>JANFOE010000365.1:0-600000 GCA_025667525.1 Glebionis coronaria | reverse complement strand
AATTTAATTAGTTATAAAAATTAGTTTTGAAATAAATTAGATTTTTTTATTTTTAATAATTGTCTTTTAGATTAAAATATCGGGGAACGATTCATGCACTTAGGTTTAAATTGTAGGAGTAATTTTAGATTCAAAACCGAAAACCAAATCAAATCGATTGTCCAAATTGAAACAAAACGTCTCAAATTTACTTGATCCTTGTGTACAACTAACTTGGATCATCCAAGTGTTTAATTAAATTCGTCTTCGACTTATTTGTGTATTATTACCTTTTCCTAAGGGTAATTTCCTAAATTTGTCCTATATCGTATCTAATTAAAATACACTGACATTTCTTGATACATCAGCTGCCCTTTGAATAGTCTTCAAAATTCGTGGTCAAAGTGGTCATGTGATGCTTGAGCTGTTTGAAAGTTGTCCTTTTTTATCTAAGGCGTTCATATGAGCCTTTGGGAACAAGAAATGTTTGTGGGATGTTAGATTACTGGAAAGATGCCATATTTGCCTCTTTTGGTTGAGCAGGGGAACACGGGGGGGCCCATATAGAGTCATGGGGTGAGGTTTTTGTGGAGTGGGTTTGGATGAGAGGGATGTCAATCACCAATCTGGATAATATTAGGGTAAACCCCTTTGTTTTAGATGGTATTAGGTTTTTAGGGTTTATAATGGGAGGGTGAGGTAAACATGGTGGTTTGATTTAAGTTTTTGTTTAAAAAAAGTGTTTCCCACTAATTTTGGATTAAAAAAGATTAGTAAATAAATCTGTTATAAATAAAACGAGTGGAATGGTGACGTGGGGTTAAGGTGTGTGGTGATTGGTTGGTCAAATGGTCAAGGTGACGTGGCAAAGAGGTATTGGTGGTGGGATGTTTGGTTGTCTTGGCAGAATAAGCCCGCCCTATTCCCAAGCTTGTGTCACTTTGTTTTGAACAGCCCAAAGTTGCATTTCCCTTTGTTATAAAGTTTACTTTTTTATACACTAGCCACCAAATGTTTTATAAACTTGTCACAAGGGCATAACATGCAATGTTTGCATTCTTCAAGGGCCTCTTTTGTATAATCTTCAAACATGGAGAACTTTCCTTGCCAATGATGATTTCTCCAAGGTCTTTTCTTGCGAAATCTTCAAAGATGAGGGACCAATGTTGACAATCTTCAAAACATCAAGGGTATTTTTGGAAATTCTTGATTCGGGTCCGGTTCTTTGTGCGCCTTCATTTCCCGTGTTCGTTTTTGCTTGATTCTTGTGATCTTTTGTTGATTTCATGATATCCGTACCTAAAATACACAATGAACAAACACAGACATATTTTTGGGTATTTTAATGATATTTTAAGCGTTTTAAGCCCGATTTAGACGATGAGACTATGTATAATTGCAGTCTCATCACCAAGTGACATCGAATATGATATGGAAACCATCATTCTGAAAAACCATCATGATCATACGGGGTTCATTGTTGATTCAGGAATCAACTCCCCAAAACCAGTATGATCATCCAAGAACCAGTAGCAACATCAACAACAACATCATATGAACAGCAGCAATAATCATCTAGGGTTTTTTGGGAAAACCCTAGATCAACAGGAACACCATTATTTATTTAAAAACAGAAAATAACATAACATGAAAACCTTGTAGATCAACCAGATCGAGAGCCAACAAGCTCTAATGCCACTTGTTGAGTCTTAGGATCTAGACTCATCTAGGATACATAACAATGATTATAATGCACAACAGAACATAATAACAAACATAATCAAAGTTATGAACAAGGCTTTCTTATTCATAAAATACTAATAAGCTACTACTATCCTAGGCGTCTTACAAGACTTGACTCCTAGATGACACACACACACCTTTAGCTTACATTGTATTGGAATGAGTGAATAACTAGGACCCCTACCTCTCTTTATATACTATAGAAACTAGGGTTACTGATAGGTGTGAAAACACCCATCCTTTTACCACTTATTTCTTGCTAAAACGAGACCAAAACGCGTATTTAATATCATTTGTTTGGAATTATGCGTGGTTTGTGTGTTTGTTGTATTTTCAGAGCCAACCGGATAAATATTAAAGAAAACATGGGATTGCACGGGTTTTATCGAAGAAAAAGACGAAAAGACGAAGTCTATAGTCCAAGAGATGCAAAAGATTTGAAGTCAATGGGCCTATTTGAAGATTTATTGAAGAAAAGGACTAAAGATGGAAGATTTACATATGTCGAAGAACTCAAGTCTATTAAACGAAGAAATTAAAAGACGAGTTGAATTTATTCATCGACAAATCCTGAATCAGAGTCAAAAACGTCAACTTTACTGAAAAGACGAGAAGACAAAAAGAAAGGGAGAAAGCCCACTCACCAACCAAGCCCAAGGCCTATAAATAGACCCTTCCCTTCAAGTTTTTAAGACTAGTCTTATTTTTCTGTTTTTTCTTCTTCCTGTTTCATAGGAAAACCAACACCATTAAGGTGTTTGGTAATTTTCATTTTTCCTTTTTAAATCCAAGAATCTTGTAAGTTTTAATCTTTCCTTTTGTTTGTTTGAATCTTAATCCTTAATACAAGTTTCCATTTAATCTTGTTCTTCCTTTTCTTATTGATTCTTAAGTTCTAAGTTTTTATTTTGTTGACTTTGATCTCCAAAAACAAGTGGGTTTTGTGTTTTTATTGATTTGTTTTGATGCTTATCATTAGTAGATGATTAGTGGTTAGTTTGGTTTAATCTTTGGTTAAAAACTTGGTTGACTTTGGTAAAAATCGTGTGTCATTGTTCCCCTGTTCTTCGCACTGTTTCATCAGCCCAGATTCCGAACCAAGGGTTTTATTAAGATTATTTCGAATGAAGGTTTCTGTTTAATTTATTCCGGATAAAGCAAGTATTCCGAACGAGCACTTTTGTTTTAGATATTCCAAATTAAAGTTATTCCGGATAAAGAGTTTTATTCCGAGTCAAGCATTATTCCGAGTAAGCATTTTATTCCGAGTGAGTTTAGTTTTCCGAATGAAGTAGTTTTCCGAATCAACGCTTTTATTTTAATTATTCCGAATAAAGTAGATATTCCGAACCAGTTTTATTATTCCGAGTAAACTTATTTTCCGAATGAGCCTTATATTCCGGATAAAGAAATTATTCCGGACCAACTGATATTTCGAATGAGATTCCGAATGAGCACTTTTTTAGTATATATTCCGAACCAGTCAGTTATTCTGGATCAAGGGATTTATTCCGCATCAGTTTAATTTTTCCGAATCAACTTATTATTCCGGATCAGCCTAATATTCCGAGTGAGCAGTTATTCCGCATGAGCCATACATTCCGAATGAAGTGATTATTCCGAATCAACAGAAATATTCCGAATCAGCTGTTTTTCTAAGTTAAGGTATTTAACTGTTTTAAGTTTAATCCAAGCTTTATTTTCATTAATTGCTTTTAGTTTTTAGTTTATTTTTATTACTTCACGCATTTACCTTTTAAGTAGAAATAGATCAAAAGCTCCCCCTTTTAGTTACCAAGTACAACAATTCCACTTTGAACCGTGATCGATTCGAGAAGACACCAAGAACGAAAGAACGACAAATATAATTGGGTACGAGCAACACGACAAAAGATCTTGCAACAAACCTGTTTTATTAACACACCAAAGACCTGTTATTAGTTACAATATATAGAAATTACATTAAGGCCCTTCATCTATTTTGTCATATCAACTCAAAGAATATAATTCCTAACAGAAATGGAGAATGTGTAGGAGATACTAAGAAAACGGGGTGCAAGTTTCAAATGAAGATTATATGGCTCTATATAAAGTTTTCCAACACTTAGGCTCCAAGTTTTGGTCTTGTACATGTAACATAGATAGGAGAGTGACTAAGTTATGCTAGTGAAGCTCCACACAAGTTCTTAGAGTCTAGCTTCAATCCAATCTTCTCTTGTGGCCAGAAATAGGTCACGACAACATTAGGAAAGGAATGGTGATGTGTAGCAAGCAAGGAGGTGATGCACCTACTTGCAGGAACTTCAAAAATATCTTAGGACTTATAAATATCTGGTTTTTAAACTTGGAATGGAGGGAAATGGTTTAAAATGAGTTTTGGAGGGAAAATACAAAACTGGGTTTAAAAAGTAGGGCTTGTAACTTATGGTTTGTGTTTTTGGTGATTAAGGACTTAGTAAAGTGATTAGTGAATTATTAGGGCTTAATTAGGGTTTTGACATTTTATTTAAGAGATTTGGGTCCTTGGTTTGAAGTTTAACAAAGGTTTGATGTGAAAATGGGAAGTATACTTATGTAAATTAGGGTTTTTTAATTATCTAGGGTTTAATCTTGGTAAATATGATTATCCTCCTCTTAGATACTGATGTAAACTTAAGTTAGGTCCTAGACATTGTGTCTTAAGTGTCCAAAGAGTTCTCACACTTGGTTTAATGGTTTAGTTTACGTAAACATGTCTAAAGGGTGAAAATATCTATTTTGACCTAATTTACAAGTCATGCATTGAAATCTTGTACCTTGTGAATTAGGGTACTTGTACATTGTTTTATCATAATCTTATAACCTTAATGAAGTCCTATGGGTATTTGTAGACTTGTCCTAAAAGACTATGTAATGATTAAATGTGGGTTTCTTAATATCTTAATGTAAGCTTATTCTAGGTCTTATATAGTATGTTTATGACTTCTATAGGTTCTACTTTCTTAGTTTAAGGGTTTATATAGAGTAATCATAATCTAGGATTAGTTATGGGAGCTTAAGATCCTATCCTTTGAAAACTTTTACTTTATGCTTTAATAATTTGTAACTTAATTTAAAATAAATGTATTACCTTAATATGATACTTAGTTGAGTTTTATAATTATTTGCAAAAGATTAGACTTCAGAATGGATTTTATATGCTAATCTTGGTTTTAGGTCATTTTTTTGTAATTAGCTTGAGATTAGTGAACATTAGTACTTTGTGATTGCTTAACTTTTCTTTATATAGTAGATTAGAATTAATATATTTTATTGATTATAGATTCATAGTTCTTGTATAATTACATTGATTAGAATATTGTTTATAAAGGTTTTTAGGTGATGATTTAGACTATTATGTACACTTATTTGTACGTTAGCTTTGTATAGCTTATTCTTACTTATTCTTTATATAACTTTATACTTTCTATATGAAAGTATAATCTTTGTTCTTATTCCTTGTTTACTTGTTCATATGTATTATGTATTCATACTTTTGTCATCTTTGAGTTCATTATTTATTTATAGGGATTCTAGGGTTGCTAAGGGAATTTACGGTATCATTATATTTCTTGAAATATTCTTATTTTGAAGTATACTAGTTAAATCACTCATAAACTTATACTTGTTATGTTTACAACATATAGGAATATGTTGATATAGTAGTTCAGGTTGGGAAAAGTAGTTCATCTTACCAAGTAATGCATAAAAAGCAAAATTTCTAATGGATTTTCTATTTCCATTAAACATAATATATATCATACTTGTGAAATTTATGGGTTGTCATAGCCTCTTCCCCTAAAATATCGTCCCGAGATTACAACAATAAGGTAGTGTAATAAAACAGATATAGTTCTTGCATTCTTAAATTCCTTCTAATATTCCATTCATACACTAATGAATACGACTTGTATGTTGTCACTTATCTTACAACCAATTTTTTTTACTAGAGTTATTATGAATGATCATTTATAACGTGTTAATTTATATTTTAATTATCAAGATCGTAACGTAATCTATAAAGATCATTAAGATAAATATAAAGCGTACTGATAAATCAGATTAATTCTTTTAAAATACGAAAGTTTGTATGATTTTAAATCAATAAGTCATTAAAATCTTGAATTGATTATTGCCTTTTTCAAAATCAACGAGGTTTATAAGGAAAAGTTAATACTAAGAAAAGAATTGACATTATTTTCGATAGGGTTTCTCTAAAAATTTAACATTTAAATTTTATAGATAGTTACTAGTTATTACTTACTATATTATAAAGTTTTAATGCTAACAACATCTTTTTAGGGTAAGTGTAATTCCAGGTAATATAATGCATACGTTGAGTATGAATTTCTAATATCTGGGTAATTCTCGCACTTTAACCATAGAACATATAAGGGATAATATTATTCTTAATGTATTTAAAACTATAGATATTGGTACTCTATGTCAACAAATTATTTTGGGTATAATCTTGTCAGAGTCTCTATATAGTCAGTAAAATACAATTGACAATAATCCGTGTGATACCCAGAAACCGAGGTCACTATTATTCCCTAATTTACATATATTTTGAAACTTTTAAGAAATTTTGTTGGTCATATGTTTGACGGTTTAAGTTGAAACCAATGTTAGAGGTCTTAATTTTAACGTTTGACGATTTAAGAAGAACCGATAACGACTACGATACCGACGGATGCCTAAAATTTATCTTTTATTACCGATTGATCGATATTTGGATTTTTCGAAGTTTTTATTTTTATTGCGTGTTAGGTCGAGTCGAAACCGTTTTTATTCCATTTTGTGTGCGCTTGAACCATCTAAAAGTATTTTGAGGTAACCGGGACGAACCCCGACTCCCGCAAAAATTCAAAACCGACTAGTGGGTTATATTCCCGCTCTTTAAATAGTTGTTTTATCAAAAGGCCAAAAGATAGATAGTTTGGCAACTTTGGTCCCTCCTAACTTACAAAAGGAAGCAAGGTAAACACACACTTTCATTTTCACTTCAAAAGATTTTCACTCCCTCTCCCCTCTCTCTCTAGCCATCGGCCACCACACCACCACCACTCCACCACCATGTTTTTTAGTTTTTAAAGAAACTAACACTAGACTACCTCTTATAATCTCATTGTAATTGTTTTTATCCATTAAAAATATACATGCATCTATTTGATTTTTCCAAAAATTTATGATTTTTCAAAACGGGGGTTTTGATCTAATTAAACTATGTGCATGTTTGGATTATGTGTTTATGATGATAATTGATAAATAAAACAAGATGGAAAACATTTTTCTTGGGTGTTTTGATCACCAAAACCCACGGCCAAAAAGGAGGGTTTGGTTTGATCTTGGTGTTTGATGATTTTTGTTATGTGGTTATGTTTAAAAACATATTCTTATCATTTTTAGTTGATTTGATTTGATTGCATGTTGATTTTATGAAATGGGTTTTTATGAAGATTGATTATACAAGTGATTTAGGATGTTATGAATGTTTTATAATGATTTGGTGATGATATTAGGGGTATAGGAGTAGAAAAAATGGATTGAAAACAAGTGTAGGTATGATTTTTAAAGTGTCATTTTTGAACAGATTGTTTAAGGCTATTTTTCGTGGTTTTAAGTTTAAGTCCAGGTTTTATTATAGAATGTATTTGTAGAGCTTCTTTACATTCGTTTGGGTATAAGATAGATCTTTTAACTCTAAACGAGTCAAAAGTAATGTAAGTTTGAAAATTCGTGTACCCGGATGCGAGTATCGACGTAATCCGAATTTGTGTTCGATATGAGGTCAAATCTCGGGGAATATAAATAGAATTTCAAAAATGATTGAGGGCTGTTATTTAGCTCAAAACCTGTAGTTATGAGTCTATTTTCAAACTTAAGAATTGGTTTTACAAATGGAATTGGTTAAGTGAGCCAAAATGGTTTTACGACGTAAGGGTACAAATTTGCCCGGGTTTTCAAGGTTGGAAATGTGTTGGGCAACATGACTTAAAAGTAAAATCTTTTTATGAAAATTTTTGTGAGCTTTCTACATGATGTAAGTGAAGTCTACAGCTAGTTTCGTAAAAATTCGTGATGTAAGTATGGGAATTCAGTGCGTACATTAGGTATGTACCGGCAGAATTGTAATTGGAGTAATAGTTTTAATAACGTATAAAAGTGAACGTGTCTAGTAAATATCACTTGTTTAGATTTTTGGAGTGAGTTTATATGAACTTTGAGTGTACTTAATTATTTACATACAGTACTTGAAGGTCCTTGAAGGTGTTGATTCATTTCGCGTTTGCTTGTTAGGTGTTGTATTTGATTTCCTGGGGCGTCCTCATCGTTGGTGATTGTTTTCGTCTACGTCTTTGCTAATACTACCACTAGTACTTAAGGTGAGTCTATAGCCTCGCTTTCTACTGTATTTTAAATGATTTTTACCCGTGAGGGGGATACATGCTATTTAAATGAAAAGGAACATAAGTCGTGAATGATTATTGGACCCGAATGATTTCTTGAATTATGTTAAGTAGCTAGTTGCTAAAGACCCTAAATTCATGAACCGTTAACTATTGTTTGATCCTTGTGTGGATTGGAAATAGCCGCTTGAAAAGCTGATAGTACTATTGGGTTGATGACCCTATACTAGACGAGAGCTAGTACGTTGAGTACCCTCTGCGTATGGATAACTTGTGTTGAGAAAAAGGTATAATTGGAAATGAATACCTGAGAGGAGCAATGACTATATTTAAATCACACCGGCATTTGGCGTGGGTGATTAGTCTATGGGGTCGGTGTCATGAGTAATACCCAATAATAGTTTGTAATGATCAACATACTATTGAATAATCGTGAATGATTTTTATACTTATGTTCAATCGTTATTTTGTAAACCTATAGATCTCGCTCAACATTATTTGCTGACGATTTTAAGCATGTGTTTCAGGTAATCGAGGATGATTGTGGCGGAGCATGCTATGGATGTTGTTGTGGCTTGTGGGCGATCTAACTTGTTTTCCTCCCTTTTTATCAAAGACAATTTATATTTCATGGTGTCTTGTAAAACAATTTGGTTGGTTTTTATGGGTTGAGATTTATGGGGACCTAACGTTACTCTGTTATAACTTTTGGGGTTAGAAACAATCAGACATTTTTGTTGTTGTTGTAATTTAACTTGGTTTAAAGTTACTTGTTGTTTAAACGTCTCTTTTGAGTCGCTCAATATGGCTTGTGTGTGGTGATTCTTTGACTAGCACCCAATTGTGATATTCCGCTGCCCAAGGTAAATTGGGGGTGTTAGAATCCGGATGGCATTATGTCTTAAGAAATACTAAGAAATCTTATTACTTTTTCTTACCTTTCTTTATAAGGGAAATCAAGGTTTTGAACATTCATAAGTTTAGATTTTACATTCTTGTTAAAATATAAAGATCAAATACATAATATATTACAAATGGGTTATACTACCAGATAATAAAATAACACTTACAAGAGATGTAATTAAAACATATAGATTTTATTGATAAAACTCACATATATTCATTACATTTATTTATTTACAAGATACGGAAAAAGAAAATTTATAAATTAGCCTTGCCCCAACAGTATCGTGTTTGATGACCTTTCTTGAAGCAATTCTAACATTTAGCTAGGCAGGATCCTTTGTGATGTAGTATACACTTTACACAAAGAGGAAGCTTTCCAGCATAATTTTTTGTCCTAGTGTTTTGGTAATTCTAAAGGAGTTAGGATTTGGGTAATATAATTAAGGAAAATAGGGATCATTGGAGAAATTTAGGAGATTAGGTATCGTTTTAGCAGATTCTTCTTCTTCTTCTTCATCACTAATTTTACGTTTAAGAGTGTTTGATTCTTGCACATGATTGTGCTTGATTACGTGATCCATTAATTTCTAAGAATTATTGATGGCTTCTTCTAAACTTTTGGGGTTTAGAGATAGTAATCATTTTCTTGAATCCTTGGGGAAATGTTTTAATAAAAGCTTTCATCATTCTTTAGGAATTAGTGATAGGATATAATTCTACTAACTCTTGAAATTTTCTCAAATAGGTATTGAGATCATTTCCTTGTGTCACTAGATAGCAAAATTCCTTTTTAACTTTCTCGATTTCTATGGAAGGATAATATTGGGTCATTAAAAGTCACTTAAAATCTAACCATTTCATCTTCTGAGCTTCTTCTATTCCAACGAGTTGAGAATAGTAATTCCACCATGATAATGCTTTAGTAGTTAAACTACTAACGTCTATATTCATTTTACGATCCTCGGCACAACTACTTTGGGAGAAAATCGTCTCAGTTCTTTCAATCCAATGAGTGATACTAATAACATCTTTGGTTCCTTGAAATTTATATAACTGACAAGAATAAAATTTTCTGTTGCAGTTGTATTCTTCACTATCTTAAAAGTCGGTATTTTCATAGTTGCAGCAATTTCATCATTATTTATTTGTTGAAGTCCTTCGGGAGTTAAGGTAGAAGATATCGATGTCCTTAAATATGTCATTCTGAATTTAGAAGACAATTTTTTTTTGAAGTTTAGATATACTTGTCCTAAAGAATTTGCCATATGTGTATACATAAACGCTTCACGCGCGTATTTATTTTTCAAAAATTTATAGATATTTCCAACAAAATTAGGGAATAGGTTTATAGGGTTACGTAACTATTAACTTGTCTTAAGATTCCTAAGTTTATTTATCCTTTATTTAGATTAATACTTTTTAACCAAATAGACTTGAGAAGTCCTTTTTAGTTTAGGATAATATTTTTCTTTTGCTATAATTCTTTTAAAGACTTATACTTTGTCAAGTATCTTGATGTTAGCATAATCGTATACGTTTTAGGAAAAACGAGTATGAGCGGCAAGTATTAAGTCTTACGATTTAGGAAAACCGTAAAACCGATAAATGCGAGTTTGTTCTGGGTGGAGGTGTGTATGTGTTAGACAATAATATAAAAATTAAGTTTGGATTAGTGTCGTTTTTGGGTTTTGAGAAGAGAAAACTAAAGATGAGTTACACTATGACATAAAACGTAAAACGATGACGTAAATACGTAAAATGCGACGAAATTAAAAATTAAAGCTAAAAATTAATTAAAAATTAAAACTAAGTTTAAAATAATATAATTAATAAGTGTGAAAACACTTATCCTTTTACCACTTAATTATAATAATAACCAAGCCAAAACGTGTATTTTATGTCGTAAATGTCGAAATTATGCATGGTTTGTGTTTTTGTTGTAATTTAGGATCAAAATGTGAAAAGGGAAGAAAACATGGGCTTTCACGGGCTTTTATCGAAGAAAAAGACAAAAGACGAAGTCAAAAGATCAAGAGTGCAAAGAGAACGAAAGTCCAAGGCCTATTCTGAAGATTTATCGAAGAAAAGTCTAAAGACCCGGAAGTTTAATAAAGTCGAAGAACTCAAGTCTAATTAATGAAGAAATTACAAGACGAGTTTAATTAATCCCGAGACATAGTCGAAAAAGTCGAAGAATTTAGAAGACGAAAAGACGAGAAAGAAAGAAAGAAAGAAGGAAGCTTCCAACACATGCTAACCTCCCTTCTCCCTATAAATAGAAACCTCCCACCTCATTTCATTGTTGTTAGCTAATTTGACAACTCAGCTCTCCACCTTTAATTTCTTACACCTTTAATTTTCATGTCATTTACTTAATTGTCATTTTAATTACCTTGTCTTGAACCTTTAATTTCTTGCCTTTAATTCAAGTAAGTCTTTTAATTTTGTGTTGTTTAATCTTTTATCTTTAAGCTTTTTATTAATCCCCTTCTACCTTTCTTGTTTTAATCTTAATCTTTTTAATCATCTTCATTTGTTTTGATTTGGTGTTCTTAATCTTAATCTTTTTCGTCTACTTTTTACATAAAGTTTGCGTTTTTTTACATTTCTTTGTTTGTTTTTAATGTTTTTATAAGTTTTATCACTCATCTATTAGTTTTAGTTAGCTTATTGGTGTTTTTCTTGGCTTATTTTCCTTAAAAAGTTGAGTTTTTAGAGCTTATTTTCGTCCTTTTTTGATTTCCTATTTTTTAGGAAATCTGATTCGATTTTGCAATTATTGCGACATTGTGTATTGCGACATTGTGTATTGCGACATTGTGTATTGCGGCATTGTGTATTACGACATTGTGTATTGCGACATTGTGTATTGCGACATTGTGTATTGCGAAATTGTGTATTGCGACATTGTGTATTGCGACATTATTGCATGATTTTGCAATTATTGCGACATTATGTTCAACTTTTAGGAATTGCGAAATCTTTGTTTTTTTATTGCAAAATTAATTCTAGTTTTTTATACAATTGCGAAATCTTTGTTATTATTGCAAAATTAATTGTTTTTTATTTAAATTTAATTTTTAAATTTATTTTTCCCGCCAATTTACTTAGCTTTGTTTTTACTTGTTTGTCTTTGTTTATTTTCAGAGTATTTTATTTTAAATTTTTTAAATTTACGTTTTGTCAAATTTTAATTTTACGTCATTTACTTTTCGTCAAGTTTTAATTTCTCGTTAGGGCTGAGCTTCGGGCCGGAACAGACCCGACCCGACCCGTCCCGAAAAATACCGAAACCGAGAAAAGCCAAAAATCTCAACCGAAACCGAAACCGAAAAGGTCGGTTCGGTTCGGTTTAATATCGTGCTAAACCGGGTTTCACTCGGGCTAAACCGAAACCGAGAGCTAACCCCAAACACACTCGTATCAGCAAGAAAAAAAAAACTGGAAGAATAAATCCAAACACCCTGTAGCAGAAATAAAAAAACAATGGGTGTAGTATGCAAATCCATGATGATGATGATGGAAAAATCATTAATACTGCCCATGTTTTGTTGTTGTTGGATTTCTTGAAGGACTAATTGTTATTGTTCTTGAAACCTTTGAATGTTCTTGAAACTAATTGTTATTGTCGTGTATGTTGATGATGATGGAATAATCATTTACAGTATGCAAATCCAGGGTTGGGATTTGATGGGTTTTTTTTAGTGTTAAGGTGGGATAGATGAGTGTTGAGGTAACAGAAAACAATGAGAGAAGTATAAATAAGTCGGCTGCCAATAAATAAAAGAAAACCTAATTATTAGTCGGGCTATATCAGGCTAAATCGGGCTAACTCGGTTTTTTTACCGACCCGACCCGAAACCGAAATTCAGGATTTCTCCAGCCCGAGTACCGAACCGATTAACTCGGTTTCGGGATCGGTTCAATCGGTTCGATCGCTTCACATGATGACCTTGCACCTACTTTTGATGAAGATCCTCCACCAACAATGCTTGATCCTACTTTGGATGACTACTCATGTGAGGAAGACTTTGCTACTTTTCTCAACACTTACTTCCCAAATGAGAGTGATTCTCCTCCTTTGGACTTTGATGATGCTCTTTATCCTCCTTTGGATATGAAGAAACCTATTTCAAAGGAGAAGAAGCCGGCCGACACCAACATCCGCAATACTTATGTCTTGACACCTCTTTATCCTCCTTCTGAGGATGAGATTGTGAGATTTATGAGCGGATCTTCTTCAAGGTCTACTGAGCTTGAGTGTTATTTTCCCCTAAAGGAAAAGGTGTTCGATCCCGGTATTGCAATTTTTAAGCCATCTCAGTATCCATCTGATGAAATAAAAGGAAAGATTTTTGGAACTTATGGAGATATGCTTGCACCTCTTTACCCTTGCTACCACCGTGCTCAACAACTGCTTAAGGGAACCTTGCCTACTCATCTTTGGCTTGCCTTGTTCGCGTTAAGCTTATGTTACTTGATGGATTAAAACCATGTATTTAATCACGGTGGATATGTTTCAAGCTTCTTCCTATGCTAATCAAGGTCGAGTCAGGCTCACGACTCAGTTAACAAAAACAAGCGCTTCTCGGGAGGCAACCCGCAGTATCTATCCTTTTTATCTGTTTTTTATAATAAGTGTAGGGAGAGACCCTAGTATGTGTTTGTTGATTTCTTTTTTAATCATGTGCAGGGATTCGAGCTTTCAAATATCCATTCTTGATAACTTTTGACGACCCGTGATCTCGTGTACCCGTCTTCCCGGTTCTATCCTAAACTCTTTTGATTCAATATTTTATATTCTTCAATATTAAAATAGGAATCACTTTAGTTGTCTCTTCCTTAGCAAGATTTAGACAAAGTGCACAATGTCCTAAGTGTAGGGGAGTTTACTCCCACATGCTTAAACATTGAGGACAATGTTTATATTAAGTGTAGGGGGGACTTCTATCGAAGTTAAGTGGACTTTTCCTTGTATTTGTCCTCATTTTAACCGGAAAATTGATTTTTCGACATTTTTCAAAATTTTTGATCTATTTTGGCCTTGTTGTTTTAACTTTGTTATAGTTATTTTCTTTCTTTGCTAAAATAAAATTTTAATAAAGTGGTTTTAGTTTTTAAACGTTGTGAATCTTTTGACTCAACCCGAGTTTACTTATCTAAGTTAGTACACTTAACGTGTTCAAGTCAAGTTTTGCTAGGCTTTTATATAGGGAACTTTAAAACGCGAAAGTCTTAACTCTTACGGGTTAAGAACAAGAACTTTTCGTAAATTCCTATAAGTGATCCTAGAAAGTCGTTTATCAAGGGAACTTTAAAATGCGAATTCTAAACTTGAAAAAGTCTAAGAATTATCCTATAGATGACTTGAAAATCAAAAACTTTGATTTAATTGGCTAAGCATCCATGAGTCTCATTCCTTGAGATTTTAAATTGTGGAGAACGAGAGATGATAGAGTCAATTATAAGTTTGGTATTCTTTCATAAATTTATTAATTATGAGCTTTTCCTCCCATCGCTTGCTAATAAATTTAATTGCAATAAATAAGGTTCTACGATTTGAAAAGTTACTTGGCTTCTAGCCCAAGATCGTTTAAAAGTTGCTCGGTATTAATTAGAGTTCATGGCCAAGGCATAACTTATTGAAGCGGGATGCGAAGATTGGCGAGTCCAAAAAGGTCCTAACAAGACATGAGGGCTACATTTTATTGCTAAAGATCCAAAAGTGATGTGAAGAATCATTTATCAAAAATCAATATGAAGGATCAAGACACAAGACGAAAAGCAAATACTCCCCTAAAGATCATGGAGAAGTCTATCCAAAAAGGCCCTAACAAGGTATGAGGATTAATAGATCCAAGTCCTAAAAGGAGGCGGATCTTTGTATATCAAAATCCCAAATAAAGATTGGAGAAAAATGAAGAAGTCGTGGTCCAAATATGAAGAATCTCTCAAAAAGTTCAAGTGAAGAAATTTCTATTATGAAGAGAAAACCATAATTTCATGAACGTCTCTCAAGATTTGAAGTATGAAGTCGCTGCCAAATATCGGTCCGAGAAAGGTCTCAAATCGTGAAGCGAGTTAGGCCAAGATATGAACTTTGTGAGGTCCCGAGAAGCAGTTTTAAAAGATTTTGTCCTCTAGCTAACTATTGATTAAATCGTCCCACTTTATTTTCAGCCTAAATAAACTATCGAAATAAGTCAACAATGCATCCTCATGATCATTCAAGACAACAATAAAATATAAGAGATACACCTACGAATAAGGGAGTCTAAGTAAATAATTGGCCCACATGAGTTTGTGTTAGTTTGCTAACTTATAATAACCATGATCTCGTTTTTAAGCTTGGTATGGGAACGTGAAACTTGATAATGATAGACATTCCAAAACCCTAAGGTAAGTCTTTGATTTCTTTACTTGTTTTCTTCCTTTTATTATTTTGTAATTTCTATCTCTTTAATAAAGGCCAATGTGGACTGATTGTGATGGAAAATGTAAAACTTGCTTTGTACATTAATGCATTGCATGAGGACATTGCAATGGTCAAGTGTAGGGGATTTAATAACTGTGAAAACACTTATCCTTTTACCACTTAATTATAATAATAACCAAGCCAAAACGTGTATTTTATGTCGTAAATGTCGGAATTATGCGTGGTTTGTGTTTTTGTTGTAATTTAGGATCAAAATGTGAAAAGGGAAGAAAACATGGGCTTTCATGGGCTTTTATCGAAGAAAAAGACAAAAGACGAAGTCAAAAGATCAAGAGTGCAAAGAGAACGGAAGTCCAAGGCCTATTCAGAAGATTTATCGAAGAAAAGTATACAGACGGAAGTTTAATAAAGCCGAAGAACTCAAGTCTAATTAATGAAGAAATTACAAGACGAGATTAATTAATCCCGAGACATAGTCGAAAAAGTCGAAAAATTTAGAAGACGAAAAGACGAGAAAGAAAGAAAGAAAGAAGGATGCTTCCAACACATGCTAACCTCCTTTCTCCCTATAAATAGAGACCTCCCACCTTATTTCATTGTTGTTAGCTAATTTGACAACTTAGCTCTCCACCTTTAATTTCTCACACCTTTAATTTTCATGTCATTTACTTAATTGTCATTTTAATTACCTTGTCTTGAACCTTTAATTTCTTGCCTTTAATTCAAGTAAGTCTTTTAATTTTGTGTTGTTTAATCTTTTATCTTTAAGCTTTTTATTAATCTCCTTCTACCTTTCTTGTTGTAATCTTAATGTTTTTAATCATCTTCATTTGTTTTGATTTCGTGTTCTTAATCTTAATCTTTTTCGTCTACTTTTTACATAAAGTTTGCGTCTTTTTACATTTCTTTGTTTGTTTTAAAGTTTTTATAAGTTTAATCATTCATCTATTAGTTTTAGTTAGCTTATTGGTATTTTTCTTGGATTACTTTCCTTAAAAAGTTGAGTTTTTAGAGATTATTTTCGTCCTTTTTCGATTTCATATTTTTTAGGAAATCTGATTCGATTTTGCAATTATTGCGACATTGTGTATTGCGACATTGTGTATTGCGACATTGTGTATTGCGACATTGTGTATTGCGACATTGTGTATTGCGACATTGTGTATTGCGACATTGTCTATTGCGACATTGTCTATTGCGACATTGTGTATTGCGATATTGTGTATTGCGACATTGTGTATTACGAAATTGTGTATTGCGACATTGTGTATTGCGACATTATTGCATGATTTTGCAATTATTGCGACATTGTGTTCAACTTTTAGGAATTGCGAAATCTTTGTTTTTTTATTGCGAAATTAATTCCAATTTTTTATACAATTGCGAAATCTTTGTTATTATTGCAAAATAAATTGTTTTTTATTTAAATTTAATTTTTAAATTTATTTTTCCCGCCAATTTACTTAGTTTTATTTTTACTTGTTTGTCTTAGTTTATTTTCAAGAGTATTTTATTTTAAAGTTTTTAAATTTACGTTTTGTCAAATTTTAATTTTACGTCATATACTTTTCGTCATGTTTTAATTTCTCGCCATAGAATTTACTTTTTAATTAGTTTTAGCTTTAATTACCCGTCATTTACTTTAAAATTTTGCATTTTAATTTTACTACAACGACCAATCTATTATTTTATCCACCAAAAGACGACTGAGTCGCACACTTAAACCAGTAATCAATTCGATTAGACCGATTTCAACGAACAATTTTTCAAACTAAATTCCTAGTTATCAATAAATAAGAATAAAAATTCAATAAATAAATTTTAAAACCTTTTATTAATTAAATATTCAATTTTAAATGCTAATTAAAGCCCAAAAATTAACTCTCATTAACAAAAAGCCTAAAATATTATTTTATCAAACAAATATCTTACTTATATTAATTAAACACTAAAAAGTATTTTTCCTAAATTTTATAAACTTTTTTTCTATTTTTAAAACACTAAAAACACTTTTTAAAATAAAATAATTATTAAAAATATTAAATTAATGCTAAAATTAATTTGACTTTTTGAAAAATCCTGTTTTATATATCTAAACAGTAGAAAAAAGAAAAAGTTTGAAAAAGTAAATTTTTACCACTAAAAGACAAAATAGTTTTAATTAAAATCCTATTTAAACTAAAATTAAATCTAAAAATTAATTAAATAAAGTGAATAGTGAATTTTTTATACTAAAAATCTTTAAATATTTTACTGAAACTAGGAAAAAATTTAAAACTGAAAAACAAAACTTTTTTGCACTAAAGGACAAAAACAGTATATTAATAAACTAATTAAAATTCAATTAAATCTAAAAAATACTAAATGAACAATAAAATAAAAATAAACTTAATGAAGATTCTTAAAATAATCAAACTAATCAAGGAAAATTAAAAACTATGTAAAACACTCAAAAATGGTCACTAAAAACAAAATAACCAAAGTCTGATGTTGACAGGTCTATGGACTTAGTCTTTTAGCACCAACAGTGGCAACATATAAGCTAGCAGTGGGAACGTTTTCCCACTGCTTGGTCACAGAGAACAAACTTTGGACGAATTTTGGCTTGTTTGTTGGATTTATTTGGAACAAAGGGCACCCCTACACTCAGTTGAGTGTAGGGAGTCAGTATAAACAAGAATAACAACAAGTCCAAGCAATCAAAATCACAAAAACTAGCAATGATAGGTTACTAATGAACTTAGTAGGTCTGGGAAATGTTTTCTGATGCAGCTGGTATTAAAAAGAATTTTAACCTAACAAAACTAGCAACCTAGCTTGCCACAATCACAACCAGAGACTCACAACCCTAGTTCAACCTAAATCTAACTGGTGACAAGATTTGAAGTCTTGAAAATAACTAGAACAACCTAGATAGCCTACTGATTGTTATTGACTGTTTTTACCAAAAATTAACCAAGCAAAATATGTTTAATGCTACTACACTTGAAGTAAACTAACAATAACACCTACCACTAACCATGTGAGTGTGTTTAAGTTGTTTTAATCCTATTGTGTATCACCCACAACTGAATATCCATAAAACCAAACACCCCTTTAAATTTCTGATTAACAGATTTTACAAAGATTTTTCAGAAACAAGTACTCAATATAGAACTTAAACAACTCAAACATGTATAACATCACTCATCAAGCATAAATAAACATCTAAACTACCATGATAAACAGATTCACACAAAATCACACAAGCACTTAAAGAGCATAAAAATTTCAAAAGGGGTTTGAAGCCTTATTACATGGCTGATGCCTTCCTTTTGAGGGTTTTCAAGCTTAAAAAAGCTTATGTAAGTAGTGTAGAGAGCCCCTGCTGAGGTTCAACAACTGAACCAGGGGTGACTATGTCTTCAATGAAAAATGTAAAGGACTAATGATGGTGACTTGTTTGAAACCTGCACAAAACAGGAAACCAAGAGAACACTACAAGTAGTATAAGCTTGGTGTAAAGCTTATTTGTTAGATAAGCTTTACACAAGCTTATGCTACAGTGATAGCAGAAAAACAATAAACAAAGATTTAAGATTAAGATTTGAAAACCAACTTTTGGGAACACGATGTTTGCCAATTAACTAAACCAAAAGGTAACAAAAACAAGTGCAATGGTTAGGGTTGGTTTGTCACACCAAACACAAACACTACAAGAGCTTTTGGATCACAAAATATCCACAAAAAACATAATTTTTAGGAAAGACTTTTGTTGACAGAAAACTAAGTGAGACTTGAAATATAAAAATTATACTAAGAAACATAAGACATGGAACTCAGATATTGGAAACTTGCAAGGATTTTTTAAATACTTTAACTATTAATAAAAAATGTTTACAAAATTTTCCAAAATCTGGAACAAAGTAATATAGAGACACAAGTGTCTCTATATATACTACAACATAGAACTATCTAGAATTCAAAACCCTAATCACTGAAAATACAATTTTGCCCTTGTAGTCAACATGTTTTGAATTGGTCTTCATGCCATCTTGTGACCTCTGATGTTGTCCAGCTGGTGAGAAGTGATCTTGGCTGTTAAAAAGGGCGTAGGGAGCAAGCATATCATCACAGCCATCCATCTTGTCCCCTTTTGGGGTTTAGGGTAAAGGGACGTTAGCAGGGGAGCCATGTGGGAGGGGACTAAGTGAAAGTGAAAGGTGTTTCGAGTGTGGGTTTTGTTTATGAGGAGGTTAATTAGGGTTCTAGAGCATCTTAGCCAATTACCCTTTCTTTTAATGTTTTTAGAGATTAGGGTTTATGGGATAGGGGATGGTTAAACAGGGTGAGGTCTGATCTAGATTAGGATTTGAAAACTCGTTTACCTCCAAATTTATATTAAACAGGTTAATTAAAAAATCTGTTAAACAAATTGTAAGTGGGATTATGACGTGGCGGTTTGGATGATATGATTGGCTGAATGGGTTTAGTGGGCAACGTGGCATCTTCTGGTTGGGTGAGGGAGGTTGTTGTCTGGCCAAGAATAATCCTTCACTTTCCATTGTATCTTTAAACCAAGTTTAATCAGCCATATACAACTTCCCTTTATAAGGAAGTTTACTTTTTCATACTTTTGCCACAAAGTTTTTGATAAACTTGTTTCAAGGGCTATAAGTGCAATTTTTGCATTCTTCAAGGGCTTATTTTGACATGTCTTCAAACTTCAAGGATTTATCTTGTACAAATGAATAATGGAGGGTCATTTATGACAAGTCTTCAAATATGAGGGACTAAAGTTGACAATCTTCAAAACTTCAAGGGTATTTTTGGAAATTCATCTCTCGGGTCCGGTTCATTGTGCGGCTTCGTTTCCCGTGTTCGTTTTTGGTTGATCCTTGTTATCTTTTTTTAATTTCACGATATCCGTACCTAAAATACACAATGAACAAACACAAGCATATTTTGGGGTATTTTAATGATATTTTAAGCGTTTTAAGCCTGATTTGGATAATGAGACTATGTATAATTGCAGTCTCATTACTCCCCCATACTAAACCATTTCTGTGTCCCCACGCAATGCTAGAATTAAGTATCATAGCACTTCCAAAATTCATTTTTATGTGACATTTATTAAAGACGTAAACTTAAATAAACTATTACATGCGTTTTAGACATAATGTATTATTTTCATCATGATTAAGTGAGTTTTAGGTTCAAAGAATAAGAAAACGTGAATGCCTCGTAGAGAGAAGTTCTTCATCCTCGATTTTCACCCAATTTCATGCTAAGCGTGTAACGAGATCATTGTCATTATAAGTTAGCAACACAATCATTACTCATGAGTGTTAATTACGTACTTAGACTCCCTTATTCCTAATTGGTATCTCTTATATTTTATTTTGTCTTAATGATCACGAGGATACATCATTGACTTATTTCGATATTTTATTAACGCCGAAAATAAAGTAGGACGATTTAATTGATAGTTAGCTAAAGGACACGATATTTTAAAACGGCTTCTCATAATCTCCATAAGTTCCTTTCTTAGCATAACTCGTTTCACGATTTGAGACCTTTCTCGGACCGATATTTGGCATGTGTTTCGAACTTCAAATCTTGGAAGACGTTCTTGAAATAATGATCTTCTCTTCATATATGGAATTTCTTCAAACTTGGACCACGACTTCATCATTTTTGTTCAATCTTTATTTGGGATTTTAATATACAACGATCCGCCTCCTTTTCGGACTTGGATATATTTATCCTCATACCTTGTTAGGGTATTTTTGGATAGACTTCTCCATGATCTTTAGGGGAGTATATTGCTTTTCGTCATGTGTCTCGATCCTTCATATTGATTTTGGAATAATGATACTTCACATCATCTTGGATCTTTAGCAACAAAATGGAGTTCCTCATGCCTTCTGAGGGCCTTTTTGGAACTTTGCCAATCTTCGCATCCCGCTTCAATAAGTTATGCCTTGGCTATGAACTCTTTTCGAACACGAGCAACTTTTAAACGATCTTGGGCTAGAAGCTATGTAACCTTTTAAATCGTACGACCTTACTTATTGCATTTACTTAAGCAAAATCGTGGGGATAATAAGCTAATAATTACTACACATGATATCGTGAAAGATTACGTAACTTATAATTAACTCTATCATTTCTCGTCCTCATTTAAGAGACTTAGCCTAAAAATAGTTAAGGACTCGAAGCTAAGTGCTCAACACGTACGGTCGAGTCAAAAATTACTCTTATTCTCACCATTGGAAAACCTACATTCGTGTCTTAAACACTTATGAAAAACAAGAAAAAATTTAAAATTTGGCCATTTTTAGCCTTCTTTTGCATAAAACAATAACAAAAAGATGAATATTGGATTGCGTGATGACGTAAGCAAGGTGAAGTATCTACTCACCCCCATACTAAAACTAAACATTTTCCTCAATGTTTCGAATCTAGGGGTGAAACACCCCCATACTAGAGACGAATTTGAATGCTTAATCTCGAGCATGGAAAGGGTAAAACGAATAACCTAAAAGTTGTTTTTGAATTATGCTAATAAGATAAACGTTAGAACATAAAAGGATATCATCGGATATCGGAATCTCTAAAGGAAACGATCAAAGCTCGAGTGATCCGTAAAACGAAGACGAGAGGCTTCAATGATGACGATGAACCTAATGAATCATATAACAAACAACCACGGAAAAAGGTTGGTAGAGCACAAGTCCCCTCGTTACACAATTAGAAAACGATAATATTTACAAGGATAAGCATGAGAATCTCCCACGAGGCACCTTGTTTTTGATAACCGAGTCAAAAGCTCGACTCGAATCCCCATAAATGTGATCATTTAGGGATAATCATGGTATGGGTATTTATGGTGGGGCTTACATGATAAATAATGCCCAAAAGTACGTGGAGTACTTTGAAAACCCGATAAACATATATCGGGATCAAAGATAGCGTCCTCGTTTTTGGATGAAAGACGAAACAACGCTACTTCAACCGATAGTGGAACCTCAAAGAGGTCAAAGAAAATAGATGAGAAGTAGAAGGGTGTGACAATGGGTAAGGCAAACTTATGAGCTACTCGAGGTAGACTCACACCAAGCAAATAGATATATTTTCCATTTATTGCATCGCTGGAAGACCGAGATTTCCCTTTACAAGAAATTCTGGGATCGAATATCTCGTCCTCGGTGGAGAAATGTGAGGGAACATAAGGGGCTTCCCCCACACTAAAACCACACAAAGCATCGTCAAAAGGAGTAGACGAGCTTGTAGCACTCAAAACACGATGTGATGACGGAGTTAAACTTGTATAAAAATCTTTTAAATAATTTTTAAAATCTTTTCCTTTTTCAACGTTTAAAAACTCTTTATGAAAACCTGATTAGATGATGTCGAAAACATTTGGCGTTTCAAACTCAACATTAGTCACGCTAAAAATCCTCACATTTAAGTCGTGGTTAGGGGGTGGTGGATTGTATAAGTTCTCAAAACGTCGATCAACAAAGAACGCCGCCCCCTTGGGGTCAACATATTCGTCATCCTCATGATCGTGAATCTCATCGATTTCTTCATCATAGATGGGTTTGTTAAACCAAGGTATTTCATTCCCCTCATTGTGGATTTTAGAAACTCTCTCGAAGAGATCACGGTCAATCACAAAACCATCATTCTGTTGTGGGGATCGTTGATAAGTTAGATCCTCACGAATGTGGTAAACGTCATTCTCATTTGAGGAGTATTGATTAGGTAAATCCTCGAGAATGGGATTTTGGGTCACATGAGTTGGTTCGTCATCGAAAATAAGACGTTACAACTCATCAAGTTCATCCTCGATTTTGGAAAGATCAACCTCACTCATAGGTGGATGTGGAGGCAAAAGAGCTAGCTCTCGTTCAATAATTTCATCAATATCGGGATCAAACTCGTAATCATCGTACTTACCACACTTAGAATCCTTTTTAGGAGAATCATAAATTGCATGTGGATTATTAAGCACATGATCAATCTTGGCAAAATAGCCATCACCATCGTCAAAGAAAGAGTCGATGTGAGCACTCACAACCATGTTCTTACAAGCCCTAGGGATATGCTTAGGTGACTTTTCTTTGACGAGTGGATCGATGTCGATGAAACCTTTAGCCTCAACGGGTGTTGGGCTAGGAAATGGAGGCACTTCGATGGAATTAGAAGTTTAAGCCTCAAAGACGTGGTCCTTCGAAGGTGGTGAAGACGAGTCCATTTTTGTCATTGTCGTGATGGCACTAACGCCACAGTTCGGAATTGGTAGTTCACTTGTTTCACTGAATAAATCCCAACATGATTTTTCATCCATAAATCTACGAATACCCTTTTGAAATTAAGTACACGTTTTCTTTATCATTAAAATTATCATCATTAAAACCGTTCATTTTAATTCTTTCAAAACATGCATCAAGCCTCATATTTTCCGCTAAAGTTAGCATTTTGAAATCATTAGAATTTGAAACATCGGTTTATGAAACCTCGGTTTTATCATGATCATTTGAAACTGGGGATTTATTTGTGAAAAAGTCCATTTGTTCCTCCCCATATCTCATAGTTAGTTTCCCACCGTAGACGTCGATTACGGCTCGAGCCGTCGATAAAAAGGGTCGACCTAAAATAATGGGACATTTTGGATCACACTCATAATAGGATATGACGAAGTCCGTGGGAATAACAAACTTTCCAATCCTAACATAGACATCCTCGGCTATTCTAATTGGTTCTAATGGTGTACAATTCGCTAGCTCGATAGTCATGTTCGTGGGGGTAAGACTAGGTAATCTCATCAATTTCCAATGAGAATGAGGCATGAGATTGATGCTAGCACCTAAATCGGCAAGGGCTAAACATCCCTAAATCTCGGAAAAATCACAAGGTAGTAGAAATTGGCCCGGATCCTCTTCCTTTCTCGGCATATGCCTTTGGGTTTTTTAAGAAGGATCGAAGCACAAGTTTCTTCAAGGGTTACTTTGGTAAGGTCGATAAAGCTCTCTTTTAAACCGTGGATGGAATTCGAGGTACATGAGGGTGTGCACTCTTTTCCTTGGTCTCCACGTTCACCCCATCGACTTTAGAACATGAAGGCGTCTTAGAAGTCGAGGGTTGAGAAGAAGGAACAACTCTAAATCCATCAAGGTTAGGGGTAATCACACGACTTTTCTCACGAGACGAGGCAGCTTTACATTGTTCCTTTGGATAGCAACGGTGTCACTAGGTAACGAGCTCGATGACGCACCCGAGGCCTTGTTCATAATAGCTGAAAACATCTTTTTTATGTCGATTTGTCCTTGCTCAATCTTCGTGTTTTGATTTTTCAAAGTATTAGAAAAGTCGTTTTTCTAAGTACCAATTTGTCCCTCTAAACGTCTCATATTAGCCTAATTCATTTACATATATTCTTGAAAATCGTTTGACGAACTATTTTGATTAGCATTAAAGTTCCCTTGGTTTTGATTACTTCTTTGAAAATTCCCTTGATTACCATTTGAAAAATTGTTACCTTGATTGTTGTTGTTTGAAAAATTCGAGTTTTGGTCGTGGTTATTATCTCGATTTTGCCAACTCAAATTACGACCTTGATTATAACCTTGGTTCGAAAAGTTTCCTTGTTGCTTATTTCCTTGAAAACTGTTTCGGTTTTGATTAAAATTGTTGCCTTGGTTATAATTTCCTTGTGATGGACCCGCGTTATTTGACTTTGAAAATTGTTATCTAACGCGTTTACACTCGACGTTTGGCCATCCGTAGCCGCACACTCGTAATAATTATAAGTCCACTACACAACGTACACGATGCCTCAACCGCTTTCACCGTAGCGGGAGAGTCATTCTTTTGTATTTCAATGAGAAAAGACGTAAACACATTCGTCAACTTGTCGACTTTCGCATCAACCCTCTCAATGTCGCGGTTAGAATTACTAACATTGGCGACATTGGCAACACTCGGTGCGTTGCGGAGTTTGTAAACCTTGGATAGATTCTCGATAATCGTTAATGCATCTTTTGGAGTTTTACATAAAAAGTTACCACCGGCGGCGGAATTCAACGAATCTTGTTCTTGAAAACTAAGACCGTTGTAAAACGTATCGATTTGGTGCAACTCGGAAAATTAATGGTGAGGACATTGCCTAAGAAATTCCTTAAGACGATCCCACGCGTCTCTAAATGATTCATTCAATTTTTGCTCAAATCTCGTAATCTCGTTTTTAAAAAACGTCGTCTTAGGCGGTGGGAAAAAATGATTAACGAATTTGGAAACGAGATCTTTCCACATAATTATGGAATGAGGTGGCTCTTTCTCGTACCAATCCTTGGCGGCACCATTGAGCGAGTACGAAAAAATGATAAGCTTGACGACATCGGTGTCGACGTTCTTAAACTTGCTCATGGCCAAAATACGATCAAAATTCCGAATGTGATCGTGAGGATTATCCGCCTCATGACCTCAAAACTTCGTTTCTTGAATTAACGAAAGCATTCCGCTCATAATCTCAAAATTCTCCTCTTCGATAGCGGTAATTACGATCACGTCTCCATAACCCTCGGTGGGCGCTTGGAGCAATTCCATCATTGAACGATTGTCGGCCATCTCGTCTACTGTCTCTTCAACAACGATATTAGGAACGTCGGTTTTTAATTCTCGTCTACGTCGTCGATTCCTTCGATTTAAATTGCGTCAATTCGAAACGTCGCTAGAATTAGAATAATCCTTCGATCGAGTGCGCATGCACTAAGCATAGAATGGGGGGGGGGGGGGGTAGCAAAGAAGATTCTTTTTGCGGTTTTTCATTTTTTTCAATTTTTTTGGTTTTTGATTGTTTTTTAATTTTTTTGGAATTTGGTGTATTACGTAGACTCAAATCTACAAATCTCTCCCCGAATCAATTTCTCGATTAAGGACCTCAAGGAATGAAAACGATCACGTGGAGTGAACGCCTTTGATGACTTTAGAACATTGGTGGAACAAAAAAACGTTCAAGAGGGTTTAATCTTGAAAACAAGCAAATATATATGATACGTAGATAATACTTGGGCGGAAAACCCTCGATTAGCCCTCTTTCTCAAAACACGCACAAGCAAGTGGGGGAAACGAGGCGGCGCTAAGAACTTAAGAGCCTTTTTCCCTTAGGTCGTGAAATACAACCGCCTTATACCCACCTTATAGTTTGTGTTAATCAAAATTAAGCCTCACGAAAGTATTTATCTATTTTGCCTTTTGATTTTTTGCTTTAGATTCGAATATAATAACTGAGTGATGAAATCCCAATTAAGGTTGCGTTTTCACGATTTTGTAGATATTGTAAATTTATTGTGATAAGTATACAATATATTAATAATATTCACAAGAAAAACGAAAACCAATATATCTACAATATATTAAAAGATTGTTGTGTGTTTAATTTGGATATTATAGTATAATAGAGAAAAATAACAAAAATGAGTATGTACGTTATATACGCTTTCCAAAAATTGAAAAGCAAAAACGCACTACTCACACAAACATGATATATATATATATGGCTATACACCTCCCCGGCAGTGGCGTCAAAGTTGATGTTAGCATAATCGTACACGTTTTAGGAAAAACGCGTATGAGCGGCAAGTATTAAGTCTTACGATTTTGGAAAACCGTAAAACCGATAAATGCGAGTTCGTTCTCGGAGGAGGTGCGTATGTGTTAGCCAATAATATAAAAGTCAAGTTTGGATTAGTGTCATTTTTGGGTTTTGAGAAGAGAAAATTAAAGACGAGTTACACTACGGTTACACTAAGACGTAAAACGTAAAACGATGACGTAAATACGTAAAATGCGACGAAATTAAAAATAAATGCTATAAATTAGTTAAAAATTAAAACTAAGTTTAAAATAATATAAATAAGAATAAAAATACAATAAATAAATTTTAAAACCTTTTATTAATTAAATATTCAATTTTAAATGGTAATTAAAGCCCTAAAATTAAATATAATTAACAAAAAGCCCAAAGTATTATTTTATCAAACAAATTTCTTACTTATATTAATTAAACACTAAAAAGTATTTTCCTAAATTTTATAAACTAGCTTTCTATTTTTAAAACACTAAAAACACTTTTTAAACTAAAATAATCATTAAAAATAATAAATAATGCTAAAATTAATTTTACTTTTTGAAAAATCCTATTTTATCTATCTAAATAGTAGAAAAAAGAAAAAGTTTGAAAAAGTAAATTTTTACCACTAAAAGACAAAATAGTTTTAATTAAAATCCTATTTAAACTAAAATTAAATCTAAAAATTAATTAAATAAAGTGAACAGTGAACTTTTTATACTAAAAATCTTAAAATATTTTACTGAAACTATGAAAAATTTTAAAACTGAAAAACAAAACTTTTTTGCACTAAAGGACAAAAATAGTATATAAATAAACTAATTAAAATTCAATTAAGTCTAAAAAATAGCAAATGAACTAGGGGTGAGCATAAAACCGAAAAACCAAACCAAAAACCGAAAAACTGAAAAAAACCGCACCAAAAAAACCGCCCCAATTGAAAAACCGAAAGGATGGTTTGCACATATTTAAAAACCGAATGTTTGGGGCGGTTTTTGGTTGAATGTATAAAACCGAACCGAAAAAACCACCCGTCCCCACTTAGGTCTACAAAACTAATATATTTTTATATATTTAAATAGTTATATATGTGATATTTCTAATATGTTTGGTTGTTCTTTTGTTTAAATATATACATTTATATAAGATATTAAAATAACTGATTATGATTTTTTTCACCTAAATTTTGTAAGATTTATGATTGCTATATAAGAATTTTATCATTTTATTATATTTTTAGGTTTTATATAATTCGATGGTAACTAATATTGACATTATTATAACGTATATAACTGACTGAAACTATTATTATTGGTTGTAACTTCCAATATGATGAGTTTAATTTGTGTCGAAAGTGATTGACTATTGATGGTGAGTTTTTTTTTAAATATGAAGCCCAATGCGTAAAATCAAAAGAGTAAAAAACCGAAATAAAAACCGAAACCGAACCGCTACAATGAAAAAAACCGAAAAACCAAAACCGAAAAAACTGAAATCAAATGATTTGCGATATGTAAAAACCAAAGTTTGCGGTTTGGTTTTTGGTTTTAATATAAAACCGCCCCATGCTCACCCCTAAAATGAACAGTAAAACAAAAATAAACTTAACGAAATTATTAAAATAAGCAAACTAATCAAGGAAAATTAAAAACTATGTAAAACACTAAAAAATGGTCACTAAAAACAAAATAACCAAAGTCTGATGTTGAGAGGTCTGTGGACTTTGTCTTTTAGCACCAGCAGTGGCAACATATAAGCTAGCAGTGGGAACTTTTTCCCAATGCTTGGTCACAGAGAACAAACTTTGGACGATTTTTGGCTTGTTTGTTGGATTTATTTGGAACAAAGGGTACCCCTACACTCAGCTGAGTGTAGGGAGTCAGTATAAACAAGAAAAACAAAAATTCCAAGCAATCAAAATCACAAAAACTAGCAATGATAGGTTGTTGATGAACTTAGTAGGTCTGGGCAATGTTTTCTAATGCAATTGGTATTAAAACGAATTTTAACCTAACAAAACTAGCAACCTAGCTTGCCACAATCACAACAAAAGACTCACAACCCTAGTTCAACCTAAATCTAACTGGTGACAAGATTTGAAGTCTTGAAAATAACTAGAACAACCTAGATAGCCTACTGATTGTTATTGACTGTTTTTACCAAAATTAACCAAACAAAATCTGTTTAATGCTACTACACTTGAAGTAAACTAACAATACCACCTACCACTAACCATGTGAGTGTGTTTAACCTGTTTTATTCCTATTGTGTGCCACCCGCAACTAAATATCCACAAAACCAAACACCCCTTTAATTTTCTGATTAACAGATTTTACAAAGATTTTTCAAACACAAGTACTCAATATAGAACTTAAACTACTCAAACATTTATAACATCACTAATCAAGTATAAATAAACACCTAAACTACCATGATAAACAGATTCACACAAAATCACACAAGCACTTAAAAAGCATAAAAATTTCAAAAGGGGTTAGAAGCCTTATTACCTGGCTGATGCCTTCCTTTTAAGGGTTTACAAGCTTAGAAAAGCTTATGTAAGGAGTGTATAGAGCCCCTGCTGAGGTTCAACAACTAAACCAGGGGTGACTATGTCTTCAATGAAAATTGGAAAGGACTAATGATGGTGACTTGTTTGAAACTTGCACAAAACAAGAAACCAAGAGAACACTAAAAGTAGTATAAGCTTGGTGTAAAGCTTATTTTTTAGATAAGCTTTACACAAGCTTAAGCTACAGTGATAGCAGAAAAACAATAAACAAAGATTTAAGATTATGATTTGAAAACCAAATTTTGGGAACACGATTTTTGCCAATTAACTAAACCAAAAGGTAACAAAAACAAGTGCAAATGGTTGGGGGTTGGTTTGTCAGACCAAACACAAACAATACAAGAGCTTTTGGATCACAAAATATCCACCAAAAACATAAATTTTTAGGAAAGACTTTTGTTGACAGAAAACTAAGTGAGACTTGAAATATAAAAATTATACTAAGAAACATAAGACATGGAACTCAGATATTGCAAACTTGCAAGGATTTTTTAAATACTTTAACTATTAATAAAAAAAATGTTTACAAAATTTTCCAAAATCTGGAACAAAGTGATATGGAGACACTGGCGTCTCTATATATACTACAACATAGAACTATCTAGAATTCAAAACCCTAATCACTGGAAATCCAATTTTTCCCTTGTAGTCAACATGTTTTGAATTGGTCTTCATGCCATCTTGTGACCTCTGATGTTGTCCATCTGGTGAGAAGTGATCTTGGCTGTTAAAAAGGGCGTACGGAGCAAGCATATCATCACAACCATCCATCTTGTCCCCTTTTGGGGTTTGGGGGGAAGGGACGTTAGCATGGGTGATAGGTGTGAAAACACCCATCCTTTTACCACTTAACTATAATAATAACCAAGCCAAAACGTATATTTAATATCGTAAAAGTCGGAATTATGTGTGGTTTATGTTTTTATTGTGTTTTAGGACCAAAAGATGAAAAAGGAAGAAAACACGGGCTTTCACGGACTTTTATCGAAGAAAAAGACAAAAGACGAAGTCAAAAGATCAAGAATGCAAAAAGAACGGAAGTCCAAGGCCTATTCTGAATATTTATCGATGAAAAAGTCTAAAGACGGAAGTTTAATGAAATCGAAGAACCAAGTCTAATAAAATAAGAAATTATAAGACGAGTTAAATTTATATCGATAAATCCCAAGACAACGTCGAGAAAGACAAAGAATTTAAAAGATGAAAAGACTAGAAGAAAAAAAGAAAGCATCAACACATTTTCCTCCTCCTATATATAGTCCTTAAACACTTCATTAAGGAGAATAGATTTTAGTTTTAATTTTTTAAGCTAATTAGGAGTATCTTAATATTACTTTCTCTCTCTAGTTTTTCTTTCATGTTTTAAGTTTTTTTCATTAATCTTGTATTGAATCTTTAATCTTAATCTTAATCAATCTTTTCATTAATCATTCTCATTCTACCTTTCTTTATTTTTAATCTTGTTTAATTTTGATAATCCTGTAGTTTGTTAATCATGTTCTTTGTTTGATTGATGTTTGTGTTTGATTGTGCTTATTGGTTTTGATGCGTTTGATTTTTATAGCTTATAGGTTTAGTGCTTATTGCGCTATTTTTATTATTTTTAATTAAGTGTCCTATTAGTTATTTTTATAAAAAGTTGATTTTAAATATTTAGATTATTTAGTGTTTTTAAAAGTTTTTAAATTTTGGCTTATTTGATTTTTCTTAAAGTTGATTTGGTTAAGTTTTTCGATAAGTTCTTATTGGTTTTTAGCTTATTTTTAGTTTTTCTTAGTTTGCTTCTAATCCGGGTTCCCAAAACCCTCTTATTCCGACTTATTTCCTTTATCAGTTATTCAGACTTAGGTTCAGTTTAGTTTTATTCCGACATGTAACCAATTTCCCCTTTCCCGAATTATATGCCAATCAATATCCCGAATTAAGTGCAAAAGCACATATTCCGAACAAGGTGACTAAACTGCATTCCGAATAAAGTCAAGCATCACCCATTCCGAATTAGATCCGAACTTGGAATTCCGGATTAACCTTTTTAAGCACATTCCGGATTGTATCCAAATTGTAGATTCCAGATTATATCCGGAATATAGATTCCGAATTGTGTAGAGATTGAGAATTCCGAATTACAAGTGTGATTGGATTCCGGATTAGGTGTTGGTTAGTATTCCGAACTAGGAGTGAAGGCTGGATTCCGAATTAGGTTCCTCATTGATATCCCGGATTATGTGTTAAACACACATTCCGGATTGTGTTTTGGTTGCGGATTCCGGATTGGGTCTAAATCACATATTTCAGATTAGGTTAAGTTTTGGTGTATTCCGAGTTATGTTTTGGTTTCTATTTCCCAAATTAGTTTTTAAACTTTATTTTTCCCGCCAATTTTCTTAAGTGTTATTTTAATTGTTTTATCTTAGATTTATTTCAAGTTTGCATTTTTATTAAGTTTTCAAATTTACTTTTTGTCAAGTTTTCAAATTTTACTTTTAAAAGTTTTAATTTCTCGTCATTTATTTTTATGTCTTAATTTTTAGTTTAAATTTTAAAGCTTCCATTTTTAATCAACGACATTTACATTTACATTTTCATTTTACTTTTAGTTTAAAATAGATAATCATATTTCTTTATTTTCCACCAAGAACAACTGAGTCACACTTTCAACTGTAATCAATTCGAATCGAGATGAGACGATAAACTTTTTATACCTGGTAAGCCCATGTATTAAATGGCGCCGCTGCCGGCTCTTTTCGTGAAGATTAACGGTTTATTGTGAGAGACGCGTTGGATTTTGGGATCCGTTCACTTTTGAACGTTAGTTTTCTTATCAAATTTTCAAAAGAAAATTCAAAAATCCATAAAAATTAAAATTTTCAAAAATCCAAAAAACATTTAAAAAAATTATAAAAAGCATTTCTTTTTCAAAACTTTGCACCAAAAATATTTTCTTTTCACATTAACCATTATTTTTCTATTTCTTTGCTTTTCTTTTCTTTTGTAGGTGTATGCGTACTCGTTCACGCAAAACGAAGTTCATTCAAGCCGCTATTATTGATCCTCCTGTTGTAGAACCTCCCGCTATCAACACAATGGAGAACCGTCCAATGATCGAGCTCTTTCAATCACAGGTCTAAGGCAACGATGATGCGATTGTGGTGCCGGCTATTGACGCCAAAATCTTCGAGCTCAAGTCCGGTTTCATTCAAATGGTTTCCGAAACACCTTTCTTAGGTCGCACTCATGATGATCCACACGATCACATTAAAAGGTTCGTACACTTATCCAATACTATTAACTACAATGGAGTTTCACAAGAGGCAATTCGTTTTGTAGAAGTATGATAATCTTTGATATTTCAAGAGGGTTGTTGTTTTCTAGTGAGAGAAAGTAGAGAGAGAAGTGAGAGAAAAACTATGTTTATTACTTGTGAAAATGAAACAACCAACACCCCTTTCCATGGTGGAAAGGGGTTTATATATCCAAGTCCCTTAGTGGACTTGGGCCTCCGGCCCATGATCATGCTCATGGGCCAGGTTAATGTAAACTTTAATTAAACTTATACTACGAGCCTATAACTATATTTTTGGAGTGACCAAGACTTTCTAAATACGAAAAACGTATCTCCAACAATCTCCCACAAAGGGAGGTCACTCCAAATTCAAAGTCCTAATCTAGCATGTTAGATCTTCGTTCTTTAGCTCGTAGTCCACTTTCTCTTTTCTTCTTTAACTTTTCTTCTTTTTGTGAATATGTGTTGAATATCATCAGGCTTTTGCTTGGAGCATATTATTTTGGCCCTTCACGTGCAATCTTTATCTTATTGTGATGTTCCCCTCTTCGTGACTTCATGTCCCACATACCTATCCTTTGTTGAATTCTTGAAAGTTTTAGAGTCGATACAGCGGAAGACTTTTAGGTTAGACTTTCTTGAATTTGCTGAAATATTTGATGCAGAAGGAATAAGTATATGAGGACGACTTCAACTGGTATACCACAATGCCACCGTCTTCAAATGCAGCAACATAATAAGACACGAATAAAATGGCTTTGACATTTTATTCTAATTCGGTAGCATTTTACCTCCGGTTGGTGAAGACCGTTGGACGATAATAAATATCGTACTTGTGACAGGTAGCTCTAATTAAAGATCTGCTTGACAAGATTTCGCAGGTAAACCCGTTCTCTTTATTCGACCGTCCAAAGCTGACTGCGAACATAAAGAGTGAATCATTTGGATTATAAAATCCGTATGATTGAAGCCGTCAATTCATGAATCCTGGAATAAGTGAATTTCAATTAAGATTTTCACCATCGTTGCTTTCCAGTTGTCACGAGCTTGATTCTCATAGAATCTTGCTTGTCACCTACCGTAGTGCTGTTTTATGTTGACACTAGAAGGATTTCCACTCTTCACTATGAACACTAAATAGTGTCACTCGGAGTGTTCTAGCAAGATCACTTGGATAATGCGTAGAGGCCCTGGAACAAGTTTAATCTCAATTAAGAGTTAAACCATCGTTTCTTTCCAGTTATCACAAGATTAGTTCTTAATGAACCGCTCGTGTCACCTACCATGAGCTTGTTTGATGTTGGCTCAAGCAGGATTTCCATCTTCATTGTAATACTTTCGTATTACTCAGATGTTCTGGCAATATTACAAGAATATTGCGTAGGACTCATAAAAAAATCTTTCTTATTTTTTTAATTGTGTTCTAATGAGACTTTTGATGATCTCGTGGCTCTAGACTTAATAGTGCATTTTTGTTTTGGTGAGCGGAGGTTAGAGAGGATTGCCACCTTTGCAATATCAATTCATTCTGAGTGAATAAACCTATAGATAACGTATTGAACTCCGTGAAATTAAAACAAATATCTTTTGACAGATATTTGAGTTGGCTGGGAGGGGTTGTGCATCGCATCACTGGGTCCATGATACTTTGTTTTCAAGATGAGTTGACCCGGTTTCTGCCTAAGTTGTAAGGAGGGCTTCTTTCTTTACACCCTTTATCTTTACATTTCTTTTTCATTCTTCAACCCCTTCAATACTTACCAATACATCATCACTAGCACCTTGTTGTGATTGTTCCAGTGCTAGCAGCAGTACTTGGTTGGCATTCAGCTACGTTCACAGTCCATTCTCCATCTTTCCTAAGGACTTCTATTTTCTAACTATGGAATTGTCCTTGGGAAGATTCTTCCGGTTCTGGAAGAATCATTGGACTAGCACCTAATCCTACCACCCTTTTGTCACCACATCCGTCGTGAATTAAGCGTGTTTTGGTTAAGTACTTGTCACCATGAAAAATCCTTGAAAACTCACTTAAGATACTTGTGATATAAATATCAAAATTTTGTATCTTTAAGTGTTTTTGTTCATCAAAAATGCTCCCCCTTAACATGTGCAACACACATATTAAGTTGATTTATACTTGAAGTCTTTTTCATGTTTAGCCAAATATATTATCAAGTCTCCTTAATACCATTTTCTCCCCTTATCTAAAATGTTAACCATCAATATTTTGGATATAAATGGATTAACCGGTCTTTGGGTAATAAAATGAAATTAGATGTTGGCCAAAGACCATATCAATGCTCCCCTCAAATTAATGAGGGTTAGTTGTAGTGCTCGAGTACGATATGTTTGAAATATTTAGAATCTCGAGAGAAATTCTTGAAAAATATCATACTTTCACACTACAACATGCCACAAAAGCTGATTATACATGAATTGACATATTCACAGTAATAGACATATGGAGTTGACCTGAAGAAGATGATCCATAATTAAATAGATCGTTCCGTTAACCTATGGTGAGCTCCATATGGTCTTCCACCTACGAATCGTTCCACACTTCTTAGCAACCGGTGCTTCCTTAAAAGTTCCTTGATCTTTTTGACCGCGTACTTAGCTCCTCTTTTGCATTGGCTCGTCCAGGTGTACTTGACTACTGGAAGCGGTAGGTCGGCATTAAGAACAGTCAGATCATCACGAACATGTTTGAGCGTACCATCGCTGAATTTGTGCAGTTCGGAGAATCACATAAATTGCATGACGCCAGTCTCATTCAGATAAAATATCCCTGCTTCCGGTGTCGTGGTTCCCATGTAAGGCTTTTTGTTCTTGTGGAAATTACTGAGCGGAGGTGTATGGGGACGTTGCAAGTTTAACTGCTTTTGAAAGCTCTCCACTCCAAGTTAAAAATCTTCCACCCGGTGTTTGATGACGATTTTTATAGCATATTGACGAAGGTTGGAGCTCAACGCAATGACAATCTCAGGTGGTAAATGGTCGACTTTTCCTGAGCCAATAACAGTAGAAGATCTTCAATATCTTCAAGGCGAAGGTATTGGAGATCACTTTTGTCAATTATGTATTCTTTTTCATCAGTACGGTTGAACACGATTACATTCAAGTAATCATAACCGAATACAGTCTGAGTAGTTGCTCCTTGTATGCTTTTAATTCTATTATCTGAAACAATAGAAGAACCTCTCTTCGGACGATGGAAGTGATTGTAAGCTAACCTTTTCTTTGCATTCCAGTGAGAGATGCCAAGTGATGCATAAGTATCATAAAACTTAAGCAACTTCTTTCTCCATAACGCATCGGGTACTTTATCTTCAATCCACGATACGTTCTCCAGATTGATAGCCTTGATCATAGTAAGTGATGTAGCATATTTCTTCGAGCCTTTTTCAAGATACTCGAGATCATGAGATACGAAGTATTCTATTGGAATTGTTGCAGAACCGGTGATGACTGTGGGTGTAAGAGGTCGTAACACTGGAGTCTGAATTCCCTAGTCGTCGCTCTCATGGCCTTTGTAAGCTCATTTAAGTGATATTCAGCCTCATTATGGCTGATCTTCAAAGTATCAAAGAAGTCCACATCCGCGGCTGCCATTTTGATAAGATCCGGAGTCATTGTTGGTTTCCCATGATGATACCTTAGAAAGGCCGAGAAATCAATTGGATTGTTTAGGTATTGAGTTAGCTCCATTTCTGTTGATGTGGCGAAAGGATGTTGTGGTGCTGCATTTGTAAGACAGAGTTGCTCGTGTACCATGTCATCGATGATAAGAGATTCGGCAAAAGTCGGTTCTGGTACATTTAAGTCTTCGACTTCCATATCAAAATTATGTTGATCTTCAGATGGTGTTGAAGGTTGTTCTTGTGACACCGGTATATCATCATTGGGCATAGAGACTGGAATTGCGTCTTCTAGCATCGACGCTGTGGGTTCATCTTCATGCGTAGACACTAGAATTTTGTCTTCTTGCATAGGTTCTACAGATTCGTTGTGAGAAGCAGTGGTAGAAACTTGTTCAGTAGATATACCTGTGTCAGTATGCTGAGGTTCTGGTACAGTAGTGTCCACCGTCTTTTCTGCAGTTTAAGCAACGCTTTCTTCAACTTCCTCTATACCTTTCTCAGTTTCCTTATCACCTTCACCCTTATTTGACTCGTCGCCATTCGTACCCGTTTTGACATTCTTATCACCCTTTTTGGTTCCATTCCCGTCATCATTATCATCATCATCATCCTCATCCCCATCTGTATCCTCGTCCTCATCTTCTCTGTTATCCTCATCCTCTTCTTCCTCGTTCTCTTATTCATCTTCATCCTTATCCTTATCCTCTTCTTCCTCATCCTCTTCTTCCTCATCCTCTTCCTCATTTTGATCATCTTCACCATCATCCTCATCACCGTTACCCTCGTTATCTGCATCCTCTTGTTTGTCTTCATCCTCAGACTCAGAGTCTTCAGTATCTGCAGGTGTATCTTTAATGATTGCTTTGTTGAGATATTGCCGAACTTTTCGTTTATATTTCGATTTACGAGGCCCCATATCTTTCAGTCGTGTTTGCAACAATTTCATTAGTTGAAGGGTAGATAAACCAGTCCTGAAAAGAGTTGGTAGCTCCTGATTAACATAGGACTTTAGTTCTCGCCGAATGATGTTGGTCATATTATCATTAATTTACCCAAGAAAGGCAGCATTCTCTTTGTCACGAGTTTCCTTCTCTCCAAGAAATTTTTATGTTGACTTTTAAGTTTAGAAACGTTGTCAGATATTTTCTTAAGTGTAGGCTCGTCTGTTTGCGGTTCCTTGAGGGTTTGTGTGTCAGGATTGGTGATTCTTTCATTCAGTGCGGCTATTTGTTAAGCTTGAGCCTCCAGTTGTAGTTGAAGAGACTGAATTAGTGGATCACTGACTGTGAAGAATAGGTTGAAGGTGGATGATACTTGTTGTACTGATGGTGGAGGTGTAACCACGAGTGTTAGAGTGGTGGTGGATGATACAGGTTGTTAAAGGATAGGTGATGGTGTAGGTTCAGTTATTGGGGCGGTAGTTGATACAGGTTGTTCAACGATTGATGACGGTGTAGGTTCATTCGTTGGGGCGGTAGTTGATACAGGTTGTTCAACAGGTACTGGTGTGATAGTTGGTGTAATGACATTAGTGATGGCCGGGGTGGTTAGTGGTGGAATGGTAGTTGATGTAACAAAAGTTACAGGAACATCCACCATATTTTCATTTGTCGATAGATTAGTATTTGTGACCTCGACATCCTCCCCTTCAAAATTAAGATATTTCATAACATCATCAGAGCCGGAAGTAGACTTACTTTGAAGTTGAGTTCCTGGTATGAGAGTTGCATGAGCATCATCATTTATCACAGTGTTAGTTGGTTCTGGTAAGGATTTGGTGATATTGGCATCATGATACAACAAATTTGTTTCTGTGTTGTCACTGTCAACATCCTCTTCACTCTGCTCACGACTTTCAAAATTGAAGTTATCAACATCTTCATCGTTAGGATCTTCATAAAAAGCAATATCGGCATCAGGATTACCAAATTCCTCTAAGTCATCGAACAATGTTGAACCTGATCCTTTGGATGTTGCAAAAGCCTCCTCTCTGCTTTGCTGAAGAGTAATACGCATTTGTTTTGCTTCAGAAATGGTTTGTTGAGCTGGTTCATCTGAAGAAACAGGTGCTTCTTTACCTTTGGTTTGCTTTGCTTTCTTTGGCCTTCTTAGTGGTACTTCTGCGTGTTCATCCTCAGTGTGGATCATCTCATCTTCTTCATCATCTTCATCAATTAATTGCTCTTTCCCTGTGCCTTTATCTTTTGATGAAGAAGTCGATTGGCGCTTGGAAACTCTTTTCTTTCGTTTACCTTTTTGCTTCTCTGATTGTTTCTCAAAGGGATTTGCATTTGCTCTTTTGAACTGTGCTTCAATATCCAGTAGTATCTCTTGGTAGTGATCACTTTCCTTGATTCCTTCATTCATCATGATGTCTGGCACAAGAGCTGGTCGTAGTGAATACTTTGTATTGATTATCAGTGGTCATAGTGTCCAACACATCGTCGTTATCTTGAGTATGATAGAAGAAAATCCCACGAGGATCAATATCTGGGTCACTCTTCATGAAGAAATTTATGATGAGTTTTGTGAACCTTTGAAATGGGAGATGCACCGCTTTTCTCTTGGAACTTGTGAATTGATGACATAATTCCTCCCAAAGTTGTAGTGCATAGTCCACTTTGGATCCAGTGTAGAGACCTCAAAAGATAATAGCCTGAGAGGCTCTCATTACGTCTGCTCCATGAATCTTGGAAGTAAGGCATTTTACTAAGATAGTGACAATTGCTTTCCAAGGTTGCCCAATATGTGACGTGTTAAACTGAGATAGAAAACCAATTTTACCCTCATAATTCAATTCTCGAATTACTCGAAGCAATTCATCTGTATCTGGGTCAGGCACAAAGTGTTCTCCTTTTGCTAACTTAGGAAGCTTGAATAGTTGCCTAAATTGACGCAATTCAAGTGTCAAGTCTTTGTTGTTGAGCGTGAAAGAGATAATCTTCTTTGACAATTGTTTTACCTGTGTAATTGTGGCTGTTGCCCAAAACTCGTGCATGTATACTTCAGGAACTGAGGCAGTGACACGTAATGCGTCCTTTATTGGTGAACATCTAGGATGTCCATTGCAATTTTGAATGCCGCCAGAGGAGGATCAAAATCAACTCTCAGACGAAAATTGTTTGGTGCATGTTGCATTCTGGCATTAAGTGGAACTAGGACAAGATCTAGTTGTTTTTGTTGTTCTTTGGTTATCGACATTTTCCTGCTTTAGATAAACACATGCACACTTGATATATATATCTCATAAAAAATGTATATCCTAAGCATAGGGAATAAAACAATAAACGTCACCACAAGGCATAACACCACACCAAGACAAAACTACACTTAGAACATTGTTATCATTTTAACAATATAATCTAAAATACTTTATTTTAGTAACACAAGTCACAATGAGTCTTAGTCTATGTAACACAATCATATCCTGAATTTTTATCGCAATATCCAAGTCCATCGAAAAGCTAAACACATCTTATTGTCCTTGCAAATGTTAGTCCATCGTGACTAGCCATCGTAGTGACCATCTCAACATGGGATCGTAATGAAGCCATCACAGTGAGTTCATCGCATTGAACCCATCGCAACGAGCCCATCGCAACGGACCCATCGTAACGGACCCATCGCAACGGACCCATCGCAACGGACCCATCGCAAAAACGGACCCATCGCAACGGACCCATCGCAACGGACCCATCGCAACGGACCTGTAACAACCCAAAACCGTGGTCATTATTTAATTATATTTTTACATATACTTTTGAAATTTTTTACGAGGTTGATTTTCATGACGATTGGTAATTTGATTTGGATGATGTTGAAATTTTATTTTTACGTTTTGACGAATTGCAAGGATTATTAGTAATGACGATATCGACGGATGCCCGAGAAATTTTACATTTTATTTTAAACATGTCGATGTTTAATATTTTGACGTTTTTATTTTAATATCGTATTAAATCGTGCCGGGACTACATAAGATATTATTTTGTGTGCGTTTTAAGTTTTGAGAAGCATTTTTATGAAACCCGAGACTCGTAAAAATTTTCAAAAGTGACTAATAGTCATTTCCCGCTTTTTAACAAAGTATTTGCACTTTAGTCCAAAAGAATCACAATTGGCAAAAACTGCCCTAAACTTTCCCCATATAAAAGAAATTTTAAACACAAAATAACACACACAACACTTCCACTAGCCTAAATTCTCTCTCCCCTCCCTCTTTTCTTTCTTTTTCCGTCAACCACCAAGCACAAAAACCCCTTGATTTTTCAAAATCAAGTTTGATTCAATTAAAACTAATCAAAGTCTCATTCCTATCTTTTGATTCTCCATCTATTGGTATGAAAATCTTACACATGCATGAACAATTTTGGAAAACCCATTTTTGGATGAAATTCTTGATGTTTGATCTTAAATTCTTGTTGTATGTAGGTGTTTATGTTCATATGTATATGTTTTATTGATTGCATGTTATTATTTTTGAGTTGGGTTTTTATGATTTGATCATCTAGGGTTATTTAGGGGGTTATGATATAAACTAGTAATGTAGGAATGCTTATAGTGGTAAAAATGAGGTTAAAATGTGGTGAAAAATTGATTTTGAGTAATTTTTAAACATGTATTTTTAGGCAGATTATTAAAAGTAATTTTCTGAAAATATGAATTTGAGTTCGAGATGAACTAGTTATATATTGTTGTAGAGGATGTTTTTACCTTCGTTTTGGTATAAGGTAGGACTTTTAGCTCCAAACGAGCGAAAAGTTACGTTAGTTTGATTATTTCGTGTACCGGGAGACGAGTACCGACACAATATATAATTGTTGTCGATATTTGGATCGAGTCTCGGGGACTATAAAATGAATTTTGAAATGTGTCAAGGACTGATTTTTAAGGTTAAGTATGAGGATGTCGAGTTATTTTCAAAGTTGAGTGTCGGTTTCATAAACGGAGAAAAATAAATGTGTTAAAAGACTATAAGTGTTGTTGACGTAAAACTGTCCGGTTCTTGTAGTTCAAAGATGAGTCGGGCAGGGAACTTTAAAAGTAAAATCTTTTGATGAGTTTTTAACAGGGCTTTCTATATATAGTAAGTGAATTTTCAAATTACTATCATTAAAATTTGACGTGTTTAAGTGGGGTAAATGAGCTTGTACATTTGGTGTGTACCGGCAGATTTTTATCGACGGAGTTAACTAATAGTAAAAATATAAAATGAAATAAAAAGGGCACTTGTATTATTTTTATTTTGGATTGGTTTTGATTTTATGATTTTGAGTTGATATTACTAAGTATGGATTTTACTCGAGTTTATTATTTATGAACGCGCCTTATTTGATAGGTTGCGGTTTTTGTGTTTACCGGGCATCAACTATCGTCGAAGATCGTCTTACTACTGCTATTACTTCAGGTGAGTCTATAGCCTCGCTTTCTACTTGTTTTAATGATTCTAAAACCCGCGAGGGGGATACATGCTATTTGAAGTAAAATGAACACATGTCATAAGTAATTGTTGGACCCGATGTTGCCTTTGATGAAATGAATTGTATAAGTACCTAATTGCATAAGACCCTAAATTCATGAGCCGTTAACTATCTTCTGACTTGATGTTGCGACTTGGGAATAGCTGCTTATTCTAATAATAGTACTATTAGGCTGACAAACCTATCTGAGACCAGGGCTTTACGCTGAGTAACCCGCTGGGAAGGATAATTTTACGTGAATGAGAATTGGTATTCTTGCAATTAATACCCTAGTAGAGGCACTGGTAATTTTTCTAGTCATGCTGGCATTTGGCGTGGGTGACTAAGTTAAGGGGTCGGTGTCATGAGCTTAATACAATTCAGTAACTATTGTTATATGTGATATACCTGATTGATAGATTGTATGGCCACAATTCTATTAAACAATTGTGAATGATTTTTACGATGTGTTCAATTATGTTTTGTTAAACCTACAGACTTGCTCAACCTTTGTGTTGATGATTTTAAGCATGTATTTTAGGTACTTGAAGTTGTTGATTGCGGAGCTTGCAGGAGAAGGATTGCGGGATTGCTTTTGTAGTAATTTGGTCTAAAACATATTTCTTTCCCTATTGTCATAAACATATAGTAAATGGGCAAATATTTTGGTAAAAGGTTTGTTGTTTTGATTAAGATCCTAGGGGAAACTGTACGCTACTCTGATATATTTTTAACTGATTTTACTTGGGATTGAAGGTTTTAGACATTGATTTAAATTATTTTCATATTTATTCTTGAATATAGTGTTTTTGGGTCATTCAAAGAGTTGTGAAATGAATTTTGTGAATAACACCCAATTGTGTATTTTTCGCTGCGCAATGTAAATTGGGGGTGTTAAAGATTGGTAACCAGAGCTTTTTAGTTATAGCGAATTAGGTCGATTTTTGAAAATGTCCTAAACTATAACTTTGGTGTCGAAAGTATTTTATAAAAGGAACGCAACTTCTCCGCAAGGCTCCGGTAAGATTATTTATTATTTATTATGCTTTGTATTATATATGTATCCCTTATAATTGTTGTTAATTCTCGAGTATTTATTAAGTAAATACTGCAATGAGGTATTGGTATTAATGAAAGGACGTGGAGTGCTTTCATCATAATTTCATCATAATTTCATTTTCATGAATATAGTATAATTATCATTTGCATTGCATTTCATTGCATCGCATACATATATATTTGGCATACGTAATTCGTTTGCATTTGCATGGTTATGCATTGCATATATATTTTTGAATAATGACCTTATGTATTTTCGAGTTTTCTGTGATTTCAGAAAATGTCTGACATACCATATTACGTCAAGAATGGGGGATTTGTTGTAGGTCAATGGAGTTTGCAGAATCAGTATGTAGGTGATCATAAGATTTCAGGTGGATGGTTAGATTACGAGGATGATACGAATGATAAGAAAAATGTTTTAAAATCTGATAGCGATAATTATATGACTGAGAGTGAGGTTGGCAGAACTGAGATTAGAGCAGAAGTGAGAAGTTATGGGACTGATTTTGAGAAATATCAGAAAGAGATAGATAGGCTTCACAGGTTAAGTGAATATGTAGATCATGTTGGGCCGTATCTTGAGCCACATTGGAAGTTTCAGGATAGTGAGGTGTATGCTAATACTCATTATATGATAGATCCGCCGTGTCAAGGAGGGCTTTTGAAGTAAGGATTTAGGAATCCATCGTGTTTAGATCCAAAAGGTAGGTGCGGCAAGTTAGGACTAGTTGAAGATGAAGCAGGAACGAGCCAAGTTGGAGAAAGTGATGGACTACATTCTATGGAGTGATGTAGTGAGTAATTGTTGTTGTATTTCAATTTATGTATTGTTGTGTTGTATTCGGATTATCTAGATGTTGTGAGGTAGTATTGTGATGGATTATTATTATTGTTGTTGCTTAGGATGGTAAGGGTAAGTGACATTAGTGACAAGGCTTTGTTGCGATTTTCTCGGATTTATGGATGAAATCTACTATTACCCTTTAGTATTTTGATGTGTCTTTGTATCTTTTCTTTTGAGATGATTGTGGAATTTAGGTAGTATTGTGTTGTTGGCGTATGCAGTATTCATGTTATATCTTGATGAAAAGATCATATTCTTTCTATCTCGATGTGTATACTTATTAAGTCTCTTTCATATGTGATAACAATGGAAAGAGTTGAGTGAGATATGTTTCTGTCATTAGCAGGGATTCCTGTGTGTGTGACTGAGTATCTTGAAATATGTCTCCAAAGGTTGCCAGCCATTAGGGTAGATTATATGATTGTGGGAATAGTTGATAGATTGTTTGAAGCTGATAGTGCTGAGGAGACGAGATGCTGCTGAGATTGAAAATCCTGCTGTTTTAGTTGAAGATGTTGCTGAAACCGAAGATGCTGCTGAGACTGAAGATGCTGCTGTTCTAGTTAGAGATGCTGCTGTTACTCTGCAAAATATTAAAAAGGATGTATGTGTATTGGATTATTAGGAATGAGAAGAGATGCGGCGAAGAGTGTCGTACGACTATTGATGGTAATTGGAAAGATGCCACTATATGGATAAGTTTGAGTAACTGATGGATGTTTAATATATCGATAGTCATTTGGGAATGTTCAACTAGATGAAAAGAGATAGTAATTTAAAGATTGATCCTGATTCGAAATTAAGTGTGGCAGAAAAGGGTAAAAGAATGGTATTGTTGCGAATGACAATAAGAAATAGGAATTTATTTCCTCTAATAGAAGGTAAACTTGGAATTTAATAGTCTAAGATAAGAAGAGATGGTATTCAAGCAGTTGCTATAAATCGGGTAAGCAGGAGGAAGTATGATGTGTAGATCACATGTATTTTATACCACTTAAGTAATTAACTAATTACTTGATATAAGTACGGACTAGCTGGAGGTCGAGCTGTTGAAGGAATAACAAGGAATGTGGTATAAAAATTTGTATTTCTGTGGTAATGAAATGTTTTCATTTCGGTAAAGGAGATTGAATAAAGGAATTATTCAGATAATGGAAGATCAATATGAAGGGAATGTTGCCGCTATTATAGCCCCCGATATTTTGGAAATGCTGATAAGATTTGAGATTTAGATGTAGTAATTTGTGTATTCTTATCTGGTAATCATTGAGTTAGGATTTTATTGAAATACTGAAAGAGTTATTAATGGTGTATCTAAATTTTGAAGGCGTTAATGAGGATATATATTGAGATTTGAAGATGTTAGATTTTAGCAGACCTGAGGACGAGAAATCAACAAGAATTTGCGATTGGTTGGAATGAGAAATTCACCGACGGAAGAATAATATATATATATATATATATATATATATATATATATATATATATATATATATATATATATATATATATATATATATATATATATATATATATATATATATATATATATATATTAAGGAAATATTTTCTAAGCTTATGGAATTAAGAAGTATAGCACAAACAATTGAAGTAGAGTTGAGAGAAAGTTAACCAGGATAAGGAAGAATATCATAGGATATGATAAATAAAGGTGGAAAGAATTAAATTTGAATGTTGTTGAACATTGAGTACTGATTTCAGGGAGTAATCAGTGGAATTTCTATTTGACGATTTTATTGGTCAATGATGAGAAGGTATGTAGTAGGAAACTACAATAAGTCGAATTTTCTGTGCGCTTTACTAGTAGTAGTCGGAAAAGAATGAGAAGATGAGTTGGTACTTGAGGATACTATGTGATGGTTATGCGAAATCGTAGAGTTCACTGTCGTCTTGGGAAAAAGGAAGTTTTGTGTTAGCCTGGTGATAAGAGTTATGTAATCGGATTGTATATTTTGTTATATGGCATTATCAGGAAATTGAGGATGGTAATATGATTGATTGTAAGGATTGGCAGATGAGACAATAAGGAAAATCTGATTTGACTGGAAGGGTAAGTCATCAGAGAAGTAATAATGTAAGTAAGTAAAGAAGCTGGATGTTTTGTGAATAAGATGATTGCTGTGAGGTTTAACAAATTGAGCACCAGATATCGGTGTCTATTATTGATTGTGAATGTTTAGTGTGATGAATAGATGATTGAAGGAAAGAAAAGTATTCCCCAACAATTGGAAAATTTGTTATTAAAAGGAGGAACGGTGAGTAAAATTCTTTGGATAAGAATTTTAGTTGGAGAGTTATAGATGTTTTAGAATGTGCAATCTATGGCTGAAGTGATCGTAAAAATCTGACTAGATTGAAACGATTGAGGCTTTGTCGATACCGACGAAACCGACTGAAGCTTGTCAATTCCTTTGTGTAAGCTGAATATTATCGGAGGTTTATCAGGAGGTTTCACTGATTGTTGAACCAAGGATACAGCTGACAAGGAAGAACTTAAATATATAAATGGAGGTAGATGTAGGAATGGAGAATATATTTAAGTTGTGGTTGTGAGATCTGATTTTGTAGTTGAGGAAGTTGTGTATGAAAGCTGGGGATAGATTAAAGTTATGTGCCTGTATAATTAGTATTGGAGGAATCTGAAGGAAATATAGAGCTGCGATGATGATATTTGGATAATATCAAGTGGAAAGGAAAGCAATATTAGTGTGTTGACTTGAATAAAGAAGTGTAACGGGGTTTATATGATCATGATATTGGACACTGTGGTATTTGTTTTGGGATGGAAAAGTATTACATGTATGGAATCAAGTATGAAGAAAATAAGAATAGGAAGGACTTGTGTATAAATGCCATTAGGGCATTTTAAAGGAAGTGGAATTAAGGATTACAAAATGATGACTGAGAAATAATAAGCGGTAAATTTTAGATGGGATATATTATGGTTCTGTATTATGAAGTATGTTTTAGATTATGAAGGATAAGTGTGGATACTTTCACTATCAACTAGTGAGTATTTAGTAAGGAGGAGAAGGAAAGGAGCTTATAAAGTTTCTGAAGTAATTGAGAATTGACTCATAAGTTTTGAGATAATTGGAATATTGGTAGCAAGAAGCAGAATGGATGGATTGGAAAGAAAGTTAGAATCAAGGTAATAAACTAATGGAAAAAGGAATATCAAAGAAAGAAGATCAACAGATTGTTGGAAATTTTGGAAATAGAATGGTAATAGAAATGAGAAAGTCGAGATGTATGTTTTTGTTCCACAAAAACAAAAACGGTTATTGTGATTATTAATTTTTCTTCTATTAGATCAGAGAGTGTGTTAAGAATGCAAGGAACAGTGGTGAATGAATTGTTCAGATTAAAAAGAGAATTTAATTATTCTTAGAGTGCTGAGGGTGTCGCATGTAGTATTGAAGGGATTATACAAATTGAAGTATTAATACAGAACGGTTGGAATAAAATATATTACGATATCAGGAAGTGATTTGACCATTATATATTTCAGGTTTGAATATATGAGACTAACGGAGTTATTTAAACAGTATATGATACGAGGAAGATGTAATAATGTACTATGGAAGGTACAGTAATTCAGTGATCTAGCAAGCACTACACTTGGGACATAGAGATTATTAGATTGACTGAAAGTGGAAGATGAGTATAGGAAGTAAATAAGTGACTGGTCAGAATTATTGATAATCTCATTGTGTTTAGTTTAATCACCACACTTGGGACATAGAGATCGTTAGATCGAATGAAAGTGGACAATGACTATGGAAAGTATTTAAGTGATTGGTTAGAATTATGGATAATCTCATTGTATTTAGTTTGAGTGTAACCTCAGGACATAGAGGCAGATAAATTTTTGAATATTGGAAATCGTTGTGATAAAGTATGAGTATTGGATAAGGTTTGAGCATATTATATGTAAACCAGAGATTGAGATTGACTTTTGGATATTAGAGATTTCTACAGAAAGTGCGAAGAATTGAGTTAAGAAGGAATAATGCGGATTTTCTGAAAGCAATGGACAGAGTGAAAGGATGAACTCAACGATGGGAATTGAATTTGGTATCAATCACATCAACATATAATAGAAACTTGGAATGATGATATCTAAATATTTTTTTGGGTAAAATGATATCTAAATATTTTACTATGAGGACTAATGGAAACTAGTGAAGATGGAATCTTTATGCAATGAAAATCGTCATATAAGTAGTTAAGAGGTGTAATTTGAGAATTTACATAGTTGTGGTATATATGTTGTCAGAAAGTTGTGGTATATGTACGTTGTCTGAATTGTGGGGTCAAGTTATTAGAGTATTGGGGCAGGAATGAAACTGAGAAAGTGATGCAGAAAGAGTATGAATGATGAAGGAATATTAGCATAATAGAAGGTGAAATTGGAAGTTGAAGTGTAGTAATAGTTGTGGATATGGTGATATCATAAGAATTGAGTTGGACTAGTGTGAAAGACGTGAGTATCTCTTGAGGATAAGAGATCACGTTGACTCTAGAAGTGAGAAAGTGCGAGTGTGAGGCGGGTTGAGCGCCGGACGTCGCTCTCTTTTAGGAGGGTAGGATGTAACAACCCAAAACCGTGGTCATTATTTAATTATATTTTTGAAATTTTTGACGAGGTTGATTTTCATGACGATTGGTAATTTGATTTGGATGATGTTGAAATTTTATTTTTACGTTTTGACGAGTTGCGAGGATTATTAGTAATGAAGATATCGACGGATGCCCGAGAAATTTTACATTTTATTTTAAACATGTCGATGTTTAATATTTTGACGTTTTTATTTTAATGTCGTATTAAGTCGTGCCGGGACTATATAATATATTATTTTGTGTGCGTTTTAAGTTTTGAGAAGCATTTTTATGAAACCCGAGACCCGTAAAAATTTTCAAAAGTGACTAATAGTCATTTCCCGCTTTTTAACAAAGTATTTGCACTTTGGTCCAAAAGAATCACAATTGAAAAAAACTACCCTAAACTTTCCCTATATAAAAGAAATTTTAAACACAAAATAACACACAGCACCACTTCCACTAGCCAAAATTCTGTCTCCCCTCCCTCTTTTCTTTATTTTTCCATCAACCACCAAGCACAAAAACCCTTTGATTTTTCAAAATCAAGTTTGATTCAATTAAAACTAATCAAAGTCCCATTCCTATCTTTTGATTCTCCATCTATGGGTATGAAAATCTTACACATGCATGAACATTTTTGAAAAACCCATTTTTGGATGAAATTCTTGATGTTTGATCTTAAATTCTTGTTGTATGTAGGTGTTTATGTTCATATGTATATGTGATACAAGGCTTTTGGCCCGTATAAAAATTAAAGTTCGTTGTGTTGTTCTCTTCGAATTGAAAAACTTGTGTTTAATGTGTGACTCAGTTTTATTTTGGTGGAAACAAAGATGTGTCGTTGTAGTGTTTAAAATTAAAGGTGCAGAACAATCGAAGTAAAAGTGCAATTAAAGTAAATCTAAATCTAATAAGGTAAATGGTGCAAGTAATTAAAAGCTTGACGGAAATTAAAGGGGCACTTAAAGTAAATAACGCAAACTTAAATCTAACTAAGGCAAACTTAAAACGCAACTAAAACTAAAACTTAAACTAAGGCAAGACTAAATTAAATCTAAGGCAATTAAACTTAAAGTGCGACTAAAGAAAAAGGCGGGAAAAATAAAGCTTGAAATTAAAAACTGAATTTAAAGAAACTGAAAATAATAAGTCCCTATCCGGAATAAAACCCCTATTCGGAATACTGTCACTATGCGGAAAAAGGTGCTTATTCGGAATAGTTCCCTATGCGGAATAAAAGGTCTGTGCGGAAAAATGCTCTTACTCGGAATATAACCCCTATTCGGAATGTCCAGCCTACTCGGAATATAGTTCCTATTCGGAATAATCACCCCTATGCGGAATAAAGTGCCTACTCGGAATATTTGGCCTATTCTGAATATTGTCACCTACTCGGAATATCCTCCTATCCGGAATATACTCCCTATTCGGAATGATCACTCTACTCGGAATATTCTCCTCTATTCGGAATAACTTGCAACTCGGAATAAAACCCCTATTCGGAATGTTCAATATTCCGAATAGTCATCCAAACAAAAGCTTACTCGGAATAAATCTGGGCTCGAATCTGGGAAAGAACAGTAACTAGAAACCAAAGAACAAGGGAATAAAAAATAGCACGAATTAAACAAAAAAAAAGCTAAACCAAACACAAGATTAAATCAAACAAGCAAATAAACAACTAATAATCATAAACAATCAATCCAAAACAATTAAACTAACAAAACTAAATCAAAATAATCAAAACCCACTTAAATAAATCAACAAAAATTAAGAACATGAACATAAACAAATCAACACAAAGATTAAAGAAAGGTAGAATGAGATTAACAAGATAAAGATAAAGATTAACAAGAATTAAAAGAAAAACTTACTTGGAGTTAAATGGTAATTAAGTGCAAGACAAGGTAATTAAATTTGATAAGTATTTAAATTGACAATGTAATTAAAGGTGCAAGTTAATTAAATGGTGGAAGACTAATTGTCACACTTAGCCAACAAAATGAAAAGTTAACAACTAATGGCTATTTATAGAGGAGGATTAGGAAGCTTCCTCCCCTCTTTCATTTCTTCTTAATTACAAGCTTAAGTCCCTCCTTTTATTAATCTTCATTAATTACGTCATTAGTCCTTTTCTTCTAATCTTCTTTAAACTTGGACTTAAGGGACTTTTTGCTTCGGGATTTCTTTTGAACTCGTCTTTAATTTCTTCAATAAAATAGACTTGAATTCTTCGGCTTTTGATAAACTTCCGTCTTTTGACTTTTTCTTCGATAAATCTTCGGAATTGGTCGTGGACTTCCATTCTTTTTGCACTCTTGACTTCTTGACTTCGTCTTTCATCCTTTTCTTCAATAAAAGTCCGTAAATGCCCGTGAATGTCCGTGTTTTCTCCACTTTTCACCTTTTCATCCTAAATCACAACAAAAACACAAACCACGCATAATTCCGACATAAAAGACATAAAATACACGTTTTGGTCTGGTTATTATTGTAATTAAGTGGTAGAAAAGATGGGTGTTTACACACCTATCAATATGTTTTATTGATTGCATGTTATTATTTTTGAGTTGGGTTTTTATGATTTGATCATCTAGGATGATTTAGGGTGTCATGATATAAACTAGTAATGTAGGAATGCTTATAGTGGTAAAAATGAGGTTAAAATGTGGTGAAAATTTGATTTTGAGTAATTTTTAAACATGTATTTTTAGGCAGATTATTAAAAGTAATTTTCTGAAAATATAAATTTGAGTTTGAGATGAACTAGCTAGATATTGTTGTAGAGGATGTTTTTACCTTCGTTTTGGTATAAGGTAGGACTTGTAGCTCCAAACGAGCGAAAAGTTACGTTAGTTTGATTATTTCGTGTACCGGGAGACGAGTACCGACACAATATATAATTGTTGTCGATATTTGGATCGAATCTCGGGGAATATAAAATGAATTTTGAAATGTGTCAAGGACTTATTTTTAAGGTTAAGTATGAGGATGTCGAGTTATTTTCAAAGTTGAGTGTCGGTTTCAAAAACGGAGAAAAATAAATGTGTTAAAAGACTATAAGTGTTGTTGACGTAAAACTGTCCGGTTTTTGTAGTTCAAAGATGAGTCGGGCAGGGAACTTTAAAAGTAAAATCTTTTGATGAGTTTATAACAGGGCTTTCTATATATAGTAAGTGAAGTTTCCGATTAGTATCATAAAAATTTGACGTGTTTAAGTGGGGTAAATGAGCTTGTACATTTGGTGTGTACCGGCAGATTTTTATCGACGGAGTTAACTAATAGTAAAAATATAAAATGAAATAAAAAGGGCACTTGTATTATTTTTATTTTGGATTGGTTTTGATTTTATGATTTTGAGTTGATATTACTAAGTATGGATTTTACTCGAGTTTATTATTGATGAACGCGCCTTATTTGATAGGTTGCGGTTTTTGTGTTTACCGGGCATCAACTATCTTTGAAGATCGTCTTACTACTTCTATTACTTCAGGTGAGTCTATAGCCTCGCTTTCTACTTGTTTTAATGATTTTAAAACCCGCGAGGGGGATACATGCTATTTGAAGTAAAATGAACATATGTCATAAGTAATTGTGGAACCCGATGTTGCCTTTGATGAAATGAATTTTATAAGTACCTAATTGCATAAGACCTTAAATTCATGAGCCGTTAACTATCTTCTGACTTGATGTTGCGAGTTGAGAATAGCCGCTTGTTCTAATAATAGTACTATTGGGCTGACAACCCTATCTGAGACCAGGGCTTTACGCTGAGTAACCCGCTGGGAAGGATAATTTTACGTGAATGAGAATTGGTATTCTTGCAATTAATACCCTAGTAGGGGCACTGGTAATTTTTCTAGTCATGCTGGCATTTGGCGTGGGTGACTAAGTTAAGGGGTCGGTGTCATGAGCCTAATACAATTCAATAACTATTTTTATATGTGATATACCTGATTGATAGATTGTATGGCCACAATTCTATTAAACAATTGTGAATGATTTTTACGATGTGTTCAATTATGTTTTGTTAAACCTATAGACTTGCTCAACCTTTGTGTTGATGATTTTAAGCATGTATTTCAGGTACTTGAAGTTGTTGATTGTGGAGCTTGCAGGAGAAGGATTGCGGGATTGCTTTTGTAGTAATTTGGTCCAAAACATATTTCTTTCCCTATTGTCATAAACATATAGTAAATGGGCAAATATTTTGGTAAAAGGTTTGTTGTTTTGATTAAGATCCTAGGGGAAACTGTACGCTACTCTGATATATTTTTAACTGATTTTACTTGGGATTGAAGGTTTTAGACATTGATTTAAATTATTTCCATATTTATTCTTGAATATACTATTTTTGGGTCATTTAAAGAGTTGTGAAATGAAGTTTGTGAATAACACCCAATTGTGTATTTTCCGCTTCGCAATGTAAATTGGGGGTGTTAAAGGACCCATCGCAACGGACCCATCGCAACGGACCCATCGCGACGGACCCATCGCAACGGACCCATCGCAACGTGTCCATCGCAACGAGCCATCGCAATGGACCCATTGAAATGAACACATCGCAGTCAATGCGATCATATGAAGCCATCGTAGTGAGTCATCGTATTCTTGGCGATATTAACAATGCAAACCTGTTGATCTCGATTACGGGACTTAGAACATGTTTTAGGCAAAACTGGGCAAGACCTATGTTTGTTTAGGCTAGACGAATAAATCCCACTACTCATAAATCATTTTCATCATGAACCTAAAAACCCCTAATTTGTGTGGTACGATTTATACATGTTCGATTTATGAGAAGAGCATAAGATGATCATCTAAATAAGACACGATGATAGTAATAATAATACCTAGATTATGTTAGCTGGTAGCACAGAAAGATGAAGAGTCGAAGCTTTAACAATGGCGGAAGTGTATGGTTTGTGTTGTGTGTGTTACAGAAAATAAGAAAGACGGGGAGGGGGGAATAAGTTGACTTTGGTCAAACCAAGTTGCAAGAAATTGCCACTTGGTCCCCCTTTTTGCAATTGTGCAATTTTGACCCTCAAGGATTAAGATTGTTAATTTAAGACTTGTAAAAACAAATGAACTAACAAACTCCTTAACCCGTAACGTCTTAACTTTGAAAACTAACATGAACACATACACCTAACGCTCAATTTCAAATTCCTAACGACAAACCACATACCACACAAGTCACACATAAGCATATGAAGACAATTATCGTTTTGCAGTTTTCAGAAGAAACCCATTTTCAAAAGACACCCGTGTTGAAAACTTATTCAATTCCAGAAAGATTTGATATTTGCCCCCCCCTTAAACACTGACCCGTTTTCTAGTTAAAGAGCTGTAGTCAATGATTTTTGAAGAGACCAAAAATCCATGAAGACTTTTTTCGTTTTGATATTTTATGGAACGATTCTGGTGGCAATAAGATTTCTCTTATTTTTACAAAATAAGTGCACTGACACGTAAACTAATTTGTGTTAGACCAAGTTATAAATTAAACTTGATCCCTTACAAGGTTTTTAAGTAAACCTTGCCCGAGAAAATTAATTCCCGTTGTGAGCCAACGTTTTTGTAAGAAATACGTGACTTTAATGCGAAAAGCGGGTTGCAGTCTAAAATAACTACAAGCCATATGGGCATGTTTTAAAATATATACAACTTTTATACGGACTCCATTTATGGCGCCGTGTCAATTTTAATAGACATTTCTAAGGCCGTAAATATTACCGTACTAAAAGACATGCCCGATTTAAAATGAAAAATATTTTTGGATTTTCTTGATTTTATATTTTTTATGGTTTTTGTATGTTTTATATTTTTGTATTTTGCTTTTGGTGGTTTATATATAGACGATAATATACAAGATCACGATAAAAAGATACTCTAAAATAGTTTACCACCACTATTCTGCAGATTCTTTTGCCAACTCCTTAAGTGTCGCTGGTGAGAATGATTTCATGCCTAGCTTTTCGATCAAAATTCGATACGTCCACGATCTAAGGCCTTTGTGAATATATCCGCCAGCTGATACTCAGTGTTGACAAAATACAGTTCGATCACTCCATTTTCCACTTGCTCTTTGATGAAGTGGTAGCGTATATCAATGTGCTTTGCCCGGGAATGTTGAACGTAGTTGCAGCAAAGGGCAATGGCGCTTTTGTTGTCAAAGTACATCGGGATTTTGTTGAATCCAATACCGTAGTCAGTTAATTGTGATCTCATCCAAAGAACTTGAGCACAAAAACCGGACATAGCAATGTATTCAGCCTTTGTACTAGATATCGCAGCGCTTTTCTACCTTTTGGATGCCCATCTAATCAGTCTTTCTCCAAGAAGTTGCACACTGCTAGAAGTGCTACGTCGAGTATCTTGACACCCAGCATAATCCGCATCTGCATATGATATTAGTGCAATAGAGGAATCCTTCGGATACCACAGACCACGATTAAGTGTTCCTTTAAGATACCGAAAGATCCTTTTCACAACATGTAAGTGCTTTTCGGTAGGCCGAGCCTGATACCGGGCACAAATGCATATTGCAAATTGCAAATCAGGCCTGCTAGTAGAAAGATAGAGAAGGGTGCCGATCATTCCACTGTAAAGTTTAGGATTAACAGCAATCCCATCCCTATCCTCATCTAACTTGGATCTTTTCACCATTGGAGTATCCACGGGGTGAAATGATACTTTTTCAAAGATTCTAGAGCATATATGGATTGATTAATGAAGATGCCTCTGGGATTTTGAGAAATTTGCAACCCTAAGAAAAAATAAATTTTTCCCATCATCGACATCTTAAAACGTGTGGACATAATTTTCTCAAAATGGTCAGACAGTCTTTGAGTAGTGGCAGCAAATATTATATCGTCAACATAAATTTGTACAAGTATCATGTCGTTGTCCTCCTTGAGAATGAATAATGTTGGGTCCACTTTGCCTTAGGAGAAGCCTTCCGAGATCAGATAAGACGATATGAAATCGTACCACGCGCGTGGAGCTTGTTTCAACCCATAAAGAGCCTTCTTGAGCTTGTACACATGATTGGGATACTCCTAGTTGACGAATCCATTTGGCTGGCTTACGTAGAAATCTTACCTTAATTCACCATTAAGAAATGCCGTCTTAACGTCCATTTGGCAGACGATCATGTTCATGTGAGCAGCATAGGCAAGGAATAGTCTAATCGCCTCCAATCGTGCAACAGGAGCAAAGGATTCTTCAAAGTCAATACCCAAAGCTTGTTTGTAACCTCTAGCAACCAATCTAGCTTTGTTCTTTAGCACTCCACCTAACTCATCGAGTTTAACCTTATATACCCACAACAATGTAAGGATTTCAACGTTGTTGGGTAAAGGAACTAATTCCCACACTTCAAGACGTTGAAATTCATTAAGTTCCTCTTGCATGGCTTCAATCCAAGATGATTTTGTCATGGCTTGTTGCCAATTTTTAGGTTCAATATCAGAAACAAATGCATCAAAGTAGCAATATAATGCATGTTCTTCGAGTTGGTGGCGTGTTAAAACTGGTCGATCGATGTTACCAATAATATTGCGGATTGGGTAATCCTTTTTCCATTTGATGTTGTGAGTTTCAATCCGTGGTGGTCGGGAGTGAACGATTGCAGGAGCTTCCTCAGAGGTAGACGCACCGTTAGGGTTTTTGGGTATTTGTGAACCAAAGATTGGAAGCTCTTGTAAGTGAGAAATTTCCAAATCGTGATCATAGTAATCCTTTTTAACATCATTAGGAACGAGTGAGGGTGATGATTCAGGTGTAGTTTGTGAATTGGTGGGGGATGGGGCATCTAGTTCAATAGTGACAGTAGATGCCTCGGACTGATTTCCATTATCTTGAGCAACAACTTCGGGAATCAGAGCTACTGCGGCAGGTGCTGGAGAAGAATCACTAGTTGGATCAAAGAATTCATCAAACATAGGTTGAAATAACTCATCCCACTCGGGCCTTGTAGGTGGTATAAATGATGGAGAAGTAGGATTGTTGGGAGTTAATTTGGAACTAATCGTACCAGTTCGCATCTCATGTAATGCGAGTTCAGAGCTGTGTTGCTCAGAAGCCATCGCTGTCAGCTCATCAAAATCGGCATCCAAAGTTTCTACTATCTTGCCAAGACGACGGTTATAAATTCGGTAAGCTTTCTTTACGGGTGAGTAACCAATGAAAATTCCAATATCAAGCTTCGGTTGAAGTTTGCCCAAATTCTCACTATTTGTATTTGGATAACACAGTGCACCAAAACACATGATGAAATGAAATATCATGTTTATGTCCATGAAGTAGCTCATATGGAGTTTTTCCATTGCGCTTACGAATGATGGAACGGTTTTGGGTATAACATGCTGTTGCCACTGCTTCAGCCCATAAGAATAAAGGAGCATTCGCATAAATCAACATAGTTCTAGCAACTTCCATAAATGTACGGTTACGTCTTTCCACGACACCATTTTGTTGTGGAGTGCGAGCAACTGAATTTTCATGTGAAATACCAACCTCTTCATAATAGTCTCGTAAAGTTTTATTAACGAACTCAGTTCCATTATCAGTTCGAATGCGGCGAACAGTAGCATTAAGACGCACTTGGATCATCTTTAGGAAAGTAATAATATAATTTGGTGCTTGATCCTTGGATGCTAAAAACTTTACCCATGTAAACCTTGAGAAATCATCCACCATGACGATGATGTATTATCTACCACTCACACTAGCCGTACGCATTGGCCCGCAGAGATCCATGTGCAAAAGATACAGTGGTTCTTGGTTGGTGTCTTCAGCTTTAGGTTTGTAAGATTTCTTGGTGCTTTTCCCCAAAGAACACACGGAACATAAATGATCCTTGTCAAACTTAAGCTTTGGAAGACCACAAACAAGTTCGTTTTTAGCCAAATGGTTTATAGCATCAAAGTTAAGATGAGATAACCGACGATGCCACAACCATGACTTGGTCTTAGATGCTTTGGAGTGAAGGCATACATGAGAGGCGGCCATCATGTTTTGAATGGACAGTGTATAGAGATTATCCCCTCGAGAACCTTTTAACAGATCATTTCCTACAAGATCGCGAATAAAGCAAGTATGTTGTCGAAAAGCAACCTCAAGTTTTGAATCACAAAATTGTCCCACCGAAAATAAATTATGACCAAGTCCCTCCACATAATATACCCTTGAAATCGTAACATTCTCAATTTGATATTCACCGTAACCCATGATCTTCGCAATATGGTCGTTGCCAAATTTCACCGTTCCTAGAAACTTGCAGACGAAATTTTCGAGCATCGAGTGGTCTCCAGTCATATGTTTGGAGCACCCCGAGTCCAAATACCAAAGAATAATTTGAACGACTTGAAAATATCACCAAACAAAGACGATGTATCAGAATCTAATTGTTCCTCTGAGTTAGCAGGTACGGATGTAATTATCTTAGATTTGCTATCAGAAGAGTTTTTAGGCTTCCAAATTTTCTTACTAGTTGTTGGCTTAGATTCTAGTTGTCTAGTATTCTGAGGTACTTTTTGACTGGGGACTTCATCACTGGTAGGCACAATAGTGGAGGCAGACCTAGTGAAAGGGCGTTTTTCCATTCTTTAGTGCTTGTGTTCCTTTTTAAAAGACGCTAAGACCCAACTTCAGTGGATGTGATCCTAGTTAAAGGGCACTTAGTTCCATTTGTAGTAAAGGTCCTACCAGTGGGTAACCATTGCCATCCAACCTGGGTGAATTTCTTCCCCGTTGGTTTCCATTCAATATTGTTTCTAATGGCATGCATTTCATTAACATGGTCAACAAGGCATAAATCATGACGCTAAGAAAACATGCATTCATTACAATTCCAACATTTCAAATCAGAATTCACATTTTGTTTAGGTTTCCACTCAGAGGGAGAACCTTTTGTCTTAGCTACATGATTCTTTTTATTTAAAGTTGAAATAACATTCCTAGGGTGAACTTCTACTTTCTTCTTCGTAATCCTACTAGTGGAAGGCTTGATCCTATCTTTCTTGTCTTGAGATCCTTTAGCCTTAGTAGACATAATTACTCCTATAGAAGCCAAGGGAACATTAGTGACATATTTTGACTTAGCCTTGATGGGTTTGTTTAAAACAGGCTTAGCTCTTGGGGTCTTGTTTAATGGAGTTATGGTAATGGTGGGGGTTTGTTGTTTAAGTGGTGTAGAACCCGGTTTTCCTATGTACTTCAAGTGCTCTAAACATTGTTGTACCCTCTCAATGTAAGCATGAGCATGGAAATAGTTACTATTCCTAGGATCAAGTTCATAGAGAACATCTACCACATTCCTAGCAAGATCCGCGTGCTTAACTGCATGCTTCATATATAACTTATATGATAGTGGATTGTTCTTACTGTACGGGTTCATAGTGATCACCACCTTGTTGGTTTTTGGAGCACTAGGGGTCGGGGCAGAGATTGTAGTTGGATTATCAACACCTTTTCGTCCTTTGAGTTGAAGTGTCTCCTTTAATTCAGCTATAACCATGTTTTTGTCTATGAGCTGAATATTAAGGTCATAGATTTCCTCACATTTCTTGTTCAGTTGTTCAACTAATGACTTTTGCTATGTCGCATTAAAAGCGAAACGTTCTTCTATTGAACCAGAATTATGTGAATCACCCTGCCTTATTTTTTCACGCTCTCCTATCATAGAAGTAGTTCTATTTTCTAGGACATGATTTTTAGTCTCTGTAGCCTCTAGTTCCGTTTTTGTTGCTAGTAATTCTCTCTTAAGTCTCGTAACATCTTCCTCTAATGATTACATCACCTGAATCATCTTGTCACTTGTCTCAACGTTGTTTTCACAAACATTTAATTTTGAAAGAGTTTTATTTTCAAGTTCAAGAGCCATAGAGTGTTGTTCAACCTCGTCAAAACGTTTTGAAAGTGAGTTAAAAGAATCTTGAAGCTTTAAAAATTCAGCGTTAGATTCGTGAAAAGAATGATTATCTACATTATTCACAGGTGCAACAGTAGTCGCAGAAAAATGATGCACATCATCACATTTATTCACAGTAGAAGTAATCTCAAGAGCATATTCAATAGTAACAACTTGCATCACTTCGAGAGAAACTATATGTTCCAAGAATCGGTCATATTCGGACAAAATTTTTTCTTTCTCAATTAGATGTTATTCATAAGCATCATCCATTTTATAAAAAACTTTTCGAACTTCACCACTTCAAAGTTAAGATTTTCCCCAAGATCTAGAAGACCTTCTTTAACATTATTTACAAACGGAACGATCTCTTTCTCAAACATCGTTTTCATGTGTTCGAAAGCCCATTCTCCAGCGGATTGAGCCGTTGAAGTCGTACATTCCGTGATGACCTTGTCAAAGTTAGTAAGATATCGCCAAATCTCTTTCATGTCTAGCAATACCGTACTTACTGGTGGAAGATCCTTTGGAATTTCCTTAGGTTTATCCAAATTGACAAGTATAGGAAGTATACTAAGACTTTCTTTAGTAGGCATGTAAATTGGTGTATGGATAACTTCCCTTTGCATATTAAAGCGAATTCTCAGATCTATTTTTTCATTTTCTGCATTAAGCTGAGCACAATCATACTCATGATATGTAAAAATCATTTTTGACCGATTCTCTTCATGTAGTGATAAATTCTCGGATTCATTTGAAAACACAATTGGATCTAATACCAATCCTAACTTGGTAGCATCGTAAAGTCGTGGGTTGTGGTTAAATGCTTGCTTTGCATACCCCGAGTTAGGTGGTAGGTTTATTAGACGAGATAAAGTAATTTCCTTAAACGATGCATGAAACAAGTGAACTAGATGTGAAGCAGAGTTTTGTTTTAAAAGCTTAATTTCAGTTTGTTTAATTCTCTCAGACGTCTTAATTTCCGTTTCAACCCTTCTAGACTCAAGAATTCTGAAATCTGTTTGAAGTTGTTGAAAGTTATTAACGACTGACTCTTTTTCTTTAAGTTCTTTTGAAAGATTTGCTCTTAAACTTTCAATTTCAAGCAAGTTATCCATTTGGACTTTCCTAAACCTATCAAATTCAGGATTGGTTAAGGTAGTGGTCACTGGAGTTAATTCCAAGGTGTTAACCTTTTTTTTACACAAAGCAAGCTCTTCAGATAATGTCTGATTAATCTCGGGGTGTAATTGATCGCATCATTCATTTGGCTAAGCATAGATGCCGACACCATAACCAAATCGGGTTGAGCAAACGAATTTGTAGTCATAATATCTCCCGGTTGTGGTTCACTCAAAGTATGGGGACTTGCATTGATATTTCTATCATTGTTTGTCTCCTCGTTTGAGTTACTAACCACCGGAGGCTATTCCAGATACTCAGACACTTGCTCAACTTGATAAGGTACAATAATAATATCTGTGGCAGTATTTGGTACCTCAGAAATTGTGTCAGCTCCATAAAGTGAAAGATTTGCCATGAGAGCTGCCTTGGCGGTATTGAGATCATCACAGTCAGATTCGTATGCATCCAAATCATCACATTGATATGCGGCATTGTTTGTGACGGCTGTTGTGAGACCGTCAGTGTCCGCAGCTCCTGGATCTACGAGAAATGCTAACTCTTCTGTAGAACAATGATAATCTTGTGAAACAAGGGGGTTGATGTTTTTCTAGAGAGAGAAAGTTAGAGAGAGAAGTGAAAGAAAACTCTTATATTGAAATGAAAGAAATAAACAACCAACACCTCTTTCTATGGTGGAAAGAGGTTTAAATACCCCAAGTCCTTAATGGACTTGGGCTTCCGGCCCATGAACATGCTCATGGGTCGGGCTATTTAATAAATGAAACTAAACTTAACTACGAGCCTATAACTACATTGTTGGAGTGACCGAGACTTTCTAAATGCGTAAAACATATTTCCAACAATCTCCCCCAAAGGGAGGTCACTCGAAATTTACAAAGTCCTAATCTAGCATGTTAGATCTTGTTCTTGAGCTCGTAGTCTTCTTTTCTTTCTTTTTCTTTTCTTTTGTGAATATGTGTTGAATGATATCAGCCTTTTTGCTTGGAACATGTTCTTTTGGCCTTTCACGTGCAGCGTTTATTTTTCTTGTGAGGTTCGCCTCTTTGTGACTTCATGTCCCACACACTTATCCTTTGTTGAATTCTTGAAAGTTTCAGAGTCGATACAGCGGAAGACTTTTAGGTCATACTTTCTTGAATTTTCAGGAGTATTTGATGCTAAAGTAATAAGCATGTGAGGACGTCTTCAACAGGTAAACCGCAACGCCACCGTCTTCAACTGGTACACAGCAACGCCACCGTCTTCAACAGGTACATAGCAACGCCGCCGTCTTTAACAGGTACACAGCAACGACACGAATAAAATGGCTTTGACATTTTATTCTAATTCGGTAGCATTTTACCTCCGATCGGTGAAGACCGTTGGACGATATTAGATATCGTACCCGTGACGGATAGTTTCAATTAAGTAACTTCCTGACAGGATTTTGCGGGTAAACCCGTTCTCTTTATTCGACCGTCCAAAGCTGACTGCGAACATAAAGAGTGAATCATTTGGATTAAAAATCCTTATGATTGAAGCCGTCAATTCATGAAACCTGGAAAAAGTGAATTTCTAGTAAGATATTCACCATCGTTGCTTTCTAGTTGTCACAAAATTGATTCAAATTGAATCTTGCTTGTTACCTACCAAGTGCTGTTTGATGTTAACACTAGAAGGATTTCCACTCGTCACGGTAAACACTAAAGAGTGTCACTCTGAGTGTTCTGGCAAGATCATATGATAATGCGTAGAGGCCTGGAACGAGTTTAAGTTCAATCAAGAATTAAACTACTGTTTCTTTCCAGTTGTCACAAGATTAGTTCGTAAAGAACCGCACGTGTCACCTACCATGAGCTTGTTTGATGTTGGCTCAAGCAGGATTTCCATCTTCACTGTAATACTTGCGTATTACTCGGATGTTCTGGCAATATTGCAAGAATACTGCGTAGGACTCATAAAAGATCTCTTACTTTTCACAGTGTGTGAAGAAGCAAGGAATAAATGGAAAGTGTCCTAATGAGACTTTTGATGATCTCGTGGCTCTAGACTCGATAGTGCGTTTTGATTTATTGATCGATGGCTGGAGAGGAGTGCCACCTTTTCAATATCAGTCTATTCGGAGTGAATAAACCAATAGATAACGTGTTGAACTCCGTGTGATTAAAACAAATACCTTTTGAGAGATATTTGAGTTAGCTGGGGAGGGTTGTGCATTGCATCACTGGGTCCATGATGGCTTTCTTCAATATCGAGAATCATTAACTAATGATCTCAATAGCATATGTATTGACCTGGTTTCTGCCTAAACTTGTAAGGAGGGCTTCTTTCTTTACACCCTTTATCTTTACAATTCTTTTTCATTCTTCAACCCCTTCAATGCTTACCAATACGTCATAACTAGCACCTTGTTGTGATTGTTCCAGTGCTAGCTTAAGTACTTGGTCGGCATTCATCTACGTTCACATTCATTCTCCATCTTTCCTAGGACTTCTAGTTCTATCTAGGGAGTTGTCCTTGAGAAGATTGCATCGGTTCTGATGAATCATTGGACTAATACCTATACCTACCACCCTTTTGTCACCACATTCGTCATGAGTTAAGTGTGTTTTGGGTTGATATAGTCACCATGAAAAATCCTTGAAAATCACTTAAAGCACTTGTGATATTAAAATCAAAGGTTTTGTGCCTTAAGTGTTTTGATCATCAAAAATGCTCCCCCATTAACTTGTGCATTACACATGTTAAGTTGGTTTATCTTTTAAGTCTTTTTCATTGTTTTAGCCAAATATCATAAAGTCTCCTTAATCCCATTTTCTCCCCTTTCCAAAATGTTAACCATTAATATTTTGGATATTAATGGATTAACCGGTCTTTGGGTAATAAAATGAAATTAGATGTTGTCCAAAGAACATATTAATGCTCCCACTCAAATTAATGAGGGTAAGTTGTAGTGCTTGAGTATGATTTGTTTGAAAGATTTGGAATCTCGAGAGAAATTCTTGAAAAATATCATACTTTTACACTACAACAAGCCACAAAAGCTGATAAAGTAAAAAGATAACATATTCACAATAATATACATATGGAGTTGACCTGTAATGAGACGAACCAAAATTACTTGGTTCGTTCCGTGAACCGATGGTGAGCTCCATATGGTCGTCCACCGACGAATCGTTCTATGCTTCGAATCAACCGGCGCTTTCTGAGAAGTTCTTCAATCTTCTTGATTGCGTACTTTGATCCCCTGATGCACTGGCTTGTCCAGGTGTAGGTGACTGCTGGAAGCGGTTGTTTGGCATTGAGAACCGTCAGATCATCCCGAACTTGCTTAAGCGTGCCATCGCTGAATTTGTGCATTTCAGAGAATCGCATATACTGCATGGTGCCAGTCTTATTTGGGTAGAAGATGCCTTCTTTCGGTGTGGTTGTCCCCATGTATACCTTCTTGTTCTTATGGAAATTGCTGAGTGGAGTCGTATGGGGACGTTCCAGGTTTAGCTTCTTATGATAACTTTCTACACCAAGTTGAAAGTCTTCCACCCGGTTCTAAATGACGATTTTCCTAGCATATTGGCGAAAGTTGGAACTCAAGGCAATGACAATATCAGGTGATAAGTGGTCAACTTTTTCTTGAGCCAATAGCAGCAGGAGATCTTCGATGTCTTCAAGTTGAAGGTACTGAAGATCACTTTCATCAATTCGGTACTCTTTCTCATCAGTACGTTTTAAGAGGATTACGTTCAAGTAATCATAGCCGAAGACCGTCTGAGTGGCTCCTAGAATACTTTTGATCCTGTGTGTTGATACAATGGGAGCACCTCTCTTAGGACGGTGGAAATGGTTGTAGGCAAGTTTTTTCTTCGCATTCCAGTGAGAAATACCAAGTGCTGCATAAGTGTCATAGAATTGGAGCACTTTCTTTCTCCATATGGTTCCAGGTACTTTATCCTCTATCCATGGAACATTCTCCAAGTTAATTGCCTTAACCATGGTGAGTGACGTGGCATATTTGTTTGCTCCATTCTCCAGGTATTCAAGGTCGTGAGACACGAAGTGTTCTATTGGGATTGTTGCAGAACCGGCAATGATCGTTGGTGTAAGAGGTTGCAATACGGGAGTTTGAATTCCTGTAGTTGTCGCTCTCATTGCTTTGGTAAGCTCATTGAAATGATATTCTGCTTCATTATGGCTGATCTTTAAAGTATCAAAGAAGTCCACGTTTGCAGCTGCCATTTTGATCAAATCTGGAGTCATTGTCGATTTCCCATGAGAATACCGTAGAAAGGTCGAGAAATCGATAGGGTTATTGAGGAATTGAGTCATCTCCATTTCAGTTGCAGTGGCAAAAGAATGTTGTGGTGCTGCATTTGTTAGCCAAAGTTGCTCCTGTACCGTGTCATCAATGATTAAAGATTCAGCAAACGTTGGTTCTGGTACATGTAGATCTTCAACTTCCATATCACTGTTGTGTGGATCTTCAAATGTTGTGGAAGGTGGATCTTGCATTACCGGTATATCACCGTGAGGTTCTTCTTCAAGCATTGGTTGTGTCGGTTCTTCTGCTTGCATATATTCTACAGATTCATTGTGAGAATCAGTAGTAAGAGCTGGTGCAGTAGATATACCTGTATCGAGTTGCTGAGTTTCTGGTACAGTAGACTCGATTGTTTTTTCAGCGGTTTCAGCAATGTTTTCTACAGCTTCCTCTAAACCCTTCTCAGTAGCTTTGTCACCGTCATCCTTATTAGGCTCTTCGGCATTAGTACCTATTTCGTCATTCTGATCACCCTTGGTGGTTCCATTACCGTCATCATTATCATCATTGTCATCCTCATCGTCACCTATATCTTCGTCCTTTTCTTCCTCCTCATCTCCTTCCTTATCTTCTTCCTCATTTTGTTCATTGTCACCATCATCCTCCTTATCATTACCCTCATCTTATTCCTCATCTAGTTCATCTGCATCGTCAAACTCAGAGTCGGTAGTGTCTGCAGGATTCTCTTCATCAATTGCTTTGTTGAGATATTGCAGAACTTTGTGTTTGTATTTTGATTTATGAGCTCCCATATCTAGCAGACGTGTCTGTAGCAATGTCATTAGTTGAAGAGTAGATAGACCATTACCGACAAGATGTGGTAGTTGTTGATCAACATAAGACTTGACTTCGCGTCGAATGATCGTGGTCATCTGCTCGTCAATTGACCCGAGAAAAGCAGCATTTTCTTTATCCCGAGTTTTCTTCTCTTTAAGAAATGATTTATGTTTTGCTTTAAGTCTAGACACTCTTTCTATTAGTTTCTGAAGTATAGGCTCATCTTGTTGTGGTTCCTTGGGAGGATTGTTGATCCTTTCAGTCAATGTAGCTATTTCTGTAGCTTGAGCCTCTAGTTGTTGTTGAAGAGACTGAATCAGTGGATCATTGACTGTGAGGAAGGGATTGGATGTGGATGATACTTGTGGTTCTTCTGGTGAAGGTGTAACCATAACTGTTAACGTGGTGGTGGATGATACTGGTTGTTGAAGGATAGGTGTTGATGTAGATACAGTGATTGGGGCGGTGGTTGATACAAGTTGTTCAGCTGCGGATGACGGTGTAGATTCAGTGGTGATGATGGTGGTTGATACTGGTTGTGTAACGGGTGCCGGGGTGATAACTGGTGTAATGACCTCACTGATGACCGGGGTGGATAATGGTGGAGTGGTGGTGGATGTATAAGTAGTTATGGGAACATCCACCATGGTTTCGTTTGTTGACGGGTCAGTGTTTGTGACCTCAACGCCCTCCCCTTCCAGATTGAGATATTTTAAAACGTCATCAGAACCAGAAGTAGACTTACTTTGAAGTTGAGTCTCTGGTAAGAAAGTTGCATGAGCATCTTCGTTTAACACCATGTGAGTTGTTTCTGGTAAAGAAGTGGTAATATTGGCGTCTCGATACATCATACTTGTATCTGTGTCTGCACTACTCTCACGTTCTTCACTTGGCTCACGACTTTCAATGTGGTAGTTACCAGCATCTTCATAAGTATCTTCGTCGAGAGGATCTTCATAAAATGCCAAGTCAGCATCAGGATTGCCGAATTCTGCTAAGTCCTCAAACATTCTTGAACCTGAGCCTATGGAAAAAGCTTCCTGTCTGCTTTGTTGAAGAACAATACGCAGGCGTTTGGCTTCAGACATTTGTTGTTGAGCAGGTTCTTTGGAAGCAACACTTGCTTCTTTACCCTTGGTCTGCTTTGCTTTCTTTGTCTTGCGAAGTGGTATTTCTTCCTGTTCTTCCTCTGTTTGGGTCATTTCAGCATCTTCAGCATCTTCATCAACTAAATGCTCTTGTGCTGTGCCTTTGTCTTTTGATGAAGCAGTCGATTGGCGCTTGAAAATTCTTTTTTTTCGTTTTCCTTTTTGCGTCTCTGCTTGTTTTTCAGAAGGATCTGCATTTGCTCGTATAAACTGTGCATCAATATCTTTAAGCATCTCTCTATAGTGATCACTTTCCCTTATACCGTCATTCATCATGATTGCAGGCACTTGAGCTGGTCTGAGTTTATGTTTTGTGAATTGATTATCCGCAGTCATAATGTCTAACACATCGTCATCATCTTGAGTATGATAGAAGAAGTTCCCGCGATGATCAATTTCTGGGTCACTCTTCATGAAGTGATTGATAATGAGTTTTGTGAACCTTGGAAATGGAAGATGTACCGCTTTTCTCTTGGAACTTGTGAATTGATGACAAAATTCTTCCCAAAGTTGTAAAGCATAATCCACTTTAGATCCGGTGTAGAGACCCCAAAAGATAACTGCCTGAGCGGGTCGCATTGCATCTGATCCGCGAATCTTGGAAGTAAGGCACTTCACTAAAGTGATGACAATTGCTTTCCAAGGTTGTCCAATATGTGATGTGTTAAACTGAGAAAGAAAACCAATTTCACCCTCATAGTTCAACTCTCGGATTACTCTAAGTAGTTCTTCTGCATCTGGATCAGGCACAAAGTGTTCCCCTTTTGCAAGCTTTGGAAGCTTAAATAGTTTCCTAAACTGACGCAGATCAAATGTCAAGGCTTTGTTGTTCAGAGTAAAGGAGATTATCTTCTTTGACAATTGCTTTGCTTGTGTGATTGAGGCAGTTGCCCAAAATTCATGCATGTATACTTCAGGAACCGATGCAGTGACACGTAATGCATCCTTTATTGGTGAACAATCTAGGATATCTGTTGCGATTTTGAATGCCGCCAAAGAAGGATCAAAATCGTCTCTCAGACGAAAATTATTTGGTGCATGTTGCATTCGAGCATTAAGTGGAACAAGGGTAAGGTCTAATTGTTTTTGCTCTTCTTCGGTTATCGACATTTTCCTGCTTATAGATAAATACAAGCAAAGTTGATATATAAACATATATATCTCATACACATGTAAATTCTAAGCATGGAATATAAATCACAACAAAGTATCACCACATAAGTTTGAGTTAGCAAAAACAAGTATAGATCATATGGACCAAGGTCATACATTCAGAATCACATAACGAGATATAAAAGGCAAAAACATGGCAAAAACTAAGTCCATTATAGTGCAAAACATATCTTAAAACTTAGCAAATGTGGTCCATTGTAATAATGCGTCATTTTATGCCCATCGTAGTGAATTCATTGTATTAAGTCCATCGAACTCTATCCATCGTGCCAAGCCATCGCACTCTACCCATCGCATCTAACCCATCGCATCATATCTATCATATCCTTATCCATCGTATCCTACCTCATCGCATCCTACTATCGTAACCTATCCATCGTATCCTATCCATCGTAACCTATCCGTCGCATCCTACCATCGCATCTTACCCATCGCATTGGATTCATCGTAACATACCCATCGCAACGATCCATCGCAATGGTTCATCGCAATGGTCCATCGCAACGGTCCAGCGCAACGGTCCATCGCAACGGTCCATTGCAACGGTCCATCGCAACGGTCCATCTCAACGGTCCATCACAACGGTCCATCGCAACGGTCCATCGCAACGGTCCATCGCAACGGTCCATCGCAACAGTCCATCCCAACGGTCCATCGTAACAAGCCATCTTAGCGAATGGATAAGGTAAAGCCATCGCAATCAATGCGATGAGAATGGATCGCAGCCAATGATCGCATTCTTGGTGATAGAACTGAGGTATATCTAAAGTGAGCGATTATGGAACAAGGACGATGTTATAAGCCAATATGTTAATATCCAGTGTTTATCTATGCATTCTTAACAAATCCCACACTAAAAAACCATATCCATATCAAAAAATCATGAAACCCTAAATCGTGGGTATGATCTAAAGTTCCTGTTATGATGTTTTGAGATGAAATGGATTAAAGAGATTGACTTAACAAGATACAATACCTAGATGTTTAAGCAGCAGGTGATAAAGCAAGGATCAGAAATCAACTAGTTGCTCAAGGTCGATAATGGCGGAAAAGATATGTGATTGTGTGTTTTTTAGTAAAGACGGGAAGAAGGGGGTGTGGTTTTGACTTGGTCAAAGCTGTTAAACACCCACCATTTTGCAAAAAGTGCAAAACTGGTCCCCCTGTTTTAGAAAGTTAGTTAATGTTAAAATTAACTTAACAAACAATAAACCCGCTGCCAAACACGAACACAAATACTTGACGCCAAAATGTTAATGACCTATGCAAGAGATACTTATATCACACAAGGCATACATAGCATAACTGAAGATGACGGGTAGCTCATACTTTCTGACAATCCTTTTTCAACGTTGCTGGGTAACGGAACTAATTCCCACACTTCAAGACGTTGGAATTCATTAAGTTCCTCTTGCATGGCTTCAATCCATGATGATTTGGTCATGGCTTGTTGCCAGTTTTTAGGTTCAGTGTCTGAAAGAAATGCATCAAAATAGCAATATAATGCATGTTCTTGGAGTTGATGGCGTGTTAAGACTGGTCGATCGATGTCACCAATAATATTGCGGATTGGGTGATCCTTTGTCCATTTAGTGTTGTGAGTTTCAATCCGTGGTGGTCGGGAGTGAACGATTGCAGGAGCTTCCTCTGAGGTAGACGCACCCGTAGGGTCATCAGGTATATGTGAACCAAAGAAGGGAAGCTCTTGTAAGTGAGCATATTCCAGATCGTGATCATATAGTTCCTCTTCAACATCATTAGGAACGAGTGGGGGTGATGATTCAGGTGTTGTTTGAGAATTGGTGGGGGATGAGACATCATGTTCAAGAGTAACAGTAGATGCCTCGGATAGATTTCCATTATCTTGAGCAACAACTACGGGAATCGGAGCTACTGCTGCAGTTTGTTGATCCCAAACTTAGATCGATTAGCTTTGTGTATACGAGATTAGATCAAGTAATACACGTAGAGAAACCTTTGTATATGCTTTATGAATCTAAGTGTTATGCGGAATTTAACACTTAAACAAGAACACACAAGATGTAAACAAACTTTCACTTTGATTATGAATGTCGAACTTGCTTACAATGAAAGATGTTTACGAATGAAAACTTATATAAAACTTGATATATATAAAACTTGATATTGAACATTAACCTAAAGGCCTTCTTTTATAGACATAAGAAGCCTTGTACAATAATCTACGTATCAAGTATTCTAGGTAAAGATAAATATAGAAAATACATTGTCGTTTCTATCCTTACTAGAAGTATTCTAGAATATAATAAACGTGTAGATTATATCTTCCATCAGTGCTTGTCTTCAATGTGTCAACGCTTGACTTTAACTTGTCAACGCTTGAGCTGTCAGCGCTTGTATTGTTCTTGTCAACGCTTGTTTTGTTCTTGTCAGCGCTCAAGTGATCTGGCCTTAATTTATTCCCAACAATCCTCCCCTAAACTTGATATCCACTCTTATGATCAAGTTTCTGAATAAGCATTAAGAACTAGGAGGAGTCTGACAAACCTTCTCATATTGGTAATGAATAAATCTGATCAAATCTTTTGCCACGTCACTTGAATAATCTATTTCCAGCTGAGTGTCCTTCATCTTTTCCAAAACAACCTTGGATATGAAATACTGAGCATCCACAAGTAGATACTCAGCAAACTTTGTAGAACTCAAATGGTATACACCAGCAGCTGAATATAACCTCCATTGAAGACCACTGAGGTCATCTTCAAGATCCTTCCATATTGTAGGATCCTCATCTTTTGGTCCACACATTCTTTTGAATGTGGTCCAAAGTTTTATTCCATTAGCTGAAGTTGGTGCTTCAGCCTCATACTTGGTCTCCAACAACCTCCAAAGGTCCACCAAGTCTTCTCTATCACAACTTGCAAATAAAGATACGAGAGTGGTAAAAGTGTGTACCTCCTTGCCAAATCTGCCAATCTTCCAGAACCCACATTCATCTTCCTCATAACTCACAATTGGGTTCCTAGAATCTAATGGTAACACTTGCACCATATCTGAAGCTTCTAATAGGGAGAGCTTGAGGCTCTTTCTTATAACTGCTTCACTTGGATATAGTGGATCCATATCTTTTGGAAACTCAAATTTAAATCCCTTCTTCACTGGCCTGGGAACCATCATAGCTTTCTTGATTTCCATTTCTTCTACAAGTTGCTCCTTTCTTTCATCTGAAAGAAGTCTGAGAGTGTTTTCTTCCTGCACTCTCACCCAAATGGGATAAGCCCTATTTTCCAACTCATCAAATGTCAAAGCCTTCAACTTTTGATATGTCCATCCAACTCCATGACATCTGAGCAACATAAAGTAGAGCTCCCTTCTATCCCTTTTCAACTCTGAGAGAATATTGCTTGCCTTGTGTTTCAAAATTACCTGGCAATCCTTCTGAACTCTAAGAAGAAGCTCCAAACCCCATATTTGATCTGAAATGGTCAAGTCTGGATTATCCATGCAACTTTCTTCCCAAGAATTGTACATTTGAACCACCTCTGGCATGTCAAAGTCAACCTGCAATTTCAATTCTCTCAGCTTCTCTTTGGCCAACTCATCTCCATACTCAAGCCTTTCAGGTTCTATAATCATTACACTTGAGTCTGAGCTAGCTCCATCACTTTCTTCTTCTGAAGTCACAACAAATGGTGACTTTTCCTTTTCATCTTGTTCCATCATTTGTGCAGCTAATCTTCTATCAAACTCAACTTGAGCTGCATCTTTTGGAACAAACTCTTCTACCATTTTACCCTTACCCTTATCTGATGGTGCAATGGTTGGTAAGGTAGATGGTGATACCTGAGTAGAAACCTCCTTGATGATAGATGATGACTGGGATACATCACCTTCATGTGCAGGTCTGTCAACGCCCAAATTTCTTCTATCAGCGCCCAAAACACTTCTATCAGCGTCCAAATTTTCCTTGTCAACGCTCAAATATCTTCCCTCAGCGCCTTGTGTAACCTCTCTCAACATAGCTGTGAATGATAAATTTAAGTTGGTGGGAGAGACTAAGGACGTATCAAAACCTGTTTGTTTCTTCAAAGTTGTAAGAGCTTCAGCAACATCCATTGATTGACCATCCTGGCTGCCCTTATCACTCAGATTTATTTGATCTTCCTCCCCTTTGGAAGACTCCTCCATACCCCTTCTAGCACGATCACTTTCCAAAACAACAATCCTCTCCCTCAATTGCTTGAGTTCAAGGCCTTGTGAGCTGACAATTTGTACTAAGTCTGCATTTTGCTTTTGCAAGCTAATGCAGACTGCCGTCAATTCCATAAAAGTCATTGGTTCCAGTCTGCCCTCTTCTGAAATGGGGATTTGACCTCCCAAGTCAGATTCATTGGGCATGGATGAGGACTTAATGATGGTGGGACTTCCTTGGCCAGCTTCTAAGCCAGAACCAATAGTCCCAGCCTCATCCAGGTCACCAGCCACACTTGTGGTGGTGGTTCTCTCTGCTACATGGCTAGGACCACCAGAGGAGAACACTCCAGTAGTCCTTTGGCGTTTCATCAACCTATATTCAGGGGGTGTGGAAGATGGTGTGGAAGAATGGGTAGATGTGGGTTGGTTAAGGGGTGTTTGGGATTGTGAAGGTTGTGTGTCAGCGTTGGAAATAGGCACATCAACGCCAACATTTGATGTGTCAGCGTCAAAGGGTTCTTGGTCAAGTTGCATGTGTTCAGGTGAAGGTAAAGGTTCAGAAATGGGTTCAAGTTGTGGTTGAGGGTCAATTTGAGGTTGGGGGTCTGGTTGAGGTTGTGCTGCTGCAATAACAGCAAGCATGACTGGGGTTAAAGGTAAGTCTCTATGGGGTGGTGAATCCATCTTCATAAAAATAGCTTTCTTTTGCTCAGAGATCTTATAAAAATCATTGTGATCCCTTGAGCAGTAACCTTGCTCATCAAAAACCATTTGCAGAAAACGGGGATAAGCTAAAGTCATTTTTGTCCCCTTGTTTTTACACATCCCCTCAAAAATCATTTTAGAATAGTTGTATTTTTGCCCTGTTGCAATGCACACAATAGCACTTACAATGGATCTATTGATCTTATTGTGTGCAGTACATTTGGGACTCAAACATTGAAGGAGGACGTGTATGAGGTACTTCCAGGCTGGGGGAAATTCCTGCTTATGATACTTGTTTAGAGTACCTTCATCAGGAAAGGGATATCCCAAAGCCCTAAGTCATTGTTCTATTTCATTTATGGGAAGGGTGGTTATACCATCAGCATCATCAAGATGCAAGGCTTGGCGTACCAAAGCCTTAGTAACCACCCAAGATCTCCCATGAACAATAGAAGTCAATGTGGTCACTCCATTAACTGTTGAGGAACTGACAGTGTTCCAAAACTGCTTAATGTGTGTGACTGGAATGAGTGGTGCATGAGAAAGAGCATACCTTAATGGGGATGCGTTCAAATACGCCACCATTTGTGTGTATTGGGGAAACAGAGCATCATCAGCTTCAAGATAAGCAATCATGTTGTGTTGTGATCTGAACCCCAATTCCAATTCTACTGGTTTAAACTTTGGTGCCATTGATGAAAGCTGTTAATTTTAAGTGAAGAAGATGAAGTTGATAAGAGAAAAGTGTTAGACAAGAATTATAGATACCCTGTTTAAAATAGGAGCCAAATTTATAGGAGAGAAAGAATGCATGTGATTGGCCCAAAAATAGGCAAAGATTTTCAAAAATCAATCATGAAAATATTGAAAAAGTTATAAGTTATCTCATGCATTAAATGAAAGTAACAACTCCTAAAATTACGGCTTGAAAATATGTCAAAAAGTAACAACTGGGTAGGTCCCATTGAGTGCCAACGGTAAAAAATAACCTATCAACGCCCAACGGCTATAATCTTGTCAACGTTTGCCTTAAGCCATGTCAGCGTCCAATTTGGTCACAACAACGCTTGGAAAAATCTTGTCAGCGTCCAAAAATAAAAATATTTTAAAAAGTGAAAAATGACCTTAACAAGTAATTTATCCTAGAGAAGATAACCAAAAGCTGATAATTATCATAGGGCGGCAAGCACTGTCCAGTTATGCACACTTGCATAAGCAAGATAGACATAACAGTCCTCTAGTGTCCCTTGCTAACCAAAACTCTTAACAACAAAGTTACCTTATAAAATCCTTGTTACTCCCAGGTAAATACCATATCAAAATCATTCCCAAGTCTCCCAACAGACCACAACCAATTCTAGGCCAGAAATGTCTTGGCAGCATGCAAAGTTGATATACTATGCATGCTACAGTGCCTCATGATTTAGTAAAACTAACTCATACTCACATGTGGACACAATCTAGAATTATGATAAGAGTATCATATGGATACCCAAACATCCTAAAGGTTCCTAAAACCTCCCCTTAAACTATGATACAAAAAGTTTGCTAAAATTATGCATGAACATAAAAAAATTTATGTCAAGATAGGAATGAAACATTCCAACCATCATCCATAAATAAAAACTTGTCCAAATGCTTCTCCATTGATCCATAAGCAACTCTGTATCCAATGGTATACTGCTAACACCATCTGCACATTTAGATTGAAAACCACAAAACTAACATTGTTGCTGACAACGCCCCGATAACACATGACAGCGTTGAGGGAAGCTTTGTCAGCGTTAGACAATTATATTGCTGACAACGTTGCAAAAACACTTATCAGTGTTCAAGCAACCTTTGTCAGTGTTAGAAAAATATAGTGGAAAATCTAAATCATCAATAAGACCAATAATAATAATGCATCATCCTGTACATACTTTTACAAAAAGAATCCAAAACACATATTATGTGAGATTGACCATTCCAACACTTGTTACCAAGTATTAAAATCTCCCAGCATCAAAAGGTTTAGTTAATAAATCTGACACATTTTCCTCAGTGTCAACCCTATCTGGTTGTATTAAACCTTTCTCAAAGCAATCTCTTATAAAATGGTGTCTAATTTCTATGTGTTTAGTTAGTCTTCCTTCCCTGTCATGTGCCTTGAGCATCCACTATCCCAATATCCATAATCATTGATCTGTCTTTGAATGCCCTACACATTAAGAAAACAAATTAGTTTTCTTTGGGAACCCAAGTCTCAAAGGACTTGGATTCATCTGGTTGCTCAATAAGAACAGACTTAGTTCTCACAACAACTCCATTCTCATCCTTTTTAGGATGAAATACCCAGTTAACCCCAATAGGTTTTGTAATGACCTTTGAAATGTAATTAAATCTATTGCAAGTCATTGAAATCCCATTATCATTAGGGTTTTGATCTTTCTTGGGTCTCCATGTTAAGCTTGAAGAAGCTTTAGACCCCTTACCTTGTGGCTGCAAATATTTAGGTCTGGTCATGTTTCTGTCAGCGTTAGAATTTGTCCTGTCAACGCTGAAATTACCCTTGTCAGCGTTGAACCTAGGGTTTGCTACAGAAACCCATTGCCTATTTGACCAGGTGTTTGTCTTTTGAAATGGTCTTTGTCCATGAGTGTTAGACCTTCTAGAAAAGAATGGGGCAGGTCTAATCACTTGTGGACTTTGCTGCACACAAGGTTTGGGTCTGACAACGTTTGACTCCCTAACAACGTTGACTTTCTTCCTGTCAGCGCTGAAATTGTTCCTGTCAGCGCTGGCTTTGGGAGCGTTGACACACTTTTATGCCAAATGTGAAAAGTTACCACAAGTGTAACATGCTTTCTTAGACACAACCTTAGGTCTAGAAGAGAAGAAACTTGTTCCATGATTGCTAACTTGGCTCTTGGGTGACCTATTATTCCTATACATCTCTGCATATTTAATGGTAGGTCTTCTAACAGTGTTTGAGCCTAGTTCAACAACTTTACCAGTGATTGGGTGAGTAACCTTAATGGGTGGTGATTCATTTGGACTTTCACATAGCAAACCTCCCTTAACAAATAAAGTAGGGTTAGCTTTCTTCCACTCATTTAGGTCAGTCAATTTTTGTTGATACTCTTCCACTGGAGTGACAACTCTTGGTGGAGGAATGAATTCCTCCTCTTGGAGCTCTGGTAAACCAGTCCAAGATAAGTCCCTTCGTTGGACACCATAGAAGTCACCAGCTAGTGGTGGAACCAGAGAGTAATCATTCATCCCAATCCCAGTCATGTCCTTAGGATCCCTTTGTTTAGCTACACAGTCTCCTAGGGTTTGGGTGGCTCTATCAAATCTTTGAATTTTGAGGTCAACATTATCTTTATTCTTAATGGCCTCATCTAACTTAGCCTGTAATTCACTATTAACCTTTTTCATGATGTTTCTAACATCCATACTACCCTCTAGCTCATGTTTTAAGATATTGATCTTATCTTTTAAGTCAAATTCCATTTTCTTGTATTCAGAAACGGTTTTCTCGGTTTTAGTAAGAGCTAGTTGGTAATTAGACAATTTACACCTTTCAGTACTCATATCATCTTTTAGTATTAACACCTCTTTGTTAAGTCTTTCAGTGTTTAACCTACAACCTTTGCTACAAAAAGCATCATCATATACCTCATTATCAGATGAAGAGGAGGAGTGTGCCATGAGAGCATATTCAACATGCTCTTCTTCTTCAATATCAGCAACCAAAGCTTTATCCTCTTCAACATCCTTAGCCAGATAGCTCCAATCCCATCCTGTACCATCAATTCCTTGAACTGCAACCATAGCTTTGTAATCCTGAGCTTTAACAATCTGGCTTGAGGGTTTACCAGCATCAGATCTTCTAGGAGATTTGCATTCCCTCATGAAGTGCCCCATACGATGACAGTTGTAGCATTCAACTTTGGATTTATCAAATCCAGCTGTGTCTTTAGCATTGAAGGTCATCTTCTTTTTAAACCTTCTGTTCCACCTATTTGCTCTTATACTAGCAAGAGCCATGTTCCACTTGATGTCCATCTCTTCCAAGTGCTCATCACTTATCTGTTCAAGGTCCTCATATGTAATCACTGAACCATTGGGCAAAGAAGCAATGTAAGCACAAACAGTATCCAAATCCAAACCAGCAGGTTTAACTCTTGGGGAGTCATTCTTGAATGTGTCAGCGTCTGAAAAGGAGACGTTGACAGGACTTGTTCCAGCGCTGACATATGATGATCCAGTAACTGGATGCATATAAGAGTCCTTCTGATTGAATTGACCTTCACTATGAGAGAAGAAGGCCATGTTGCTGGTGGTAGATTTGCTTCCATGCTCTGAAAGAGTTTCATCTTCCAACAGTCTTAGTTTGTTGTAGATGTCATCAAACGAGGAGCTCTTGTAAGTATTGTTGGCAAGAATAGATCTTGCCTCAATCTTCCATGCCTCACCAAGACTTTTAAGAAAGGTAGCATTGGTGTCAACATCACCAACTTGTGTCCCCATGAAGGACAACTTGCTTGTGATGTCAAGCAATCTGCTTCTCACACTACTCAGTTTCTCATTGGGTTGAGCTTTGAAGACAGCATAATCATGCAGAAGTTGCTTTTTCTTTTCTTTCTTAGTGTCTGCATTGCCACCATATGCAATTTCAAGAGCTTCCCAAAGATCCTTAGCAGATTCATAGCCTCTATATTTATGCTGGTTTACTTGTCCCAAAGAGACTTTCAGAATATTTAGGGCTTTCATGTCAACCCTTTTCTTTGCAATATCATCAGCAGATACAGCTCTACCATCTCCAGGTTTTTCTTTCTTATCCTCTTCAGGGCATCCTTCAACAGCTGTTCTTTGACTAATGGCATCAAGAATCTTTTGAGCCTTATTGAATGTGTTTCCATATTCAATAATCTCCCAGAGTGTGTAGTCATAGATCCCCAGATATTGTTCAAAGTTGAACTTCCATAAGTCAAAGTTGGTTGCATCAAGCATGGGAATCTTGATGTTTGGTAAGGCTGAGGAGGAGGAAGTTATTGCTTCAGACATGATGTTGTTAGGGTTTCTGAGAAAATTAGGGTTTTGGTGTTTTTAGGGTTCTGGTGTTCTTCAAAGATCAAAAGTTCCTTAACAAGCTCTGATACCACTTGTTGATCCCAAACTTAGATCGATTAGCTTTGTGTATACGAGATTAGATCAAGTAATACACGTAGAGAAACCTTTGTATATGCTTTATGAATCTAAGTGTTATGTGGAATTTAACACTTAAACAAGAACACACAAGATGTAAACAAACTTTCACTTTGATTATGAATGCCGAACTTGCTTACAATGAAAGATGTTTACGAATGAAAACTTATATAAAACTTGATATATATAAAACTTGATATTGAACATTAACCTAAAGGCCTTCTTTTATAGACATAAGAAGCCTTGTACAATAATCTACATATCAACTATTCTAGGTAAAGATAAATATAGAAAATACATTGTCGTTTCTATCCTTACTAGAAGTATTCTAGAATATAATAAACGTGTAGATTATATCTTCCATCAGTGCTTGTCTTCAATGTGTCAATGCTTGACTTTAACTTGTCAACGCTTGAGCTGTCAGCGCTTGTATTGTTCTGGTCAACGCTTGTTTTGTTCTTGTCAGCGCTCAAGTGATCTGGCCTTAATTTATTCCCAACACAGTTGCTGTAGAATCATTACTCTGTGGATCGAAGAATTCATCAAACATAGGTTGAAATAATTTATCCCACTCGGACCTTGTTGGTGGTAAAATTGATGAAGAAGTAGGATTGTTGGGAATTAGTCCGGAACTGATTGTACCGGTCCCCATCTCGTGTAATGCAGGTTCAGAGCTGTGTTGCTCAGAAGCCATCGCTGTCAGCTCATCAAAATCGACATCCAAAGTTTCTACAATCTTGCCAAGACGACGGTTAAAAATCTGGTAAGCTTTCTTTGCGGGTGAATATCCAATGAAAATTCCAATATCAGCCTTCGGTTGAAGTTTTCCCAGATTTTCACTATTTGTATTTGGATAGCAAAGTGCACCAAACACATGAAGATATGAAATATCGGGTTTGTGTCCATGAAGTAGCTCATATGGAGTTTTACCATGACGTTTGCGAATGATGGAGCGGTTTTGGGTATAACATGCGGTTGCCTCTACTTCTGCCCATAAGAATAAAGGAGCATTCACATAAATCAACATAGTTCGAGCAGCTTCCATCAGTGTACGGTTACGTCTTTCAACGACACCATTTTGTTGTGTAGTGCGAGCCACAGATGTTTCATGAGAGATACCAACCTTTTCATAATAATTTCGAAGAATCTGATTAACGAACTCAGTGCCGTTATCAGTCCGAATGCGGCGAACAGTAGCATTACGACGTACTTGGATCATCTTTAAGAAAGTAATGATATACTCTGGTGCTTGATCCTTGGATGCTAAGAACTTTACCCATGTAAACCTTGAGAAATCATCCACGATAACGAGGATGTATTTTCTGCCACTCACACTAGCTGTACGCATTGGCCCGCAAAGATCCATGTGCAAAAGATATAGTGGTTCTTGGTTGGTGTCTTCTGCTTTAGGTTTGTAAGATTTCTTGGTGCTTTTCCCCAATGAACACGCGGAACATAAATGATCCTTGTCGAACTTAAGTTTTGGAAGACCACGAACAAGTTCGTTTCTAGCCAAATGGTTAATAGCATCGAAGTTAAGATGAGATAACCGTCGATGCCACAACCATGACTTGGTCTTAGATGCTTTGGAGAGTATGCAAACAGGAGAGGCGGCCATCATGTTTTGAATAGACAAAGTGTAGAGATTATCCCCTCGAGAACCCTTTAACAAATCATTTCCTGCAAGATCGCGAATGAAGCAAGTATGTTGTCGAAAGGCCACTTCAAGGTTAGAATCGCAAAATTGTCCTACTGAAAATAGATTGTGACCAAGTCCCTCCACATAATAAACCCTTGAAATCATGACATTCCCAATTTGGTATTCACCATAACCCATAATCTTTGCAATATGGTCGTTGCCGAATTTTACCGTTCCTAGAAACTTGCTGACGAAATTTTTGAGCATCGAGCGGTCTCCAGTCATATGTTTGGAGCACCCCGAGTCCAAATACCAAAGAATAATTTGGACGACTTGAAAATTTTACCAAACACAGACGATGTATCGGATTCTAATTGTTCTTCTGAGTTAGCAGGTACAGATACAGTTATCTTAGATTTGCTATCAGACGAAACTTTAGGTTTCTAGATTTTCTTACTAGTGGTTGGCTTAGATTCTAGTTGTCTAGTATTCTTAGGTACTTTTTGACTGGGGACATTACCACTGGTAGGCACATTAGTGGGGGTCGACCTAGTTAAAGGGCGCTTTTTCCATTTCTTAGTGCTAGTGTTCCTATTTAAAGGACGCTTAGACCTAACTTCCGTGGATGTGATCCTAGTTAAAGGGCACTTAGTTCCATTTGCAGTAAAGGTCCTACCAGTGGGTTTCCATTTCCACCCAACTTGGGTAAATTTTTTCCCTGTTGGAGTCCATTTAAGATTGTTCTTAATAACATGCATTTCATTCACGTGATCAACAAGGCATAAATCATGATGCTGAGAAAACATGCATTCATTACAATTCCAACATTTCGCATTAGAATTCACATTTTGCTTAGGTTTCCACTCATAAAGAGGACCTTTTGTCTTAGCTACATGATTCTTTTTATTTAAAACTGAAATAACGTTCCTAGGGTGCACTTCTACTTTCTTCTTCTCAGTCCTATTAGTGGAAGGCTTGATCCTATCTTTCTTTCCTCGAGATCCTTTAGCCTTAGTGGACACAGTTACTCCTGTAGAAGCCAAGGGAACATTAGTTACATATTTTAAAGGTGCCTTACTTGATGGTGCCAATGACGGTTTTGCTCCTGGAGTCTTATTGAATGGAGTTACAGCAATGGGTCGATTAGTGAGTAGTGCAGAACTCGGTTTTCCTATGTATTGCACATATGCTAAGAAATATTGAACACGCTTAATATATTCATGAGCTGAATAGTAGTAACTGCTTGAGGGATCTAACGCATACAAATCATATAAAATATCCCTAACCAGATCTACATGCTTAGTTGCATTCCTCATATAATCATCGTAGGTAACCGAGTTTTTCTTATGGAGCGGGTTCTTATAAAGCACTACTGACTTGGTTGTTGGAGCACTAGAGGACGGTGCAGAGTTGCTAGCTAAGTTATTAACAACTTCTTGTCGGGTGAGAAGAAGTGTCTCCTTTAACTCGACCAAAACCATGTTTTTGTCTATGAGCTGAATTTTTAGGTCAGAGGTTTCCTCACATTTCTTGTTCAATTTGTCAATTAAAGACTTTCGCTCTGTCGCATTAAACACGAGGTGTTCTTCTATTGAACCAGAAATTTGTGAGTCTCCCTGCCTTACTTGTTCACGCTCTCCTAGTATAGAATTAATTCTATTTTCTAGGACATGATTCTTAGCCTCTGCAGCCTCTAGTTCCGTATTTGTTTCTAGTAATTCTCTCTTAAGTCTCATCATCTCTTCTTCTAAATTCTGAACCATCTGAATCATCTTGTCACTTGTCTCAACGGAGTTTCCACCATCATTTAGTTTTGAAAGAGTTTCATTTTTAGATTGATTCTCAATTTCAAGAGATATAGAATGTTGTTGAAGCTCGTTAAAACTTTTTGAGAGTGTGTTATACGAATCTTGAAGCTTTAAAAATTCAGCGTTGGATTCATGACAAGAATGATTTTCTACAGTATTCACATGTTCAACAGTATCTACAGATTCATGCACATCATCACAAATATCACAGTAGATGAAATTTCATGAGTATATTTAACAGTAACAACTTGCATCACTTCAAGAGACACCATATGTTCTAAAAAGCAGTCATATTCTGATAAAATCTTTTCCTTTTCAATTAAGTGTTGTTCGTAAGCATCATCCATTTTATTGAAAACTTTTTGAACTTCACCAATTTCAAAACTTAAATTACACGCTAGATCATAGACTCCTTGTTTAATATGGTCCACAAACGGAACGATCGCTTCTTCAAACACCGTTTTCATGTGTTCGAACGCCCATTCTCCAGCGGTTTGAGCCGTTGAACTAGTACATTCCAAAATGACCTTGTCAAAATCGGTAAGGTATTGCCCAATCTCTTCCAAGCTGAGCTTTACCGTACTAACCTAGGGAAGATTCTTAGGAATTTCCTTTGGTTTGTCCGAGTTGACAAGTGTAGGAATTATACTAAGGCATTCTCTAGTCGGCATGAAAGTAGATGTTTGGAGAGTTTTCTTTTTCATATTAAAACGAATTCTAAGATCTATTGTGGCATTTTTTGCATTCATTGAAGCATAATCATATTCAGGATATGTCGAAAGTAATTTTAACTGCTTTTCATCATATGGTGTCATGGAATCACTTGAGAACACTATCGGATCTAATACCAATCCTAACTTTGTTGCATCATACAATCGTGGGTTGTGGTTAAGCGCTTGCTTTCCATACCCCGGATTAGGTGGTAAGTCTATAAGACGCGATAGATTGAACTCTTTAAATGATGCATGAAACAAGTGTACTAGATGTGAAGCAGCATATTGTTTTAAATGCTTAATTTCCGTTTCTTTTATTCTTTCAGACGTCTTAATTTCCATTTCAAGCTGTTTGGACTCAAGAATTTCAAAATCCGTTTGAAGTTGTTGAAAAATAGTAACGACTGACTCTTTTTCTTTAAGCTCATTCGAAAGATTTGCTCTTAAACTTTCAATTTCAAGCAGATTGTCCATTTGAACTTTCCTAAACCTATCAAATTCAGGATTGGTTAAGGTAGTGGACACAGGAGTCATTTCCAAGGTTTTAACCTTGTCCTTATGCAAAGCAAGCTCGGCAGATAAAGTCTGATTAGCATTAAGGGTTTCAAGGACCGCATTATTCATTTGGCTAAGCAAAGATGCGGGGTCCATAACCAAATCAGGTTGAGCAGACGAATTAATAGTCGTAAGAGCTCCCGGTTGTGGTTCACTCAAAATCTGAGGACTTGCAATGTTATTGCTATCATTGTTTGTCTCATCGATTGAGTTACTAACCACCGGAGGCTGTTCCGAATACTCAGACATTTGCTCAACTTGATAAGGTACAATGCTAGTATCTGTAGCAGTATTTGGTACCTCAGAAATGGTATCAGTCCCATAGAGTGAAAGGTTTGCCATAAGAGCTGCTTTGGCGGTGTTAAGATCATCACAATCAGAGTCATATGCATCCAAATCATCACATTGATATGCAGCATTGTTGGTGATGACTGTTGTGAGACCATCAGTTTCCGTTACTCCTGGATCTGCAAGGAATGCCAATTCTTCGTCATCAAGCTCACGACCTTGGGCTTGAGCATTCACCAGGTAAATCTTCTCCTTAAACCATGTGTCGTCCCTTCTCCTCTTAGGCTGCTTGCATTCTCGGACCATGTGCCCTTCCCCTTTGCAGTTGTAGCAAATAACCACCTTCATTTTACCAGTGCTGTTAGCCCTTGTAGCAGTAGTATTGGATGAACGTGCACCAGCAGTAGACGAATTTGATCTCCCTTGAAGTGGTTGCACCATGACCCTTCCGTCCTGAATTGTTGCCTGTTGTCGAGAGTTAGACGAGTTCCTTAACTGATTGTTAGTTGGTGCTGAACCTCGGTAACCTCTTTTGTTCAAAGTTTGACTTAAATATGCAGACATCAGAGCAAGGATTTCAGTAGGGCTATCTCCTTGTCTAAATTCAGGGATAGGGATGTCATCTTCACAGTATAATGCTGATGCTGGTTAAGCAACAAGCTGATTGGTTGGAGCACTACTTGATGTGAGTAATGATGTTGAGGAGCCTCGAGTTGTGTATAGGTACTAGAAAGGTTAGTGAGAGGTTTATACGGTGAATACTGGTGTAAAGCATAAGGTGATGGGTGTGAATCTCCTTGTGATGATGATGTTGCTGGTTGGTGATAAGATGTTAGCGGCGGTAGCAGAATCGAGTACTGTGGAAAGCTTGGTGTTTGATACACAGGTTGATATGAAGATTTGTGTCCTAAAGCAAGCTGAGAGTTGTGGTATGACAGTGTAGGATGGTTTGCCAATAATGCCATTGGTTCATGATAAGGTCCTTGAGAAATTAGGTTTTGGATCACATGCTTCTCATGTTGTTGTAAGAAAGCATAGAGTTGATCTAAATTGGACTTGTGTAGATCACGAATCATTTTGACATCAGTCACATATTGACTCCATTCAGGGGGTAGTGTGTTCAAAAACTTGGTGTTTAACTGAAATTGTTCAATCCTTAGATTATAGACATTCATGTCATTCATCAAAGTGGTAAAACGCTAGTAAAAATCATGAAGAGTCTTCCCTGGAATGTATTGGAATCTATCAAACAAATCATATAATTGACATTCTCGTTCTTGCTTAGTGAGAGATGTCCCTTGTAGCAAAACCGCAAGTCGATCCCAAAGATCCTTGGCCACTTTATGTTCACTCACCATTCTGAAGATATCGGGTGGAAGGGCTTGAAGAATTGTCTGAACAGCCCTTTCATCGGCATCTGCAATGAGTTTGTTGGCACCGGTTAACTCATGATACTGCCTTGGCCTTGTCACATTGTTGACGGTAACCTCTCCCCAATCTAATGGACCTTTGTCAATTGATTCTAGCATAAGTCGACCACTTTGTTTGCCCATGATGTACGTTCTCATGCGACTTTGCCATGATTCAAATAAATCTTTGATGAGAAAAGACGGGCGAGTATCGGTACCCGAAATGATCGATATATCGGTGAGTGAAGTCATAGTTGGCATAAATGAATGTGAATTCATTTTGTGATCCCTTGAAAAAAGATTATCAATTATGATCGAGCAATGAAATAAGATTATGTATTTTAATGTTGTGTAACTAAAGATATTAAGATCTTTTGATTGTGTGTTTTTTGCTAATGTTCCCAAATAAGAACCAAGGTTGAAAATCCTCTAAGTGTTGAAAAACTATGGCTGATCGTATCCTGATCGTATCTTGTTGTGATCGAACCCTGATCGTAGTGATGATCGTATCCTGATCGTGGTGATATGATCGTAACCTGATCGTGGTGAGTGATCGAACCCTGATCGTAGTAAGATGATCGTAGCCTGATCGTGATGAAATGATCGTAACCTGATCGTGGTGAGTGATCGAACCCTGATCGTAGTGATGATCGTAGCCTGATCGTGGTGAAGTGATCGTATCCTGATCGTAGTACTAGATCGCACTGAGGGATCGTACTAGGCAATGAACAAAAGATCGGACCTATAGATCGTAGCTGGATCGCACTGATGGATCGTAACTCAGGATCGCAAGTAGAAACCCCAAGGGTTTATGCAAACACAAAGTTAGATCGTATCCCTAAATAACAGTCCGAGACTTAAGATCACCAAGAAAGAAAGGATTTTTACCTTGAAAAACGTGATTCTAACCAAACGAATATCACCAAATCGTTACTAGAACTATTTAGAAGATATGTAAATCACTTGGAATCAAAGAACACGAAAAAAATTTGTAACTTTTGGAAAAATCAATCAAAAACACATGAACACACTTAAAAAAGTATGAACAACACAAAGACCAATCTTTATTTCATCCCATGGCTCTTGATACCAATTGTAGAACAATGATAATCTTGTGAAACAAGGGGGTTGATGTTTTTCTAGAGAGAGAAGTGAAAAAAAACTCTTATATTGAAATGAAAGAAATAAACAACCAACACCTCTTTCCATGGTGGAAAGAGGTTTAAATACCCCAAGTCCTTAATGGACTTGGGCTTCCGGCCCATGAACATGCTCCTGGGTCGGGCTATTTAATAAATGAAACTAAACTTAACTAAGAGCCTATAACTACATTGTTGGAGTGACCGAGACTTTCTAAATGCGTAAAACGTATTTCCAACATCTTCTTCATCGAGCTCACGTCCTTGGGCTTGAGCATTCACCAAGTAGATCTTCTCCTGAAACCATGTGCTTTCCTCTTGGGCTGCTTACACTCTCGAGCCATGTGCCCTTCCCCTTTGCAGTTAAAACATATTATCATCTTCATTTTGCCAGTGTTATTACCCCTTGTAGCAGCAGTGTTAGATGGACGTGCACCAGCATTAGATGAACTTGGTCGCCCCTGAAGTGGTTTCACCGTTACTCTGTCATCTTGAATTGTAGCTTGTTGTCGAGAGTTAGAAGAGTTCCTCAACTGATTGTTTGTTGGAGATGGTCCTCTGTAACCTCGTTTTTTCAACGCTTGAGTGATGTAAGCAGACATTTGAGCAAGTATATCAGTAGGATTATCCCCTTATCTAAACTCAGGGAATGGAATCTCGTCATCACAATAGAATACTGGTGCTGGTTGAGCTACAAACTGATTGGAAGGAGCACTAACATGTTGTGAGTAATGGGGTTGAGGAGCCTCATGTTGTTGATAGGGGATGACAGGGTTTGTTGGAGGTTGATAAGGTGAATATGGTTGTGAAGCATAAGGTAAATGATGTGAATCTCCTTGTGATGATGTTGCTGGTTGCTTGTATTGTTGTTGATAAGATGTAGGTGGTTGTGGCAAGATTGAATACTGTGGAAAGCTTGGAGTTTGATACAAAGGTTGATAGGAAGATTGGTGTCCTAAAGAAAACGGAGAGTTGTGATATGATAGTGTTGGATGATTTGCCAGTAATGCCAATGGTTCTTGGTAAGATCCCTGACAGATGCGTTTTTGGATCATGTGCTTCTCGTGTTGCTGCAAGAAAGCATAGAGTTGATCTAAATTTGTTCTGTGCAAATCTCGAATCATTTTAACATCGGTGACATATTGGCTCCACTCTGGGGGTAACACGTTCAAGAACTTGGTGTTTAGTTGAAACTGAGCAATCCTTAGATTATACACGTTCATATCATTCATCAAAGTGGTGAAACGCCAATAGTAGTCATGAAGAGTTTCTCCTGGAATATATGTGAACCTATCAAACAAGTCATACAATTGATACTCTCGTTCCCGCTTAGTTAATGAAGTCCCTTGTAACAAAACAGATAAGTGATCCCAAATATCCTTTGCCACTGTGTGTTCACTTACCATTCGATAGATATCGGGTGGAAGAGCTTGAAGTATGGTCTGAACAGCTCTTTCATCTGCATCAGCAATGAGTTTGTTAGCATCCGTTAACTCATGATACAATCTTGGCCGCGTCGCATTGTCGACAGTAACTTCTCCCCAATCGAGTGGACCTTTCTCAAAGGATTGAACCATAAGTCTCCCATGGGGTTTACCCATAATGTAAGTTCTCATGCGACCTTGCCATGCTTTGAATAAATCTTTGATGAGCGATGGTGGGCGGGTATCAGTACCCGATATGATTGAAATATCGGTAAGCAATGTCATTGTTGGCATGAATGAATGAGGATTCATATTTTGAACACTTGAATAAAGATTATCAAAATGACCGAGCAATGAGATAAGATTATGTGTTTTAGTGTTGTTTAAATAAAGATGTTATGATCTTTTGGTTGTGTGTTTTTGTTAACGAAAAGTTGAAAAATCCTCTAAGTCTTGCAAATTTTGGTTGATCGTACTCACGAATAGTATCCAACGATCGTACTCACCTATCGTATCCAACGATCGTACTCACCTATCGTATCCAACGATCGTACTCACCTATCGTACTCCCTAATCGTACTCACCTATCGTACTCACCTCTCGTATCCAACGATCGTACTCACCTATCGTATCTAACGATCGTACTCACCTATCGTACTCCCCGATCGTACTGACTGATCGTAGTCACCTATCGAACTCACCGATCGTACTTAGTAATCGTGCTCCCTGATCGTAGTCAGTTATCGCACTTATGATCGCACTTGTGATCGTAGTGGTGATCGTAGACAGTGATCGTGACTTTAGATCGCAAGTAGAAACCCCCATGGTTTATGTAATCACAACAATCAGATCGTAACACAAAAGTAATCTGAGACTTGTAAGCAACAAGAAAGAATGGATTTTTACCTTGGAATTCGTGATTCTAGCCAAACGAATATCTCCAAATCGTTAATAAAACTATTTAGAAGAAATATAGATCACTTGGAACCACAAAAACACGGAAAATTTTTGAAACTTTGGTAAAATCAATCAAAAACACATGAACACACTTAGAAAAGTATGAACAACACAAAACCAATCTTTATTTCATCCCATAGATCTGATACCAATTGTAGAAGTATGATAATCTTTGATATTTCAAGAGGGTTGTTGTTTTCTAGTGAGAGAAAGTAGAGAGAGAAGTGAGAGAAAAACTATGTTTATTACTTGTGAAAATGAAACAACCAACACCCCTTTCCATGGTGGAAAGGGGTTTATATACCCAAGTCCCTTAGTGGACTTGAACCTCCGGCCCATGAACATGCTCATGGGTCGGGCTAATGTAAACTTTAATTAAACTTATACTACGAGCCTATAACTATATTGTTGGAGTGACCGAGACTTTCTAAATACGAAAAACGTATTTCCAACACGTTTGCTCCTCTTCCCTTTCTCCCTCGAGGGACAAGCCCAGCCTTGGCTTGATAAGGAACCACCCCAGAGTATTGTCACATGGACGGACCTTGAGACCAAGTTTATCAATTACTTTTTTCACACCCTCACGTACTACCGCTTTGCGGAATGACATTATCAATTTTGAACAAACGTACGGTGAGACATTTAGTGAATCTTGGGATCGTTTTAAGGAACTTTTAAGAAAGTGTCCACAACACGGTTTTACAAAGGTACATCAAATTAATACTTTTTATAATGGATTAACTTTGAGTGACCAAGATTCACTAAATAGTGCTTCTGGGGGTAACATTCTTGTCAAGACCATGAATGAGGCTTGGGCTATTATTGAAAACAAGGCCAAAGTCCAAACCAAGAGTGTTAGGGCTACTATGGCTAGTGCCAGTGAGAGTGACTTGACCAATCATCTTAAGGAACTTACTTCAGCTGTAAAGCAACTTGTTTTAAGAGATCACCCTCCTAATCAACATGCCCATGCCCTCAATATTACTTGTGAAACTTGTGGTAGGCCACACTCTTATGCTAATTGTGATAAAGCTTATGATCAATCTCACGGGGAAGTGTATGCTTACAACAACATCGAGAGAGTTCATTTCAAGCCTAATGTCGATGTTAATCACTTGTCTTACAACTCGACAAATTACTTGGCTCCACCCGATTTTCAACAAAGACCTCACCCACCCACCCATAACAACAAAGGGCCACCAAGAGAAAATGTTCAACAAAATGCTAATGTGAGGGGCTACAATGCAAATCAAGGAGCTTATCCAATGCAAAACCAAGGTTTTCAAAACCAAGGTTTCAATCCTCAAGGTTTTCAACCATATAACCAATACCCAAACCAAGGTTTTCAACAACAAGGGTTCAATTTACCTCATCCGCACATGGACTTGATTCTACAAAAATTAACCGATCATGAGAAAACCATGAAGGAAATGCAAGAGTCCACGGATAGGAAATTCATTCAAATGTTTAAAACCCTTCGTCCCCAAGGTGCTCTTCCTTCCACAACCGAAACAAACCCTAGAGCGAATGTGAGTGCTATTACTACATGCAGTGGAGCAACTTTAGTAGGACCATCTATCCCTCCCCAAGTTACTCCATCTACACCTCCTCCACCTCCATTTATCCCTCCTACTTCCACGCCTAGTACTAGTTCTCCATTACCGTCTCCACCTCTCACAGAAGAAATACCCAAGAAAAACCCTTCACCAACCCCACCTTCCACCTCTAAACCTTCTACTTCTCAACCATCAACATCTCAACCTTTACCTGCTACACCTACACCACCTAAACCCAATATCCCTTATCCTTCTCGTTTAGACAAGTTCAAATTGCTTACTAAAGAGGATGCTCAAGTTACTTCTTTTTTGAAGACGATCTCCCAAATGATTTTCAACATTAGCCTTATTGAAGCACTTGTCCAATTGCCGAAATTTGTGAAAGCATTGAAGGAATTTCTTAATAAGAAGGAGAAGATGGCCGAGTTTGTTAATACTCGATTGAATGAGAATTGTTCTACAGTCCTTCTTAAAGAACTTCCGGAAAAACTTGGAGATCCCGGTCATTTTGTGCTACCATTTTTAACAAAGTTGAAGAATTTACTGCCTTAGCCGATCTCGGGTCAAGTATAAATTTGATGCCTTTAAGTTTTTGGAAAAAGCTATCATTACCCGACCTTACACCAACAAAGATGACTCTTGAGCTAACAAATCGAACTCTCGCTTACCCCGTTGGTATTACCGAAGATGTTTTCGTTAAAATTGGTACCTTCACTTTTCCGGTCGATTTTGTTGTTGTTGATTATGAAATGGACCCTCGTATTCCGTTAATACTTGGACGGCCATTTTTGAGAACCGGAAAAGCTTTAGTCGATCTTGCATAAGGTGAATTAATCTTAAGGGTCGGGAATGATGCACAAGTTTTTAAGATGGGAAGATTACAAGTAAATCAAATGGAAAAGAATCAGTGAAAATTATTGATGTGCTTCAAGAAGAGCTTACTACTACTTTACAAACTATAAAGCTTGATGATTTTGTTGTATATGACAATTCTCTTTTCGAGACTTGCTATGATAATCTACTTTTCTAAGACGATGTGGATAATTCTAATGATTCTCTCTCTAATTTGGATCCCCCACCAATTTATGAGTCTCCATCGATCTATGATGACTATGATGATGATTCTAGTTTCGATGGGGATGATTATGATGATTTTGCTTCAGAGTATAAAGACATGCCAACTTATGATGATTATGATGATGTTGATACTCTCTCGAGTGATTCTTTAAATGATGACCTTGCTCCTATTTTTGATGAAGATCCTCCGCCAACAATGCTTGATCCTACTTTGGATGATTACTCATTTGAGGAAGATTTTGCTACTTTTCTCAATACATACTTCCCCAATGAGAATGTAATAAGTGTGAAAACACTTAATCTTTTACCACTTAATTATAATAGTAACCAATCCAAAACGTGTATTTTATGTCGCAAATGTCAGAATTATGCGTGGTTTGTGTTTTTGTTGTGATTTAGGATCAAAATGTGAAAAGGGAAGCAAACACGGGCTTTCACGGGCTTTTATCGATGAAAAAGACAAAAGACGAAGTTGAAAGATCAAGAGTGCAAAAAGAATGGAAGTCCAAGGCCTATTCTGAAGATTTATCGAAGACAAAGTCTAAAGATGGAAGTTTAATAAAGTCGAAGAACTCAAGTCTAATTAATGAAGATATTACAAGACGAGTTCGAATAATCCCGAGACAAAGTCGAAAAAGTCGAAGAATTTAGAAGACGAGAAGACGTGAAGAAGAAGAATGAAGCAACACATGCTAACCTCCCTAATCACCTATAAATACCCTCCTAATGACACATTAGGAGGTGTTGACTATCTTGACAAAATAGCTCTTCCATTTAATTACTTGCACTTTTCTTAATGTCATTTACTTAATTGTCATTTAATTACCTTGTCTTGCACCTTAAATTTGTAAGTTTAATCTTTACTTTTAATTGTTGAATCTTATTCTAATCAAGTTTTAATTAATCTCTCATTCTACCTTTCTTGTCTTGAGTTAATCTTTATGTTTATGTGCTTATTGTCATGCTTATTTGATTATTTGTTATGTTTTTATGTTTATGATTGTGTTAGCTTATTGATTTTATAGCTTATTGTTTGCTTTGTTTATTTTTAATTAAGTGTTTATTAGTTAGTTTTTATAAAAAGTTGTTTTGAAATATTTTTATTATTTAGTGTTTTTAAAAGTCTTTAAATTTTGGTTCATTAGTTTTTTCTTAAATTTGATTTGGTAAAAGTATTAGTTAAGTGCTTATTTGTTTTTAGCTTAATTTTAGTTCTTAGCTTATTTTCATCTTATTCCTATCCGGGTTTGTTTAAAACCCCTTTATTCTGGATATAGCCAAGACCTCTCCAATTCCGGATAGCGGACAGAATGCAAATTCCGAATAAGTAGTTGAATTTATTCTGGATTGCCACAAGAACATTATTCCAGATATTGAGGTATTCAGGGGATTCCGGATAAGAGCTTGATCTCGGATTCAGGGTAAGCCTTCGTTAAACACTATTCCGGATAAAGGTTCTAGTAAGAATTGCGAATAAGGGCAACGACCAGATTCCAGATAAGCAGGAGTTGAAATTATTCCGGATTGCAGTTAGAAGGTGATTCCGGATAACATATTCCGGATAGCTAGCTTGGGACATATTCTGGGTAAAGTGAATTTTTTTTAGGATTCCGGATAAGAGAAAAGGAAATATTTTGGATAAGCAGCAGATATAGAGATTCCGGATAACGAGATCTTGGTATTCCGGATAGCTTGCATTTATTAGATTCCGGATAAGCTTCTGTTTGGGTTATTCCGGATTAGTGACAGATCGGGGATTCCGGATAGTGGTGAATTTTGGATTCCGGATAAGGCAAGGTTTGTTATTCAGGATAAGAGTAAGTTTGGTGTTCCGGATAGTGACAGTATTTTGGATCCCAACTCAGGTTTTGTTTATCCTCTGTTTTATTTTCAAGTATTTATTTTTCTGCCATTTTTTTAGTATTATTTTAATTTTTTTTCTTTATTTTAAATTTCAAGTTTGCACTTTTAATATATTGTCAAGTCTTAATTTTTGTCATTTAATTAATTTACTTTTAAAACTTTTAATAAGGCATCATTTACGTTTTAATTAGTGTTAGCTTTAATTAACCGTCATTTACTTTAAAGTTTTGCAATTTACTTTACTACAACGAAAAATATATTGTTTCCCACCAAAAGACGACTGAGTCGCACGTTTACCAATAGTCAATTCGAAGAGACTGGAATAACTATATTTTTAACTGAGTAAAATCTAGTTATTAAATGGCGCCGCTGCCGGCTCTTTTCGTTAGGATTAACGGTTTTCTGTGAGAGACGCGTTTAATTTTGAGATCCGTTCACTCGTGAACGTTATTTTTCTTGCTCAAAAATTTCCAAAAAAATCCATAAAAATTAAAATTTATTAAAAATCCATAAAAACTAAAAAAATTTCAAAAATCCAAAAATATTTTATTTTTATTTTTACACGTACATATATATTCTCTATTTCTTTGGTATCTTTTTCTTTTTCTTTTGCAGGTGCATGCGTACTAGATCTTCAACTTATTCTGAGCCCGAGACTCGTGAAGATTTAGATATGTCTGGTGTGCAGAACAACAATAATCCACCACACCCCAACATGAATGAATAACAACATGTTCCCCCACCCGACCTTCGAACAATGGAGGAGCTTTGTCAACCCACAATGAATGGACGAGGAGGACCGATTGCGCCGATGCAAATCACGGCTCCAGAGTTTTCGTTGAAGCATCACATGATCCAACAAGTTCAAAACACTTGTCCATTTTTCAGATTTCCGGATGATGATGCCAACAAACACCTCGACAAGTTCATTACCGTTACTCAAAGCATGAAGTTTCCCGGTGTCACCATGGATTTTCTTCACCTTCACCTATTTCCACACAGCTTATCCCACCATGCCGAAAAATGGTTTGATCATCTTCCGAAGAATTCAATTCATACTTGGGATGAGATGACTCAACGATTTTTGTCGCGCTACTTTCCACCATCCATGCTCACGAGCCTTCATAATCAAATTAGTGGATTTACTCAAGAACCCGATGAATCACTTTTTGATGCTTGGGAACGATATAATGTTTTGATCGATCGATGTCCAAACCACAACATGCTCCCCGTCACCTTGATTGATACTTTCTACAACGGTTTAACTTTTCGTGATCGTGATACTATTAATCCAGCCGCCGGTGGCACATTTATGAAAAGAAGACCTGAGGAGTGTAAAGAGCTTATAGAGAACATGACTACTCATCAAAAAAATTGGGATTCATCCGCATCCTCAAGATCAAACCCGAGAGTCAATGTTTCTTCTACTTCTTCAAACCCTGATATCACCGAATTGACCCGCGCAATGGTCGAAATGAGCAAGAATATGCAACTTTTTGCTACAAATCAACAACAACAAGTTAAAGATGTAGCAACTTCTTGTGAGACTTGCGGCGGTCCTCATTCATACACTGATCGTCCTTCTACTCATGACAATCCGGAAAACGTGTATGCGGCTTATGGTAACTATTCAACGGAAAACCACCAAGCCCGACCTCAAGGTGATTGTAACATGCTAAGTTACCGTTCTAACAACTTTCTTTCAACCGGTTTTTCTCCTCAAAACCACAACCCCAAAAACTACAATAGAAGCAACCCAAACCCAACTCGAGCTTCTAATCCTTATCACCCACCCGCTCAATAAGCACCACCTATTAATCATGATTTTGAAGCTTTCATGAGGACCCAAGGAGAGCAAATTAAGAATATGCAAAGCCAAATTATCAACTTAAAAGGAGATATCACTAAGCAAGGGAATGATATTAGAACCGAGCTTCGACATGATATGCAAACCTCTTTTAGCACTCAAACAAATGATTTGAAGAATATGCTAGCTAGTTTCTTACCAACTACTCAACCCTCTACTTCGGGCTCTCTACCTTCTAATACCGTCATCAATCCGAGAGCGAATGTGAGTGCTATTACTACACGCAGTGGAGCAACCTTAGTAGGACCATCTATCCCTCCCCCAGTTACTCCATCTAAACCACTTCCACCACCATTTATCCCTCCTACTCCCACTCCTAGTATTAGTTCTCCATTACCGTCTCTACCTATGCATGAAGAAGTACCCAAGAAAAACCCTTCACCCACCCCACCTTCCACCTATAAAACCAACATCCCATATCCTTCTCGGTTAGACAAGAGCAAATTGCTTACTAAAGAGGATGCTCAAATCACTTCTTTTCTGAAGATGATATCTCAAATGACCTTCAACATTAGTCTCATTGAAGCACTTGTCCAAATGCCGAAATTCGTCAAAGCATTCAAGGAATTGCTTAATAAGAAGGAAAAGATGGCTGAGTTTGTCAACACACGCTTAAATGAAAACTGTTCTGCAGTCATTCTTAAAGAACTTCCAAAAAAACTTGGAGATCGCGGTCGTTTTGTGTTGCCTTGCATTTTCAACAAAACCGAAGAATTTACTGCCTTAGCTGATCTCGGGGCAAATATTAATCTGATGCCTTTAATTGTTTGGAAAACACTATCATTACCCGATCTTACACCAACAAAGATGACTCTTGAGCTTGCAAATCGCACTCTCGCTTACCCCGTTGGTATTGCCGAAGACGTGTTCATTAAAGTTGGAACCTTCACTTTTCCGGTCGACTTTGTTGTTGTTGATTATGAAATGGACCCTCGTATTCCGTTAATACTTGGTCGGCCATTCTTGAGAACCGGAAAAGCAATAGTCGATATTTCCGATCTTAAGGGTCGGGAATGATGCACAAGTTTTTAAAATAGGGAATATGATAGAACGTTTTTCTATGGGGTTCTAGATTCGTCTCGGTATCTCCTCGAATTGATCTCAGCTCTAAGTGGAATGATTTGTTCTTGGTTAATAAAAAGGTGTTGGTTTGTTTATCTATTTTAAACTAATAATAAATAAGTAAGTGTCGAAGAGTAGAATTAAATCTTTTAAAAGATTAAACTAAAAGACGAGCTTAAAAATAAATGCTTGAATACTTGAACATCTAATAAAATTTAACACTTGAAAACTTTGCAAAAACAATAACTTTAATTCTCATCGGAATATTGGTCGGAAAGTAAGCTAATCGGAATGCATGGGAATTGGGTCCAATCGGAATGTGGGAACAAGCACCAATCGGAATAATAACTACTGGATCCAGATCGGAATGTTAATCAAACCCCTCATCGGAATGTTGTTATTGGAAAGCGTGATCGGAATAACAATAAGGATGCAATCGGTATGCTCTTAAACTATGCAGATCGGAATGTTCTAAAACAACTCAAATCGGAATATTCAAAAATGAGTGCAATCGGAATACGAAAACCCTTTTCCGACCACTGCGATCGGAATAAGGTGATGATGTGCTGATCGGAATAACACAATCGGAAAGGGGTTTATAACCCTTTCCGATGCCTATGTGATCCGAAAAATAAGCAAAGTAAATAAGCTTTTTCAGTAAGCTAATACCCAAACTAGCTCGAATCTAATATGAAACAAATCAAATAAGCATAAATAACAACTTATCTAAAATTCAAATAAGCAAACTCATAAATCAAATGATAAAAAGATAAACTTTTTAATAAAACTTTAAAAGGTAAATAAGCTAAACCAACAAATAAGCCAATAAGCACAAAGAGCTTAAAGCTTATTCGTGTAGAAACTTAAGGAAATATAAAAAGATCAACTTTTTAAGCACGAAAACATAGATGAACAACACGAATCATAAGTAATTCGTACCAAAAGTTAATAAAAATCAAGAAAGGAAGAATGAGATTAAAGATTAAAAGCTTGAAATTAATCTTGATTAATGAAAAACAATACAAAGGTTTGATCTTGAAAGAGAAAAAGATGAAAACTAGTGAGAGAAAGTTCTCTTAAACTAGAGAGAATGAAAAACTAAAAACTAACTAAGACTAACTAAGTGCTCCAAATTTGTGAAGTGGAATCTTTATATAGGCGTGTGGTATGGGCTTGTGAATGGGCTTTGGTATCGGGCTTCTTTTCTTCTTGCTTCTTTAGTCTTTACGTTTCTTTAAATAAACGTTTCCGACTTTGGAATTTCAGAAGTGTCGGTGAATAATTCCAACTCGTCTTATGATCTTTTGTTTAATAGACTCGAGTTCTTCGACATATATGAATCTTCCATCTTTGGCTCTATTCTTCGATAAATCTTCAAATAGGCATAATGACTTCAAATCTTTTGCATCTCTTGGACAATAGACTTCGTCTTGAGTCTTTTTCCTCGATAAAACCCCTGCAATCCCATGTTTTCTTCAATATTCATTCGGTTGACTCTTAAAACGCAATAAACACAAAAACCACGCATAATTCCAAACAAATGATATTAAATACGTGTTTTGGTCTCGTTTTAGCCAGAATTAAGTGGTAAAAGGATGGGTGTTTTCACTCCTATCAAATCCCCTATACTTAACCATTGCCATGCCCTCATGCAATGCTTAGTGATAAAGCAAATTTACACTTTTCTCATAATCAATCAACCTTGGCCTTATTAAAATACTTACTAAACAAAATTTAAAGTACTATGAGAAATTAAAGCTTTAAAGTAAACAAAAGGATGGAAATAACTTGCAAAGAGATCATGGACTTACATTAGGGCTTCGGTGCTGCGAAGATTTATCACCCTCCAGTTTCACGTTCCCCAAACTAAGCTTAAAAACGAGATCATTATTATTATAAGTTAGCAATTCAAACACTCACACACATGGCTTAATTAAATGCTTAAACTCCCTTATTCTTAGGTGTATCTCTTATATTTTATTTTTGTCTTAGAATGATCATGAAGATGCATTTTTGGACTTATTTCGATAGTTTATTGATGAGATGGCATTTATACATGATCTCATCGTTCTTTTCGAGCTTTAAATGCATAAAAATGTCATAAAATACCATATATATGCTTGTGTTTGTTTACTTGTGTATTTTAGGTATGGATATCGTGAAAGAGACAAAAGATCACAAGTTACAAGGAAAAACGGACACGAGAAACGAAGCCGTACAAAGAACCGGGCCCTAATCATGGAATTCTCAACAAATACCCTTGAAGACTTGAAGACAAACAAGATTGATCCTCAATTATTGAAGAAATGAAACTTAAAACCCTTGTATATTAATAATTACAAGTTTGGTCCCTTAAGTTTGTCAAAATTACACAAAAGGTCCTTCAACTTTGAAGAAATGGCAAGATTAGTCCCTCAACAAATCAAAATTGCCAATAATGGTCCCTCATGAAGTCAAAGATACAATGAAGACCTTTGAAGATCAAGAATGTCCAAGATCAGCCCTTGAAATATCTCAAAATGGCAAAAATAACCCTTGAAATCCTTTTTTCCAAAGTTTTGTGCCAAAACTGCCAATGTGTGAAACTTATTTACAAAGGAGAATACGTTTTTAGGCTGAAAGACTTTGTTTACCAAAAATACCAAAGAACAAGGACCAAAGGTGTCTATTTCAAACTTTCAAAACTTAAAATGCGCCAAACACCTTTCTTTCCCCCAATTTCGGATCAAAACTTGTCACTATTCACTTTTTCACCACCCAGAATTTACTCCATTTAAACATGGGGTAATTTTCAATTACCTTTGCACATGTGTGATTCACACATGCAGAAACCTATCCCAACCTTAAAACCCTTAATCCCTCTCACTATGGACCCCACCCCCAATTCCCGTTTAACCAATCACATGACAACTTGGCCTCCAAGTTATCTGACATGGCAAAATCAACAGCTAAGAGTCCTTGCTTCATTCCAAAGCTAAAATGAACAGCCAAGATCAATTTGGACAGCTCACACCAAGAATTCGTCTAGAAGACTCAAGGGCATAATAGGGAATTCAGTTCTAGGGTTTGTGAATAGTGTTTAGCCAGGCATTTGCCTATAAAAGGAGACCTCAACATGTGAGAGTCCCTTTGTTCCAGTTTTAGGCTATCAATCTTTGTAATTCCTTTTTAAAGTAATAAAATTTGATTTTCTGAATTTTGAGAAATCTTGTTCTTGTTTATTAAAAGTTGGTGTTAGAATAGCCTAATTCTGAGTTCCATTTATATGTTTGAAGGTTTTTGAGGCAAGGTTTAAGTTGATAAAGCTTGGGTTTCAAAAATCAGAAAGTGCTTGTTTATTTGATCTCACCTTATTGTTTGTTCATCTTAGCAGCATTGGAAGCTGGTACTTGTTCTGCTAGTACCTCAGCTCAAACAATCCAGGGCCTGGATGTAGGTCTTGGAGGTTTGCACCCTTCTCCTTTTTCAATTTCTCTTTTATTTTCTGAATTTTTGGTGAATTTGCATGTTTATAGTTGAATCTGTGTTATTGTGGTTGATTATTGTTGATTTGGCTTGGATTGATGTTATTGAGATGTTATTGATCTGATTTGTGGGTTAGAACTGGATAATCCTTTGAAAATTTGTGAAAATAGGTTTTTAAGGGGTGTTTGGGTCAACTGCATAATTTGGATTTGTGGTTTGTTAAGTGTTGGTATTGTGTTGTTTATTGCTGGTATCTGCTTATTTGTTGCTATTGCTCATCTGTTTGCAGGTTTTGAGGTTTGAAACACCTCAAATCCATAAAAGGGCTTTAAAATCTTTGTTACTTGGTGAAATTGGTTGAAATTTAGAGGACACCTAGATCTAATCATAGACTAGGGTTAACAAGTGTTAAATCTAGGTTAATTACACCAGGGAAAGAGATTTGAGTGCTTGAATTTGGATCTGTGGTCAATTAGATCAGCAACTTTCTGCATATTGTTCTTATTCATATCAGTGACTGTTTTTGGTGATTTTTGCTTGATTCTTGTGTGCAACTTGTTGTTTATTGTGTTTATATTGACTCTCAATAAGCCAAAGCTTATTGAGGTGCCCTTTGTTCCATCAAACAGCAACAAGCAAGGCTTGAAATCAAGCCAAAACTTTACTGCATATCAAGCAGTGGGAACTCCTTTCCCCTGCTAGTTACCACTGATAGTGCAAATTTGGTGTCAGCTTATCAATAAGCTATAATAGCTTATTCCAACCAGCAACAACTTTGTTTTTGTAATAGGTGCTCATATTTTGACCCATTTGTTCATACTGGAGCATTTGGGTGGTTGACTTTTAGGTTTGACTAGAAAACCAACTCCTTTGACTTTTACATAAGTTCATTTGTGCTTATTCTGGCTTATTGGTTGTGCTTATTGGATTTTTGTTGATTGATATTGCTTATTGAGTCCATTTGAAAGCTTTTGCAAGTTGAATCAAGTCCTGAGGTGCATTATTTCTCAAAAACGACTATTTTGTCGTTTTGTGGATTTTTGCTTTTCTATTTTCTGGCTTATTGAGTGAGCTTATTGGAAATTTCTTTTGACAGATCTCTTAAGCATCCTAAAAGAGGGTTGTGTGTCAAATTAGAGCTTATGGCATTAGCTTATGGCTTAATGGGCTGAAAAGCCCAATAAGAATAAGCTTTGTGTTCAATAAGCTGTGATAAGCACATTTTCAGCTTTTGGCCCTTTAGAGTTTTGTTCTTAGAATTGAATTTTAAGTCAGATAGGGCTTTTCCAAGTCAATTGGGCCAAGTTTGACTTTTTGGGCCCAAAAGCCCATTTGTGTTGACTGAATTTGGATTTGGCCCATTTGAGGGCCCATTAGGGGTATTTTGGTAATTTCACTTTGATTTTCTGATTATTTAGGTTAAAATAAACTAGTTTGCAAGTTTTTAGAATTTTTTATAATTTTTGGAATTTTAATATTATTTTAATATTATTTTTGAAATTTCACATTTTCCAACTTTTTACATTTTTCTTAGGTTAAATACATTAAAATAGGAATTTAGTAACTTTCAGAATAATTTTATCACTTTTAGATTAATTTTTATAATTATTTTAATTTTTAATAGTTTTTAAATCATTTTAAATAGTTTTTATTAGTTTTAAAATTTCTAAAAATAGTTTTTAATCTTTTTAGGTCATTTTAGAGTTTTATCAACTGAAAAATCTTTATTTGGGCTTTTTGATACTTTATTTGATTTTTAGGGCTTTAATTAGCATTTAAAAATTGAATATTTAATTATTTAAAAGGTTTGAAAAAGTTTTGATCATTGGTAAACTTTTAGTTTATTATTTTTTATTTTTGGTGAATTTTTGGTAATTTTTAGAATTTATTTTTATTTTTGTGATTTTTAAGGTTCTGCGTTTTAACTTTCTAATAGTGATTTTTCTTGGTAATTTTTATTTTTACGTCTTCGTTAATTTCTTTTCTCATCCCTTTCTAAACCAATCATTAATCACAAACATTTAACAAATTTCTCACACACATATACCTCCTTGGGAAACGAACTTGGAATCCATTAGGGTCATTAGTGTTGATTTTCCTAAATCATCACTCGATACTTACCGCTTTTACGCCTTTTTCCTAAGAGGTGTAATTTACCACAATCATTTATTTAGGCTGAAAGCAAAGTAGGACGATTTGATCAATAGTTAGCTAAAGGACAAAATCTCTTAAAACTGCTTCTCGGGATATCAAAAAGTTCATATCTTGGCATAACTTGGTTCACGATTTGAGACCTTTCTCGGGCCGATATTTGGTATGTACTTCATACTTCATATCTTGAGAGACGTTCTTGAGATAATGGTCTTCTCATCGTTAATAGAGTTTCTTCACTTGGAGACATTTGAGGGGTACTCCAACTTTGTTGACCACGACTTCATGATTATTTCTTCAATCTCTAATTGGGATTTTGAGATACAACGATCCGCCTCCTTTTCGTACTTGGATCTATTTATCCTCATACCTTGTTAGGGTCTTTTCGGATAGACTTCTCCATGATCTTTATGGGAGTTGATTGCTTTTCGTCGTGAGTCTTGATCCTTCATATTGATTTTGGGAATAATGCTTTTCACATCACTTTGGATCTTCAACAATAAAATAGAATCCTCATGCCTTGTTAGGGCCTTTTCGGACTCGCCAATCTTCGCGCCCCGCTTCATAAGTTATGCCTTGGCTATGAATTCTTATCATTACCGAGCAACTTTTAAACGATCTTGGGCTAGAAGCTAAGTAACTTTTCAAATCGTACGACCTTACTTATTGCAGATAAATTAATAGCAAGTGATGGGAGAATAGGCAAATAATTACACCAAGTGAGCTTGTGCAAGAATACCGACTTATAATTGACTCTATCATTTCTCGTTCTCCACAATTTAAAATCTCAAGTAATGAGACTCGTGGATGCTTAGCCTAATAAACCAATTAAGGTCTACATGGTTAAGGATACTAGCTAGAATAAACTTAGATAAGTCTATTCGGATTGAGTCAAAATAATCGCAACGGGCCTAAGATGTCAAAGACTTCTAAACTAGCTACACCACTTTATTAATATTTTTGACTTTATTGTAGGATATATACAAATGCAAGCAACGATAAAAATTTTAAAAAATTACGACTAAATGGCCAAAGCTAATAAAAAATTTGAAAAATGTTGAAAAATATGATTTTCTGGTTAAATCAAGGCATTTTCATGGAAAAATCCACTTAAAACTTCGATAGAAGTCCCCCCTACACTTAAGATAAACATTGTCCTCAATGTTTAAGCATGTGGGAAAAGTCTCCCCTACACTTATGACATTGTGCACGTTGGTTAACTCAAGTTAAGGAAGAGGCGACTAAAGTGATCAATTTCAAATGTGAGTATGAAGAAAATTGAATCACGATAGTTGAGAGATAGAACCGGATTTCAGATAACACGGGAGCATGGTTCTTCAGAGATTCCAAGAGTGCACTTATCCCTGTAATCACATCACCACACAAATACAAACACCTATAGAGGTCCCCCTACACTTAGGAGGTTAAAACAAAAAAGGATAGATACTCGGGTTGCCTCCCGAGGAACGCTTGTTTTTGATAACCGAGTCACGAGCCTGACTGTAAAACCCGCATGCTTTTACCATGAATAGTGCCCTTAAGATCGTACGTCCTAGATTAAAACTTACCTCAGTTAGAATTGATCACATTCATGTGCTAATAATCAAGTAAGTGCATACGTGTATGACATGACAAGTATCGATTACGTACGAACTCATGATAAACAGTTAATAATATATCACGTGAACATAATTAAATCATGATCACCATGTAATATACTAACTAAAATAATTACGTAAATACTTATAATATTATTACGAGCGTTAAGTTTACGATAAACGACACGTTAGATTAAACAGAAACACTTTAAACACGAGCACGTTCAACCACGAACGAACACGAAACATCGGGACACGAGAAAGGTACGGGTACCCCATGTGGGGCCCCCATACCCACGGCACACATACAAGGAATGGGCTTAGCCCATGGACTTTACAAGTAAAGGGGGGTAAAGAGTAAAACATGTTTTCACTTTTCATTTTACAAGAAATAAACAAAAACCCTAAAAGAGTTTTTCTCCTCTCCTTTTTCTCCTCTTTGTGCCGCCACATAAACACCACCATTGGAGGGTGTTTGTTTGATTTTGATCTTAAAAACAAGTGTTAGAATACGTGTTTGTTCATCCTTTTTCCAAGCTACATAGTGGTATACCTTTCTAACCCTTCTTTTTAATTCTTTTTAATTCTTTTAATCTTTGATTATTTTCATAAACATGTTATTATTTTTCTTATTAAAACAAGGTAATTAATCATTGATCTAACATGTTTTGGTATTAATTAAAATCAAAGAATGGTTTATAAGGGTGTTTGTTTTTGGCCGCCTAGCAAACAAACCCGAGGGGGGGGTTTGGTTTGCTATTGCCGCCACCACCAAGACCACAATTGGTCTTGGTTGGCTCATGTGGGACCCACGGCAGCAAGGAGACACGTGTGCCCCGGGTTTGGCCCGGGGTACGGTGTCGAATTCATGCCCGATTCATGGTTCGTTGGTTAAAATCATGATCTATGTTACATGTAATTTTTATGAATCATGAACTTAGGATATAATTAATTGATAACATGAAATATTAATTAAATCATGACTTAGGTTATTTTAATTATTAGTTTATCATGACATTAATTTAACCTAAGTATTTTATGTTATAAGTTATAATTAATTAATTATTAAAACATGCCTATAATTAATTAATTTAGACATGACTTAGGTTATATTATTATTAATAATAATACACATTTTAACCTAAGTATTTTCATTTCATTTTAATTAAAACATGTTATACTTTAATTAAAATGCTTAACCTATAGTTAAATTAAAATACATGAAATAATAATTAAACTATATACTATATCATATGACTTAAGAAATAAGCTTATAACACTTAGACTTATATGTTAGCTTATGTAATCAGCTTAATTCTAATTATGGAAACCTTCTATATATGGAAATCAATCTATTTCAGGCAGCTAATCTAATCATGGAAACCTTCTATATATGGAAACTTATTTAATTAAGGCAGCTGATCTATTTTTTGGAAACTTTCTATTTTTAGAAACTAATCTATTTTAAGCAGTAAATTCTATTTTTGGAAACTTTCTATTTTTGGAAACTTTCTATTTTTGGAAACTTTCTATTTTTGGAAACTTTCTATTTTTGGTAACTTTCTATTTTTGGAAACTTTCTATTTTTGGAAACTTTCTATTTTTGGAAACTTTCTATTTTTGGAAACCTGCTATTTTTGGAAAGTTACTTATTATTACACAGTAAGTATAATAATACATGAAATACCAGTAATACTTAATCAGAATACAAGATAAACACAGTTTAAGGCTTTAAACAGTGAACCAAGACCTAAAACATACCAAGTCAGCTAAAATGAGACATAAAACCCAGTACGTAATCAGTAAATCGATACTTATACACGTGTGTATTCATGTAGCGTTAGTGATCCAGAAGTAGGAGTCTTTCTTCCGTTCATTCACTGGACTTGAGGTACGGATTCCCGTCCTTTCAGTATGGACATTCCTTCCTTATTAGGATTTCCCCGTATGCAGCCAACTGTTTTCCCCAGTATTTGTTTTATTGTTTTGAACTGCTTATGTTAATTTAGCATAATCTATAGCCATATACAAGCATGACCAGTTTCACCTAGTTATGGAGGTACCATAACCATAGCATTGGAGGCACCGATGTTATGACTTCCCCACGGCGGAGTGATTGCTCGTGGCGTCCCTTTTCAGTTTGGCCATATTATTATATCATGTGGGGCGTATGGGTGCATCCTAGTTACATGTTTTATTCAGTTTATCATGGTGAATGTGGTGTGTGCCTTGCACCCTTCACAAGGAGTTGATCCCTCCTACCCAAATCAGTATATTGATTAGAGGCATCCCCTCTAATCAGCATGATGAGGTCACCCCTCCAAGTATTCATGCACGTGACCTTTTCATGACCTATATGGGCTATGGTATATATATGTTAAAACAGTTTTCACAAGTTAAACATAAGGCTTTTCAAACTATAAAACCAGTTTTCTTGTTACTTAACCAGTTTACTCAGTACTTAGTCTTCCGCTGTTATATGTTACATGCTTATCCTATATCATGCTATATTGTACATCCGTACACTGAGCGTCTTGCTCAGCCGTTTTCCTTTTCATGTTCCCAAAACGGCAGGTACTCAGGGACGCTCGTAGATCTCAAACGTAGGTGCATATGGACTGGAAGCTTTACTGTCTTTCTTTACTTTATGCATTTCCTTTACTTTGATACAGTTGCTATGGACATTGTTTCGTCCTTTCCTTTTACAGTATTTATGTTTGTGTGTGATGAGCTTTACTTTGGGGGTACCGATGTTTGATTCCGGTATTTCCCTTTTATGGTTGAATAATGCTTAGACATTTATCCTTGTATGCTTTGATGACACGCCATGATTATGCGTAATATTCCATTTCCAAAATGGGGTGTTACAATTATGGTATCAGAGCCCAAGGCTTCGACCTGTAGGCTCTCAAATATGACCTGTGATTAGTGGGTAGTCACTACGGTCTTCCTAGAACTGACAGTTGTTTTCATGCATTCATCATTTTTAAGCATACATATACATGTCATTGTTACAGGGTTTTTGACTAAGTAATGGTTGGTACAGGACTGGCCCTATTTAGTCGCATGTGTTTTATCGAAACTTTTAGATTTGGGACCGACCCATAGGCGTCCCCTCGATATGTCTTTTATTTTGAGTGAACTGACCGGAGGCGTTCACTCTCGAGCATCAAAAGTTTTCATAAAACTGCATCTTGCATTCATACAAAGATTTTCTTGCATAAAATTTTTCTCGTGAAATTTTGGCATAAATTTTTTTTTATATTTTATGTTGAACTGTTAATCATATGTTTTATGTTATACTGTCAGATGGTTCTCACACGCGAGCAAGAGCAGCTCAATGCTGCAATTCAGGCTGCCATGCAAGCCTTACTTCCTCAACTGAGGAATGACATTCGTGCTGAAGTCCAAGCTGCCAATAATCAGCAGCCGCAGAATCAGGCACCTCCTCTTCCTCCTCCCCCAGTGACTCTAGCGGTTTGGTTGGAAAGATTTAACAAGCTCCGTCCTAGAGCTTTTGAAAAGACTGATAGCCCCAACGATGCTGAAAGCTGGCTGACTCACATTGAGAAAATCTTCAATGCTATGGGATGTGACCCCGCCTTCAAGGCAAGATTGGCATGCTACAGGTTTGAAGGCGATGTACTCAACTGGTGGCTAGCTTTGACGCAGTCAGAAGGAGGTGATGAATGGGTCGCTGGTTTGACATGGGCCCAATTCAAGGAGAGAGTGATGGAACAGTTCTTTCCTAAGGCAGAGCAGGACAAACTCAAGCGTGAATACCACGGGATACGTCAGAGGCAGGGCGAGAATAGCAACGAATTCATGCAGCGCTTTCTTCGCCTAGCTGGTTTTCTAGGAGCAGCGGCTGGTACTCCTGAGGAGCAGGCACACCATTTTAGGTGGGCACTTCGCACCTCGGTCGCGAATAATCTGGTATGTGCTACGTTCAATACAGTAGCACAAGTGGCCGACGCAGCAAGAAAGCTTGAGATGTTGCAGGAACGCGATGAGTTCGGGGAAGCTGAAAGACCCGACAAGAGGTAAAACATTTCGTGTTCTAGCGTTAACCAGACCGCATCCTATCATTATATGTTCTATAATCATCTGTTAAACTGTATCTTCCAGGCAGAAAACTGGGGACCGGTCTCAGCCGGCTACTCAGCAGCAGCCCAATCAGCCCAAAGGAAACGGTCACTCTAACGACCGTTCTGTTGTGGAAAGGCGCAACGGTAATGATAATTACCGTAACAATGCGGGACACTCCAACAACAGCAGGTCCTACTATTTACGCAGCTTCTTATGATTTCATGTTATATCTCTCATGCTGACACTATATTAATCTCTACCAGGAACCACGGTAACGGAAGGGACCAGAACCACAGGGGTTCTCAGCCCAACCGTTCAGCTAACACTGGTAAACATCCTATGACGCTTACGTCCTATACTCGTGCATATACTTTATTCTTAACACGTTTTGTCATCAGCAGGCCCTCAGCAAGCAAGGACTCCTGCTGGAGGATTCACTCATCCTCTTTGCAGCACTTGCCATCGCAGACACCCTGGCCCATGTCGTCGTGACTCCGACGCGTGCTACAAGTGCGGCCTCCCTGGCCATCGTATGAGAGATTGCCATAAGAGTGAAATGGAGGGTACTTCCGGTCATGCTGATACTAAACCGCCTCCTACCACTGGGCGTGTTTACACGACATCGCGGGACCAGGCAAACAAATCTACAGGTACCATTACTGGAATTTTGTATATGTACGGCCAGGCTGCATGTGTTCTTTTCGACACGGGTGCCACTCATTCAGTTGTTTCCACTACTTATGCTAAGAACATCAGGACACTTCCCTTGCCATTAGAAAATAAGCTTACCATTTCCACGCCTCTGAGGGACTCGGTATTAATAACTCATGTATACAAGAGTCTTCCTCTAGAGTTTGACGATAAAGTTCGTGCAGTAGATGCACTTTCTCTAGACATGATTGAGTTCGATATGATTCTCGGCATGGATTGGATATCCAAGCACCATGCTACCATAGACTGCCATTCATATCGAGTGATCTTCGGCGACATTAATGCACCAGAGTACATCCATAACGGGTTCATACCCGGGCGGTCTGTACAAGTCATATCTACCTTGCAAGCACGTGCATTACTGTCACATGGCTACGAAGGTTATCTAGCTACGGTTCATGACATGGATGCTGAATCCCCATCGATTCAGGATCAACCAGTAGTTTCGGAATTTCAAGACGTCTTCCCAGATGAACTTCCAGGCATACCACCTGCAAGAGAAGTGGAGTTCAACATCGACCTTGTTCCAGGAGCTGAGCCAATCTCTAAGGCTCCGTATCGTATGGCTCCCATAGAGCTAAAAGAACTGAAGGACCAACTGCAGGAACTTCTTGAACGAGGGTTCATTAGACCGAGCGCATCTCCATGGGGCGCACCGGTCTTGTTCGTTAAGAAGAAGGACGGCAGCATGCGACTTTGCATTGACTACCGTGAACTTAACAAGATTACCATCCGCAATAGATATCCACTGCCACGTATAGACGATCTGTTTGACCAACTTCAAGGAGCCAAACACTTCTCAAAGATCGATTTAAGGTCAGGCTACCATCAGCTAAGGGTTAAGGAGCAGGATATTGCCAAGACTGCTTTTCGTACCCGCTATGGCCATTATGAGTTTGTAGTCATGCCATTCGGCCTGACTAACGCTCCAGCAGTATTCATGGATCTGATGAACAGAATCTTCCATGAATTCCTTGATAAATTTGTCATTGTATTCATCGATGACATCTTGATATTCTCAAAGTCCACGGAGGAACACGAAGATCATCTCCGTACTGTACTACAGATTCTTCGTCAGAAGCAGCTGTATGCGAAATTCTCCAAATGTGAGTTCTGGTTAAACAAGGTGGCATTCTTAGGTCACATTGTATCAGCAGAAGGGATCACTATGGACCCAGCGAAGGTTGAGGCTATCACTAAATGGCCAAGACCAACATCAGCGACAGAAGTCCGCAGCTTCTTAGGCTTAGCTGGATATTATCGAAGATTCGTGGAGAACTTTTCCCGCCTGGCATTGCCTCTCACCAAACTGATGCGAAAAGGGGAGAAATTCGTCTGGACGGAAGAACGAGAGAAGAGCTTCGAAGACCTAAAGCAGAAGTTAGTATCTGCACCTATTCTTACTCTCCCATCTGGTACAGGTGGATTTCAGATCTATAGCGATGCATCGGGGAAGGGACTGGGCTGTGTTCTCATGCAACATGGGAAAGTGATCGCGTATGCTTCACGGCAGCTTAAGCCCTATGAAGAAAACTACCCTACGCATGACCTGGAACTTGCTGCAGTGGTGTTCGCATTGAAGATATGGAGGCATTACTTATACGGAGAATCATGCGATATTTTCACGGATCACAAGAGCTTGAAGTATATCTTCACACAGCGAGAATTGAACATGAGACAAAGGAGATGGTTGGAACTGTTGAAGGATTAAGATATTAACCTACAGTATCACCCCGGGAAAGCTAATGTAGTAGCAGATGCACTCAGCAGAAAGTCCGGAATGATCAACGGCATTGAGATCAAGGAACAAAACATAAGGGACTTGGAGCGGCTTGACATCGAAATCATGGTACGTGGGCAGCACGGATACTGGGCGAATCTTAGAGTAGAACCTGAGTTACTGACTAGGATTAAGGAAGCGCAGAAGGATGATGGAGAGATTTGGGCTATAATTCAGAATTTGGAGAAGCAGACAGAATTCAGAATGGACGCAGACGGTATCGTTTGGCAGGGCACGAGACTTTGTGTTCCTGACAATCCAGAACTCCGGGAAGCATTGTTAGCTGAAGCTCACAGCTCCCCATTTTCTATACATCCTGGGTCGACAAAATGTACCATGACCTCAGACAGCACTTTTAGTGGAGTGGTATGAAACAGGATGTAGCCACGTATGTCTCCAAATGTCTTACCTGTCAGCAGGTTAAGATTGAACATCAGCGATCTGGCGGTCTCCTTCAACCGTTGGATATTCCAGAGTGGAAGTGGCACAAAATCACCATGGATTTTGTTACCGGTCTTCCGCCTACCAAGAAGAGGCACGATGCTATTTGGGTCATCGTTGATCGACTCACCAAATCAGCTCATTTCTTACCGATACGCAAGGAAGATCCGGTAAGTAAACTCACAGATACGTACAGAAGGGAGATCATGAGACTCCACGGCACTCCCTCCAGCATCGTCTCAGACAGAGATCCTCGTTTCACGTCGCGATTCTAGAAAGGTCTGCAAAAAGCTTGGGGTACACAACTTAAGCTGAGCACAGCCTTTCATCCTCAAACGGACGGACAATCGGAGCGAACAATTCAGACATTGGAAGAAATGTTAAGGTCGTGTGCGTTGGAATGGACAGGTGATTGGGACGATTACATCTGTTTAGTCGAGTTTGCATACAACAACAGCTGGCACGCAAGTATCAAATGTGCTCCTTTTGAAATGTTGTATGGCAGAAAGTGTCGCGCCCCAACTTGCTGGGATCAAGTGGGAGAGCGAACACTCGAAGGACCAGAGATTATAGAAATGACCAATGAGAAGATTGAGGTAGCTAAACAGAAGTTGCAAGAAGCACGGTCACGTCAGAAGAGTTACGCCGATAAGCATCGTAGGGACATACATTTTAATGTGGGAGATCACGTCTTCCTCAAGGTTTCGCCGGCACGTGGTGTTAAACGCTTCGGGATCAAAGGAAAACTCAGTCCTCGGTTCATCGGACCATTTGATATCGTTGAACGAATCGGCGAAGTATCTTACCGATTGGCGTTACCTCCTCAGCTTTTGCACGTGCATAACGTGTTCCATGTGTCCTTACTCAGAGGGTACAATTATCATCCCCTTCACATGGTTCAGTATCCACTGGAACAGATACGTGAAGATCTCACCTTTATAGAAGAACTCGAACGAGTACTCGACAGGCAAGAACGAGTCATGAGAAGGAAGACGATTCCATTCGTCAAAATCCTTTGGAGGGACCATACCGAGCGGGAAGCCCTCACTTCATATTTTGAGTTCGGGTATGTCACTTCTTTTCAGCTTACTTTATCTATAATTCGGGGACGAATTATTCTTTTTAGGGGGGAAGAATTGTAAAACCCGCATGCTTTTACCATGAATAGTGCCCTTAAGATCGTACGTCCTAGATTAAAACTTACCTCAGTTAGAATTGATCACATTCATGTGTTAATAATCAAGTAAGTGCATACGTGTATGACATGACAAGTATCGATTACGTACGAACTCATGATAAACAGTTAATAATATATCACGTGAACATAATTAAATCATGATCACCATGTAATATACTAACTAAAATAATTACGTAAATACTTACAATATTATTACGAGCGTTAAGTTTACGATAAACGACACGTTAGATTAAACAGAAACACTTTAAACACGAGCATGTTTAACCACGAACGAACACGAAACATCGGGACACGAGAAAGGTACGGGTACCCCATGTGGGGCCCCCATACCCACGGCACACATACAAGGAATGGGCTTAGCCCATGGACTTTACAAGTAAAGGGGGGTAAAGAGTAAAACATGTTTTCACTTTTCATTTTACAAGAAATAAACAAAAACCCTAAAAGAGTTTTTCTCCTCTCCTTTTTCTCCTCTTTGTGCCGCCACATAAACACCACCATTGGAGGGTGTTTGTTTGATTTTGATCTTAAAAACAAGTGTTAGAATACGTGTTTGTTCATCCTTTTTCCAAGCTACATAGTGGTATACCTTTCTAACCCTTCTTTTTAATTCTTTTTAATTCTTTTAATCTTTGATTATTTTCATGAACATGTTATTATTTTTCTTATTAAAACAAGGTAATTAATCATTGATCTAACATGTTTTGGTATTAATTAAAATCAAAGAATGGTTTATAAGGGTGTTTGTTTTTGGCCGCCTAGCAAACAAACCCGAGGGGGGGTTTGGTTTGCTATTGCCGCCACCACCAAGACCACAATTGGTCTTGGTTGGCTCATGTGGGACCCACGGAAGCAAGGAGACACGTGTGCCCCGGGTTTGGCCCGGGGTAGGGTGTCGAATTCATGCCTGATTCATGGTTCGTTGGTTAAAATCATGATCTATGTTACATGTAATTTTTATGAATCATGAACTTAGGATATAATTAATTGATAACATGAAATATTAATTAAATCATGACTTAGGTTATTTTAATTATTAGTTTATCATGACATTAATTTAACCTAAGTATTTTATGTTATAAGTTATAATTAATTAATTATTAAAACATGCCTATAATTAATTAATTTATACATGACTTAGGTTATATTATTATTAATAATAATACACATTTTAACCTAAGTATTTTCATTTCATTTTAATTAAAACATGTTATACTTTAATTAAAATGCTTAACCTATAGTTTAATTAAAATACATGAAATAATAATTAAACTATATACTATATCATATGACTTAAGAAATAAGCTTATAACACTTAGACTTATATGTTAGCTTATGTAATCAGCTTAATTCTAATTATGGAAACCTTCTATATATGGAAATCAATCTATTTCAGGCAGCTAATCTAATCATGGAAACCTTCTATATATGGAAACTTATTTAATTAAGGCAGCTGATCTATTTTTTGGAAACTTTCTATTTTTAGAAACTAATCTATTTTAAGCAGTAAATTCTATTTTTGGAAACTTTCTATTTTTGGAAACTTTCTATTTTTGGAAACTTTCTATTTTTGGAAACTTTCTATTTTTGGTAACTTTCTATATTTGGAAACTTTCTATTTTTGGAAACTTTCTATTTTTGGAAACTTTCTATTTTTGGAAACCTGCTATTTTTGGAAAGTTACTTATTATTACACAGTAAGTATAATAATACATGAAATACCAGTAATACTTAATCAGAATACAAGATAAACACAGTTTAAGGCTTTAAACAGTGAACCAAGACCTAAAACATACCAAGTCAGCTAAAATGAGACATAAAACCCAGTACGTAATCAGTAAATCGATACTTATACACGTGTGTATTCATGTAGCGTTAGTGATCCAGAAGTAGGAGTCTTTCTTCCGTTCATTCACTGGACTTGAGGTACGGATTCCCGTCCTTTCAGTATGGACATTCCTTCCTTATTAGGATTTCCCCGTATGCAGCCAACTGTTTTCCCCAGTATTTGTTTTATTGTTTTGAACTGCTTATGTTAATTTAGCATAATCTATAGCCATATACAAGCATGACCAGTTTCACCTAGTTATGGAGGTACCATAACCATAGCATTGGAGGCACCGATGTTATGACTTCCCCACGGCGGAGTGATTGCTCGTGGCGTCCCTTTTCAGTTTGGCCATATTATTATATCATGTGGGGCGTATGGGTGCATCCTAGTTACATGTTTTATTCAGTTTATCATGGTGAATGTGGTGTGTGCCTTGCACCCTTCACAAGGAGTTGATCCCTCCTACCCAAATCAGTATATTGATTAGAGGCATCCCCTCTAATCAGCATGATGAGGTCACCCCTCCAAGTATTCATGCACGTGACCTTTTCATGACCTATATGGGCTATGGTATATATATGTTAAAACAGTTTTCACAAGTTAAACATAAGGCTTTTCAAACTATAAAACCAGTTTTCTTGTTACTTAACCAGTTTACTCAGTACTTAGTCTTCCGCTGTTATATGTTACATGCTTATCCTATATCATGCTATATTGTACATCCGTACACTGAGCGTCTTGCTCAGCCGTTTTCCTTTTCATGTTCCCAAAATGGCAGGTACTCAGGGACGCTCGTAGATCTCAAACGTAGGTGCATATGGACTGGAAGCTTTACTGTCTTTCTTTACTTTATGCATTTCCTTTACGTTGATACAGTTGCTATGGACATTGTTTCGTCCTTTCCTTTTACAGTATTTATGTTTGTGTGTGATGAGCTTTACTTTGGGGGTACCGATGTTTGATTCCGGTATTTCCCTTTTATGGTTGAATAATGCTTAGACATTTATCCTTGTATGCTTTGATGACACGCCATGATTATGCGTAATATTCCATTTCCAAAATGGGGTGTTACACTGACTCGACCCAATATTAGTTCATGGGGAACGTGGTGATGGATGGAATCATCTCCTGAGAGATGTCCTCACCAAAGTACAACTTCACTCGTTGGCCATTCACCTTAAAATTAGGTCCATTAGGTTGAGCGAGCTCGAGAGTACCATATGGAAAAATTTGGGCAATGGTGAATGAGCCGGACCAACGAGATTTCAGCTTGCCCGAAAAGATTTTCAACCGAGAGTTAAAGAGTAAAACTTTGTCTCCAACTTGGAACTCTCGGTTCTTAATCTTAGAGTCGTGAATGAGCTTAGTCTTTTCCTTATAGATCAAAGAATTTTCATAAGCCTCATTACGGAGTTCATTAAGCTCATTGAGTTGGATCTTACGTAGGTCACCGGCTTTGTTGATATCAAAACTAGTCCACTTCAAGGCCCAGTAAGCCTGTGCTCCAACTCAATGGGGAGGTGGAACGCTTTCCCGTACACGAGACGATATGGTGTACAACCAATCGGAGTCTTGTATGCGGTAACAAAATCCCACAAAGCATCATCAAGTTTATCAGCCCATGAGGCACGATGCTCTCCCACGGTTCTTTCAAGAATTCGCTTTAATCCTCGGTTAGAGATTTCAGCCTGGCCATTAGTTTGTGGGTGGTAGGCGGTGGAAAGACGATGATTTACACCATACTTAGCCATGACTCTAGCGAATTGGTCGTTGCAAAAATGAGTCCCGCGATCACTAATAATGGCACGAGGCACACCGAATCTAGCGAATAGCGATTTCAAAAAGTTACAAACCACCCTTGCGTCATTAGTGGGTAAAGCTTTGGCTTCAACCCATTTGGAGACGTAGTCAACGGCTACAAGGATGTATTTTTTTCCTTTAGAAGAAGGGAATGGCCCCATAAAGTCGATACCCCAAACATCAAAGATTTCACATTCTTGAATGAAATTCTGAGGCATCTCGTCTTTATGTGTGATCTTGCCTTGTTTTTGGCAAGCATCACAATGTTTAACCATCTCGTGAGCATCACGGAAATGGTGGGCCAATAAAATCCCGATTCAAACACTTTTTTGGCGGTATAGTTGGGACCAAAGTGACCACCGGTGGGTCCTTTGTGGCAAGCGTCAAGGATTTCTAAAGCTATCGGTCCATCAACACATCGGCGAATAATCAAGTCAGCACATTGCTTGAATAGATATGGGTCATCCCAAAAGTAAGTCGTAATGTCGTTAAAGAACTTCTTCTTTTTCTGGGATGTTAACCCGTCAACGAGAATTCCACCCGCCAAGTAGTTTGCAATGTCCACAAACCACGGGGTTTCATCAGCAGTCGAGTTGATAGACATTAAGGTCTCCAAGGGAAAAGAATCATTTATTTCTTTGTTTGGATGATCCCCTTGGTAAGGATCCTCAAGTCTACTGAGATGATCCGCGGCTAGGTTTTCAGCTCCTTTTTTATCGCGAATTTCGATTTTAAATTCTTGGAGTAACAAAACCCAGCGAAGAAGTCTTGGTTTGGAATCTTGCTTAGTCAACAAGTACTTCAGCGCGGAATGATCGGTGTAAACGATTGTGGTTGAAAGGACAAGATAGGGGCGGAATTTTTCAAAGGCATAGACAACAGCTAAAAGCTCTTTTTCGGTTGTCGTATAATGCAATTGAGCCCCAGTCATTGTCTTGCTAGCGTAATGGATTGGTTGGAAGTGTTTGTTCACTCTTTGGCCCAGAACCGCTCCAATAGCAAAGTCACTAGCATCGCACATCAACTCGAAAGGCAGCTCCCAATTAGGGGTAACCAAGACGGGTGCCTTAGTTAGCTTATCCTTAAGCGAGTTGAAGGCTTCGATACACTCATTGGAAAAGATAAAAGGAGTATCTTTTTCCAAGAGGTGGGTCATCGGGCGAGCGATTTGAGAAAAATCTTTGATGAATCGATGGTAGAAGCCCGCATGACCAAGGAAACTTCTCACACCCTTCACTGTTGAAGGTGGAGGCAACTTAGCGATAACATCGACTTTAGCACGGTCTACTTCGAGACCGGCTTTGGAGATTTTGTGTCCTAGCACGATGCCCTCTTTTACCATGAAATGGAATTTTTCCTAATTAAGAACAAGGCAAGTGTCTTCACACCGCTTAAGCATACGTTCTAAATTGGCAAGGCAAGCAGAGAAAGAATCACCATAAACCGAGAAATCATCCATGAATACTTCCATAGTGTCTTCCACCATGTCATGGAAGATACCCATCATACACCTTTGGAACGTCCCAGGAGCATTACATAAACCGAAAGGCATGCGTTTGTAAGCAAATGTTCCATAGGGAAAAGTGAATGTGGTCTTTTCTTGGTCCTTGGGATCGATGGGAATTTGAAAATACCCGGAGAAACCATCTAAGAAGCAGTAATAGTCATTACCAGCTAGACGCTCGAGCATTTGATCCATGAAGGGAAGAGGAAAGTGATCTTTTCTCGTGGCATCATTGAGCTTGCGATAATCAATACAAACTCTCCACCCAGTAACGAGACGAGTGGGAATCAACTCGTTGTGTTCATTGGAAACAACGGTTATTCCGCCCTTCTTGGGCACACAATGGACGGGACTTACCCACGACGAATCCGAAATAGGGTAAATCAAGCCAGCATCAAGAAGTTTGATAACCTCTTGTTTGATGACGTCATGAATTTTAGGATTAACCCTTCTTTGGCTCTGGATTGCGGGTTTAAAGTCATCTTCCATGAGAATTTTGTGAGTACAAAAGTTTGGATCAATTCCGCGGATATCGGAAATTTTCCAAGCAATTGCCTTCTTATGATCTTTAAGCACGGCGATGAGGCGAGATTTCTCTTCGTCTTTCAAGTCCTTCACGATGATGACAGGCGCCTTCTTGTTTTCTTCAAGGAACACGTACTCGAGATGGGGCGGCAACTCCTTAAGTTCTAAATCCGGAGGATTTTCGATGGGAAGCGTTTTCAAAGTCGGAGCATCGATAGCAGTAACCGTGGGAGATGGTGGAGAAAGATTGTCTTCTTTGAGAAGGTTTTCAAAGAAACGCATGTCTTCATCCCAATCGGTGGGAGAATCGTCATTTGCTAAGTTCACATCTCACATGGTGGCTTCAAGATCTTTCCAAAAGAAATCACTTTCTCCAAATAGAGACAGTGATGAATCAATAGAGGAAACGGTCTCAACATTGGGAAGAGAGGTAGGAATATTTTTACAAGCATCAATAAAGTGTTCTTCACAAGCCTCATCCAGAACGTCAATACAATTAACACTCTCGTATGAATAAGGTTGTTTAGAAAACTTTCCCATGTTGAAGACGATTTTATCGTCGCCCACTCTCATGATAAGCTCACCGGCTTCAACATCGATGAGAGTGCGACCGGTCCTCAAGAATGGACGACCAACGATCAATGGCACACGAGGGTCCATGTCGTAGTCAACGACAACGAAATCGGCAGGAAAAGTGAATTTGTCTACTCCTACAAAGACGTCTTCGGCTATCCCCACTGGATAAGCAACCGTACGGTTAGCTAATTCCAAAGTCATTTTGGTGGGGACTAGCTCGGGGAGAGATAATTGCTTCCAAACGCTTAGAGGCATTAGATTAATACTGGCACCTAGATCGGCTAGGGCCATGCAATTCTCTACTCCCGGGAAGTTACAAGGGATTAAGAAACGACCCGGATCACCAAGCTTGGTTGGCAATTTCCTTAAGAGTACTGCAGAGCAATTCTCATTAAGTTGGGTGTTAGCAATATCAAGAAGCTTCTCCTTGTCGCTAAGAAGATCTTTGAACATTTTCGCGTACTTAGGCATGTGAGCGAGAGCCTCAGCGAAGGAGATGTTGAAATTCAATTGTTTGAACATTTTAAGAAAGTTCGAAACCTGAATATCATCCTTGCTTTTGAGCTTCTCTTTCCTCAACCTAGATGGATAAGGTATATCAGAAGAAGAGGAAGGCTTTGGGATCGAAGGATCACTCACATCCTTGGGTGGAGGAGGGGTAGAAGTAAGAGGTGGAGAAATTGGGGAAGTAGAAGGAGGAGTAATAGGAGCAGGGGACTCGTTCTCCTTAGTCACAAAAACCGGTAGAGGTATAGGAAGCTCGGGTTTCGTGGTACCTTTGCCACTGCGAGTGATGATTGCTTTCATCTCCCCTCTTGGATTCGCAAAGGTGTTACTCGGAAGAGTACCCGAAGAAGAGGGTTGATTACCTTGGAAGAAACTAGCCATCATGTTCTTTAAGTCATTCGTTTGACTATCCAAAGTGTTTCTCATGTCAGCTCTCATATCGTTCCCTTGTTTCACCAGGTCTGCTTTCAAGTTGAGCACTTCCCGCTGAAGATTTCCCACGATCACATCGTTAGTCCTCATGTAGGTTTCCACTTCTTGGTGTAAAGCGGTGGGTTGGTTGGGAGGATCATTGTATGCGGGTGGTTGATAAGCAGGTTGCTGGTAAACTTGGTTGTTTCTTTGAGGTGGATTTTGTTGTTTGTGAGGTGGTATGTATGGTCCACGAGATTGTTGTTGTTGTGGAGGGCGGTTGAGGTTTTGTTTTTGGTTTGGGTTGTTAGGAGTAAAACCGGGTGGTGAAAGATAGTTGTTGGAGCGGTAGCTAAGCAGGTTGTGGTCACCTTGAGGACGAGCTTGATAAGCGGGTTGAGGATAGGTACCGTATGCTGCATTCACATTCTCAGAAGGGTAGTCTTGGGTGGCGGTACAAGTGGTGTAAGAGTGAGGACCCCCGCATATTTCACATGGTTGGCTGACAGCATTGACTTGAGCGTTTTTAGCATTGATGCTGTTGGTGTTGCTAGCGGTTTGGGTAGCAAGCGATTCAAGAAGCGCAGTGATTTTGTCAAGTCGCTTATCGCTGTCACTAGTACTAGCACTAGCGACATTGGTCCGAACACTCTTGGTTTGCACACGAGACTTATTCTCAATGACATCCCAAGCAGCATTGGAAGTTTTAGCCAAAAGATTACCCCCTGAGGCACTGTTTAGTGAATCTTGGTCATTCATGCTTAAACCATTATAAAAAGTGTTAATTTGGTGCACTTTGGTAAAACCATGTTGTGGGCATTTTCTTAAAAGATCTTTGAAACGATCCCAAGATTCACTAAAAGACTCATCGTACTTTTGTTCAAAATTGATAATTTCATTCCGCAAAGCGGTAGTACGAGAGGGTGGGAAAAAGTAGTTGATAAATTTGGTCTCCAAATCCGTCCACGTCAGAATACTTTGTGGCGGTTCCTTAGCAAGCCAATGCCGGGCTTGTCCCTCTAAAGAAAAGGGAAAAAGTTGTAAACGGATTACCTCTTGTGGAACACCATTGAATTTGACCGTATTCGTGAGTTGTAGAAATCGCTTGATGTGGTCATGTGGATCATCAATGGTACGCCCCAAGAATGGTTGAGCAGAGACCATCTGGATAAAGCCGGATTTGAGCTCAAAGTTGTTGGCTGCAAACGCGGGTATGACAATTGGATCATTGTTGCCATCTACATGTGCTTGCAGAAGTTCAATCATCGGGCGATTATCCGGGAGAGGCTCATTGTTGTTAAGAGGAGGATTGTTATTGTTGTTGTTATTATTGTTGAGAGGTGGGTTATTGTTGTTGTTTTGTACACCGGCCATGTCTAAGTCTTCGAGAGGCTCGGGCTCTTGATAAGACGTTAATCGTGTACGCATGCACCTGCAAAAGAACTAACAAGGCAAAAACAAAGCAAAAATTTTTTTGGTTTTTATGTTTTTTAATTTTTAGGATTTTTGAAAATTTTATATATATATATATATATATTTTTTTTTGTGTTTTTGAAAATTTTTATGAAAAATTAACGTTCACGGTGAACGGATCCCAAAATCCAAGTTCTCACAAAAAACTGTTGATCTTAAGCAGAAGAGCCGGCAGCGGCGCCATTTGATAGAACGTTTTTCTATGGGGTTCTAGATTCGTCTCGGTATCTCCTCGAATTAATCTCAGCTCTAAGTGGAATGATTTGTTCTTGGTTAATAAAAAGGTGTTGGTTTGTTTATCTATTTTAAACTAATAACAAATAAGTAAGTGTCGAAGAGTAGAATTAAAGCTTTTAAAACATTAAACTAAAAGACGAGCTTAAAAATAAATGCTTGAATACTTGAACATCTAATAAAACTTAACACTTGAAAACTTTGCAAAAACAATAACTTTAATTCTCATCGGAATATTGGTCGGAAAGTAAGCTAATCGGAATGCATGGGAATTGGGTCAAATCGGAATGTGGGAACAAGCACCAATCGGAATAATAACTACTGGATCCAGATCGGAATGTTAATCAAACCCCTCGTCAGAATGTTGTTATCGGAAAGCGTGATCAGAATAACAATAAGGATGCAATCGGAATGCTCTTAAACTATGCAGATCGGAATGTTCTAAAACATCTCAAATCGGAATATTCAAAAGTGAGTGCAATCGGAATACGAAAACCCTTTTCCGACCACTGCGATCGGAATAAGGTGATGATGTGCTGATCGGAATAACACAATCGGAAAGGGGTTTATAACCCTTTCCGATGCCTATGTTATCCGAAAAATAAGCAAAGTAAATAAGCTTTTTCAATAAGCTAATACCCAAACTAGCTCGAATCTAATATGAAACAAATCAAATAAGCATAAATAACAACTTATCTAAACTTCAAATAAGCAAACTCATAAATCAAATGATAAAAAGATAAACTTTTTAATAAAACTTTAAAAGGTAAATAAGCTAAACCAACAAATAAGCCAATAAGCACAAAGAGCTTAAAGCTTATTCGTGTAGAAACTTAAGGAAATATAAAAAGATCAACTTTTTAAGCACGAAAACATAGATGAACAACACGGATCATAAGTAATTCGTACCAAAAGTTAATAAAAATCAAGAAAGGAAGAATGAGATTAAAGATTAAAAGCTTGAAATTAAACTTGATTAATGAAAAACAATACAAAGGTTTGATCTTGAAAGAGAAAAAAATGAAAACTAGTGAGAGAAAGTTGAGAACTTTCTCTCTCTAAAACTAGAGAGGATGAAAAACTAAAAACTAACTAAGACTAACTAAGTGCTCCAAATTTGTGAAGTGGAATCTTTATATAGGCGTGTGGTATGGGCTTGTGAATGGGCTTTGGTATCGGGCTTCTTTTCTTCTTTCTTATTTAGTCTTTACGTTTCTTTAAATAAACGTTTCCGACTTTGGAATTTGAGAAGTGTCGGTGAATGATTCCAACTCGTCTTATGATCTTTTGTTTAATAGACTCGAGTTCTTCGACATATATGAATCTTCCATCTTTGGCTCTATTCTTCGATAAATCTTCAAATAGGCACAATGACTTCAAATCTTTTGCATCTCTTGGACAATAGACTTCGTCTTGAGTCTTTTTCCTCGATAAAACCCGTGCAATCCCATGTTTTCTTCAATATTCATCCGGTTGACTCTGAAAACGCAATAAACACAAAAACCACGCATAATTCCAAACAAATGATATTAAATACGTGTTTTGGTCTCGTTTTAGCCAGAATTAAGTGGTAAAAGGATGGGTGTTTTCACACCTATCAGAATATCACATCCAAAACCAATGGAAGAGAATCAGCGAATATGATTAATGTGCTTGATGATTTTGTCGTCTACAACAATCCTCTTTTTGATACTTGCTATGACAATCCAGTTTTAAAAGATGATGTGGATGATTCTCTCTCCAATTTAGATCCCCCACCAATTCATGAATCTCCTCCAATTTATGATGACTATGATGATGATTCTAGTTCTGACATGGATGATTCTAATGATTTTTCTTCTGAGTATAAAGACATGCCAACATATGATGATTTTGACATTGACGATGTCGATACTCTTTCGAGTGATTCTTCACATGATGACCTTGCACCTACTTTTGATGAAGATTAATAACTGGTTTTTGCCTAGTATAAAAATCTCGTTGTTCTAGTCTTTTCGAATTGAGAAAGGGAAAAATGTGCGACTCAGTCGTCATTTAGTAAAAAAGAATATTTTTGGTTGTTGTAAAATTAAATTGCAAGACTTTAAAGTAAATGACGGTAATTAAATCTAAAACTAATTAAAATGTAAATGGTGCAGTATTTAAAACTTTTAAAAGTAAACGACGAGACATTAAATGACGTAAAATTAAATTTGACAATGTAATAAAAATGTAAACTTGAAATTTAAAATAAAGAAAGACAATTAAATTAAAACTTAAAGAAAAATAGCGGGAAAAATAAATGCTTGAAAATAAAAAGGAAGTAAACAGAACCTGAGTCGGGATCCAAAATACTGTCACTATTCGGAATCCAATCTTACTCTTATCCTGAATAACAAACCTGCTGCTTATCCGGAATAAAACTGTCACTCTTATCCGGAATCACCAACGGTTGCTTATCCGGAATCTTGTTCTGCCTCTTATCCGGAATGTCCAACAAACTCTTATCCGGAATAATCACTGTTGGGAATAAATCTAGGCCAGAACACTTGAACGCTGACAAGAACAACTTAAGCGTTGACAAGAGCAAAGTGAGCGCTGACAGCATAAGCGTTGACAAGTTAAAGTCAAGCGTTGACAGATTGAAGACAAGCACTGATGGAAGATGAGAGCTACACGTTTATTATATTCTAGAATACTTCTAGTAAGGATAGAAACGACAATGTATTTTCTATGTTTATCTTTACCTAGAATAGTTGATTCGTAGCTTATTGTACAAGACTTCTTGTTCTATAAAAGAAGATCTTTTAGGTTATGTTTAATATCAGTTTTCATAAGTTTTCGTTTGTTAAACCCTTTCATTGTAACCAAGTACGATTATTCTAATACAAGTGAAAGTTTGTTTAACATCATTGTGTTTTAGATCAAGTGTTAATTCCGCATAACACTTTGTTACTTTATTCATAAGCAAAGGTTTCTCTACGTGTAGTACTTGATCTAATCTCGTATACACAAAGCTTAATCGATCTAAGTTTGGGATCAACAAGTGGTATCAGAGCTTGTTGAGAAACTTTTGATCTTTAAGTAACGCAAGAACCCTAAAACACCAAAAACCCTAAAAACATCATGTCTGGCACAAATCAACCTCCTGCTTTGCTACAAAACAACTTCTCAAACCCTAGTATCAAAATTCCCATGTTTGATGCCAGGAACTTTGAGCTTTGGAAGTCCAATTTTGAGCAATATATAGCTATTCATGACTACACTCTTTGGGAGATTATCGAATATGGGAACACATTCGATAAAGCAGCAAAGATTACTGCTGCAATTGCCACAAGGACAGCTGTTCCTAATTGTCCTGAATCTGATAAGGTGGAAAAGCCTGAAGATGGGAGAGCTGTAGCTGTTGAAGATATAGCCAAGAAGAGGGTGGACATGAAAATCTTAAACATCTTGAAACATGCCCTAGGTCATGAGAATCAGCACAAGTACAAACGTTTGAGTCTGCAAAAGAGCTTTGGGAAGCTCTTGAAGTAGCACATGGTGGAAATGCTGATACAAAAGAAGAAAAGAAGAAGCAACTATTGCATGAGTATGCTGTCTTTAAAGCTCAACCTAATGAGAATCTCAGCAGTGTGAGAAGTAGACTTCTTGACATCACAAGTCAACTTTCCTTCATGGGAAAACAGATTGATGACCCTGAATTGAATGCTACTTTTCTCAAAAGCCTTGGTGATGTATGGAAGATTGAGACAAGATCCATTCTTGTCAATAACACCCACAAGACATCCAGGTTTGATGACATCTTCAACAAACTAAGACTGTTGGAGAATGAATGGCAATTGGAGAGTGATAACAAATCTTCCAGCAGCAACATGGCCTTCTTTTCACAAAGTGAAGGCCAATTTGATTCCATGAACTTCTATGGACATTCAGCCACTGGATCTCAAGGTGTCAGCGCTGGATGTCAGTCTGTCAGCGCTGGATCATATCCTGTCAACGCTTTGTACTCAAGCGCTGACACACACAATCATGGCGCTGATAGAATTAAACCTGCTGGTTTTGATCTAGATACTGTGTGTGCATTCATTGCTTCTTTGCCCAGTGATTCAAGAATCACATATGAAGATCTTGAGCAGATAAGTGATGAACAATTGGAAGAGATGGACATAAAGTGGACTATGGCTCTTGTAAGTTTAAGAGCAAACAGGTTCAATAAAAGGTTCAAGAAGAAGATGACCTTTAATGCTAAGGATGTTGCTGGATTTGACAAGTCCAAGGTTGAGTGCTACAACTGTCATAGGATGGGGCACTTTATGAGGGAATGTCGATCTCCAAGAAGATCTGATGCTGGGAAGCCTTCAAGCCAAATGATTAAGAGTCCAGATCCCAAGGCCATGGTTGCTGTTCAACAAATTGATGGTGTTGGAGAATGGGATTGGAGCTGGATGGCTAAGAATGAGGAAGAGGACAGAGCTTTGGTTGCTGAAGTTAAAGAAGAGCATGCTGAATATGCTCTCATGGCACACTCCTCCTCTTCATCAGATAATGAGGTATATGATGATGCTTTCTGTTCTAAGGGTTGTCGTTTAAATACTGAAAAATTAAAACAAGAGATAGTTAAATTATTAGATGAGGCAAGTACTGAAAGATGCAAAGTATCTAATTATCAAATTGCTCTTACCCAAACAGAAAAGACAGTAGCTGAGTATAAGAAAATGGAGTTTGATTTAAAGGATCAAATAAACATCTTAAAACATGAGTTATTTCAGAGTAAAGATGTTCAAGATATAGTAAATAGGGTTAATCTTGATTTAATAGCTCAGTTAGAAGAGGCTAACAAAAATAAAGATAATGTGAGTCTTAAAATCCAGAGATTTGATAAGGCCACACAATCCCTAGGAGAGTGTGTTAGCAAACAAAGAGACTCTAAAGATATGAGTGGGATTGGGATGAATAATTATACTGTTGTTCCACCACCAGCTGGGGATTTCTATGGTGTCCAATCAAAGGACTTATCTTGGACTGGCTTGCCAGAATGTCAAGAGGAGGAATTCATTCCTCCACCTAGAGTGATTTCCCCAGTTGAGGAATACAAACAAAAACTGACTGACCTTGATGAGTGGAAGAAAGCTAACCACACCTTGTTTGTTAAGGGAGGGTTGTTGTGTGAAAGTCCAAATGAGCCCACACCAAACATGATACCAATTGATGAGTCCATTAATCGTAAACCTATTAAGATCACACACCCTACCACTGGCAAAGCTGTTGACCTTGGCCCACAAAATGTTAGAAAACCTAGTGTTAAGTATGCAGAGATGTATAGGAATACTAGGTCACCAAAAAGCCAAGTTAGTGATCATGGAACAGGCTTCTTTGCTTCTAGACCTAAGACTATGTCTAGAAAAGCTTGTTATACATGTGGTAGCTTCTCACATTTGGCCTACAAATGTGTCAACGCTTCCAATGTCAACGCTGATAGGAACCATTTCAGCGCTGACAAAAGTCAACATAGGTCAAACACTGTCAGACCCAATACCTTTGTGAACAAAAGTTCACAAGTTGTTAGACCAGCCCCATTCTTTTCTAGAGGGTCTAACACACAAGGCCTAAGACCTTTTCAAAAGTCAAACACTTGGTCAAATAGGCAATGGGTTCCTGTAGCAAACCCTAGGTTCAACACTGATAAGATCAATCGGGGCGCTGACAAGAGAAATTTCAGCGCTGACAGACACACTGCTAAACCTAGGTATTTGCAACCACAGGGAAATAGGTCTAAAGCTTCTACTAGCTTAACATGGAGACCAAAACAAGACCAAAACCCTAATTCTACTGGTATTTCTATGACATGCAACAGGTTTCATTATATTTCAAAGGCATTGTCAACACCAATTGGGGTTAACTGGGAATTTCATTCAAACAGGGATGAAAATGGGGTTGTTATGAGAACCAAGTCTGTTCTTGTTGAACAACCAAATGAATCCAAGTCTTCTAAGGCTTGGGTTCCCAAAGAAAACTAATGTGTTTTCTTTATGTGCAGGGCATTCAGAAGAAGATCAATGATTATGGATACTGGGATAGTGGATGCTCAAGGCACATGACAGGAAAGGAAGACTATCTGACCAATTTCTCTCCTATTCAAGATGGTGATAAGGTATACTTTGGAGGGGGCTACGGCACCATCACTGGAAAAGGAACCCTTGTCACCAACAATCTACGGTTTGAGAATGTCTTCTTGGTAAAAGAACTGGATTATAATTTGTTTAGTGTATCACAAGTGTGTGATAACAAAAATAAGGTTCTTTTCACAGATACTGAGTGCTTGGTGTTAAGCAAAGATTATAAGCTTCCAGAGGAAAAATACATAGATTTTAGAACACCAAGGCATAAAGACATATATAATGTGAATCTTAATGGAATTAAGGTAAATAATAAAATGTCATGTCTATATGCTAAAGCCTCAGTAGATGAAAGTAATCTTTGGCACAGGAGATTAGGGCACATAAACTTTAAGAATATCAATAGACTTGTGAGGCTTGGTTTAGTTGATGGTTTGCCTGAAAAGGCTTTCCACAATGACCACTCTTGTGTTGCATGCCTTAAGGGCAAGCAGCACAAGGTCTCATTCAGGTCTAAACAGGTGCACTCTAGTTCTAAACCACTTCACTTATTGCATATGGACCTCTTTGGTCCAACTAATATAGAAAGTTTGAAGGGAAAATCATACTGTTTTGTTATTACTGATGATTATTCCAGGTTTACATGGACTTTCTTTTTAGCCAAGAAAAGTGAAACTGCCCAAAGTCTGATTAATTTCATTACCCAGATAGAGAAGAAGAATGGTAATGAGGTCAAAATTATTAGAAGTGACAATGGGGGTGAGTTTAGAAATCAGTTGTTAGATGATTTTTGTGCCAAGAAAGGGATTACTATGCAGTTTAGCATAGCTAGAACCCCACAGCAAAATGGGGTTGTTGAAAGGAAGAATAGGACCCTTATTGAAGCAGCCAGAACCATGTTGGCTGATGCCCACTTTCCTATAGCCTTTTGGGCTGAAGCTGTTAACACAGCTTGTTATGTTCAAAATAGGGCATTGGTCAACAAGATACATAATAAGACACCTTATGAATTACTTTGGGGAAGGAAGCCCAATATTGGCTTTCTCAAGCCATTTGGTTGTCATGTAGTTGTTTTAGAAACTAGTGAGGCCCTAGGTAAATTTGATTCAAAAGGTGATGAAGGCTACTTCATGGGTTATTCAGTGCAGAGCAAAGGATATAGGGTTTACATTAAAAAGGAAAAACGTATACTTGAAAAGGTACATGTTAGGTTTTTAGAAAGTAAACCTAGTGATCCTGAAAGTGGTCCAAATTGGTTGTTTGACTTAGAACCTTTATCTAGAGCGTTAAATTATATGCCTGTTACTGATCCAGACATTGTGAAGGTAACTTCAAGTGTTTTGGAAAAGAGAATTGGTAATGTTTCAGGTATACAGGTTGCTAAGGAGGATGGACCACCAGCAGTTGAATCATCTCCCACACAAGAATATGTTACACTTCCTATATGGACAGATGAGTATTATGCTGCTGCTGCTGCTGCTAGAAAGGATAATGGTGGTTTTCAGATACCACCAAATACAAACGTGCATACTTCTTCAGGCGCTGACAAAGGGAAATCAAGCGCTGACAAGAGCATTTCAGACGCTGATGGATCAGACGCTGACACAAGCAGTTCAAGCGTTGTTAGCCCTAACGCTGACAAACAAGGATCAGAATTTGACAACACCTTTGCACATCTTTTCTCTTCACATTTTGAACAAGGTGGACCTTCTAATGTCCATGAAGAGATTCATGTTGATCAAACAGAGTCAGATGAAGAAGATATTGGCAACATGGAGCGTGAAATTGAGGACACCAGACTTATTGAAGGAGGAGTTCTCACTTCCATAGCAAAGGATCACCCCACATCTCAGATCATTGGTGATGTTATGGCTCCAGTTCAGACAAGAAGATCCCATCAAGGTCTTGGTGGATTTATTGCCAATATACACAAGAAGGTTGATACCCCTCTTGTACAAGCATGTTTGTTTGCCTGTTTTCTGTCACAGGAAGAACCCAAGAAGATTTTTGATGCTCTCAAGGAACCAAGTTGGGTGGAAGCAATGCAGGATGAGCTTCACCAATTTGCTATACAGGATGTTTGGGAGCTGGTTGATTGTCCTAGATATGTGAGACCAATTGGGACAAGATGGGTTCTAAGGAACAAGAAAGATGAAAGAGGTATTGTGGTCAGAAACAAGGCACGTTTGGTAGCTCAGGGATATACACAAGAGGAAGGAATTGATTATGAAGAAGTTTTTGCACCAGTTGCAAGAATTGAAGCTATAAGAATTTTTCTAGCTTATGCCTCTTGTATGAATTTTACTGTTTACCAAATGGATGTGAAAAGTGCTTTCCTCTATGGGACAATTGTTGAGGAAGTATATGTCATGCAACCTCCTGGTTTTGAAGATCCTGAAAATCCAGACAAGGTTTATAGAGTGAAGAAAGCAATGTATGGACTTCATCAAGCCCCAAGAGCATGGTATGGTACATTGTCCACCTACTTGGTGGAAAATGGTTTCAAAAGGGGCACCATAGATCAGACACTATTTACAAAGAAGAAAGGAAAACATGTGTTGCTTGTGCAGGTCTATGTTGATGACATCATTTTTGGGTCTACTGATCCAAAAATGAGTGAGGAATTTTCCAAGCTCATGACAGATAAATTCAAGATGAGTGCAATGGGTGAGATGAACTTCTTTCTAGGTTTACAAGTTCAGAAGAAAGAAGATGGTATCTTCATCTCTCAAGACAAGTATGTAGCTGAAATCTTGAAGAAATATGGTTTTTCTCCACATGAAAAGGAGGCTTCCACTTCTATGGATAGGCAACACCCTTGGGGAAAAATTGGAGCTGGAAAGGATGTGGATGTTAGGCACTATAGATCAATGATTGGATCATTGATGTATCTTACAGCCTCAAGACCTGACATCATGTTTGCTGTGTGTGCATGTGCACGCCATCAAGTGACTCCCAAAGAATGTCACCTTTTTGCTGTGAAGAGGATTTTTAGGTACCTAAGGTGTTATCCAGATCTTGGATTATGGTACCCAAAAGATTCTCCATTGGATCTTATTGCATATTCAGACAGTGATTATGGTGGTGACAAGTTTGATAGGAAATCCACAACTGGTGGATGTCAATTTCTTGGGAGCAGATTAATATCTTGGCAATGCAAGAAACAAACAGTGGTGGCAAACTCTACAACTGAAGCAGAATATGTTGCAGCAGCTGCTTGTTGTGGACAAGTCTTATGGATTCAGAACCAGCTGTTGGATTATGGGTATAATTTTATGCATACCAAGATTTTTGTAGACAATAACAGTACTTTATGCATTATTAAAAATCCTGTACATCATTCTAAAACCAAACACATAGAAATTAGACATCATTTTATAAGAGATTGCTTTGAGAAAGGTTTAATACAACCAGATAGGGTAGATACAGAAGATAATGTAGCTGATTTATTAACTAAACCTTTTGATGCTGGAAGATTTCAATATTTGGTAACAAATATTGGAATGGTTAATCTCACTTAATATGTGTTTTGGAATCTTTTTGTAAAAGTATGTACAGGATAATGCATTGTTATTGGTCTTTGTGATGATTTAGATTTTCCACTTTATTTTGCTAACACTGACAAAGGTAAATGTAACGCTGTCAAGTGTTATTTTGCCGTTGTTGGAGATATTATTGTCTAACGCTGACAAGAGTTCCTTCAACGCTGATAAGTGTTGTCGGGACGCTGTCAGCAACAAATGTTAGTTTTGTGGTTTTCATCTAAATGTGTAGGTAGGTGGTAGCTTTATGCCATTGGATACAGAGTTGCTTATGGATCTTTGAAGAGCTATTTGGACATGTTTTGTTTATGGATGATGGTTGGAATATTTATATTCCTATCTTGACATAAATTTTTTATGTTCATATATATTTTGAGAACTCATGTATCATAGTTTAAGGGGAGGTTTAAGGAACCTTTAGGACTCTTGGGTATTCTTAGAATACTCTCATCACAATTCTAGATTGTGTCCACAGGTGAGTATGGGTTAGTTTTACTAAACCATGAGGCACTGTAGCATGCATAGTATATCAACTTTGCATGCTGCCAAGACATTTTTGGCCTAGAATTGGTTGTGGTCTGTTGGGAGGCTTGGGAATCCCTTTGATATGGGTTTTACCTGGGAGTAACAAGGATTTTATGAGGTAACTTGGTTGTTAAGAATTTTGGTTAGCAAGGGACACTAGAGGACTGTTATGTCTATCTTGCTTATGCAAGTGTGCATAACTGGACAGTGCTTGCCGCCCTATGATAATTATCAGCTTTTGGTTATCTTCTCTAGGATAAATTACTTGTTAAGGTCATTTTTCACTTTTTAAAACAATTTTATTTTTGGACGCTGACAAGAATTTTCCAAGCGTTGTTGTGACCAAAATGGACGCTGACATGGCTTTAGGCGAACGTTGACAGGATTATAGCCGTTGGGCGTTGATGGGTTATATTTGACCGTTGACAAACAATGGGACCTACCCAGTTGTTACTTTTTGACATATTTTCAAGCCGTAATTTTAGGAGTTGTTACTTTCATTAAATGCATGGGATAACTTATAAACTTTTTCAATATTTTCATGATTGATTTTTGAAAATCTTTGCCTATTTTTGGGCCAATCACGTGCATTCATCCACTCCTATAAATTTGGCTCCTATTTTAAACAGGGTATCTATAATTCTTGTCTAACACTTTTCTCTTATCAACCTTCATCTTTTATACTTCAAATTAACAGCTTTCATCAATGGCACCAAGATTTAACTCAGCAGAATTGGATTTGGGGTTCAAGTCTCAACACAACATGATTGCTTATCTTGTTGCTGATAATACTTTGTTCCCTCAATACACACAGATGGTGGAGTATTTGAATGCATCCCCATTGAGGTATGCTCTTTCTCATGCACCACTCAATCCAGTCACACACATTAAACAGTTTTGGAACACTGTTAGTTCCTCAACAGTTAATGGAGTGACAACATTGACTTCTATTGTACATGGGAGACCTTGGGTGGTTACTGAGGCCTTGGTACGCCAGGCCTTGCATCTTAATGATGCTGATGGTATAACCATTCTTCCCATATCTGAAATAGAACAAGGGCTTAGGGCTTTGGGATACCCTATTCCTGATGAAGGTACTCTTAATAAGTACCATAAGCAGGAATTTCCCCCAGCCTGGAAGTACCTAATTCACATTCTCCTTCAATGTTTGAGTCCCAAATGTACTGCACACAATGAGATCAATAGATCCATTGCAACTGCTATTGTGTGTATTGCAACAGGGCAAAATTATAACTGGTCTAAAATGATTTTTGAAGGAATGTGTAAAAACAAGGGGACAAAAATGACTTTAGCTTATCCCCGTTTTCTACAAATGGTTTTTGATGCTCAAAGATATTGTTCAAGGGATCACAATGATTTTTATAAGATCCCTGAACAAAAGAAGGCTATTTTTACCAAGATGAATTCACCACCTCATAGAGACCTACCTTTAACCCCAGCCATGCTTGCTGTTATTGCAGCAGCACAACCCCAACCAGACCCCCAACCTTATATTGACCCTCACCCACAACTTGAACCTATCCCTGAACCTTTACCCTCACCTGACCAAATGCAAATAGACCAAAATCCCTTTGACGCTGACACATCTAATGTGGGCGTTGATGTGCCTATTTCCAACACTGACACCCAACCGTCACAATCCCAAACACCCCTTAACCAACCCACATCTACACCTTCTTCTACACCATCTTCCACACCACCTGAATATAGGTTGATTAAACGCCAAAGGACTGCTGGAGTGTTCTCCTCTGGTGGTCCTAGCCATGTAGCAGAGAGAACCACCACCACAAGTGTGGCTGGTGACCTGGATGAGGCTGGGACTATTGGTTCTGGCTTAGAAGCTGGCCAAGGCAGTCCCACCATAATTAAGTCCTCATCCATGCCCAATGAACCTGACTTGGGAGGTCAAATTCCCATTTTGGAAGAGGGCAGACTGGAACCAATGACGCTTTTAGAATTGACGGCTGTCTGCATTAGCTTGCAAAAGCAAAATGCAGACTTAGTACAAATTGTCAGTAACCAAGGCCTTGAACTCAAAGATTTGAGGGAGAGGATTGTTGTTTTGGAGAGTGCTCATTCAAGGGGAGGTATGGAGGAGTCTTCCAAAGGGGAGGAAGCTAGAAATCTGAGTGATAAGAGCAGTCAAGATGGTCAATCTTTGGATATTGCTGAAGCTCTTACTACTTTGAAGGAACAAAAAGGTTTTGATACGTCCTTAATCTCTCCAACCAATTTAAATTTATCATTTACAGATATGTTGAGAGAGGTTACACAAGGCGCTGAGGGAAAATATTTGAGCGTTGATAAGACAAGTTTGGACGCTGACAGAAGTATTTTGGGCGCTGATAGAGGAAATTTGGACGTTGACAGATCTGCATATGGAGGTGATGTATTCCAGTCATCATCTATCATCAAAGATGTTCCTACTCAGGTATTATCATCTACCCTACCAACAATTGAACCAACAGATAAGGGTAAGGGTAAGTTGGTAGAAGAAATTGTTCCAAAGAATGCAGCTCAGGTTGAATTTGATAGAAGATTGGCTGAGCAAATGATGGAACAAGGTGAAAAGGAAAAGTCACCATTTGTTGTGACTTCTGAAGAAGAAAGTGATGGAGCTAGCTCAGATTCAAGTGTGATGATTGTTGAACCAGAAAGACTTGAGTATGGTGATGAGCTTGCTAGGGAAAGGCTGAGAGATTTGAAGTTGCAAATTGATTTTGATATGCCAGAGGTAGTTCAGATGTACAATTCTTGGGAAGAAAGCTGTATGGATAATCCAGACTTGACCATTTCAGATCAGATATGGGGTTTGGAAATTCTTCTTAGAGTTCAGAAGGATTGTAAGGTGATGTTGAAGTACAAGGCAAGCAACATTCTCTCTGAGTTGAAAAGGGATAGAAGGAAGCTCTACTTTATGTTGCTCAAATGTCATGGAGTTGGATGGACACATCAGAAGCTGAAAGCTTTGACATTTGATGAGTTGGAACATAGAGCTTATCCTATTTGGGTGAAAGTGCAAGAAGAAAACACTTTCAGACTTCTTTCGGATGAAAGAAAGGAGCAACTTGCAGAAGAGATGGCAATCAAGAAAGCTATGATAGTTCCTAGACCAGTAAAGAAGGGATTTATTCTTGAGTTTCCAAAAGATATGAATCAACTATATCCAAGTGAAGCAATCATTAGAAAGAGCCTCAAGCTCTCCCCATTAGAAGCTTCAGATATGGTGCATGTGTTACCACTAGATTCCAGGAATCCAATTGTAAGTTATGAGGAAGATGAATGTGGATTCTGGAAAATTGGAAGATTTGGCAAGGAGGTACACACTTTTACCACTCTCATATCTTTATTTGCAAGTTGTGACAGAGAAGACTTGGTGGACCTTTGGAGGTTACTAGAGACCAAGTATGAGGCTGAAGCACCAACTTCAGCCAATGGAATAAAACTTTGGACCACATTCAAAAGAATGTGTGGGACAAAAGAAGAAGATCCTGAAATATGGAAGGATCTTGAAGATGACCTCAGTGGTCTTCAATGGAGGTTATATTCAGCTGCAGGTGTATACCATTTGAGTTCTACAAAGTTTGCTGAGTATTTACTTGTAGATGCTCAGTATTTCATATCCAAGGCTGTTTTGGAGAAGATGAAGGACACCCAGTTGGAGATAGACTACACAAGTGACGTGGCAAAGAATTTGATCAGATTTATTTATTACCAATATGATAAGGTTTGTCAGACTCCTCCAAGTTCTTAATGTGTATTCAGAAACTTGATCATAAGAGTGGATATCAAGTTTAGGGGAGGATTGTTGGGAATAAATCTAGGCCAGAACACTTGAACGCTGACAAGAACAACTTAAGCGTTGACAAGAGCAAAGTGAGCGCTGACAGCATAAGCGTTGACAAGTTAAAGTCAAGCGTTGACAGATTGAAGACAAGCACTGATGGAAGATGAGAGCTACACGTTTATTATATTCTAGAATACTTCTAGTAAGGATAGAAACGACAATGTATTTTCTATGTTTATCTTTACCTAGAATAGTTGATTCGTAGCTTATTGTACAAGACTTCTTGTTCTATAAAAGAAGATCTTTTAGGTTAATGTTTAATATCAGTTTTCATAAGTTTTTGTTTGTTAAACCCTTTCATTGTAACCAAGTACGATTATTCTAATACAAGTGAAAGTTTGTTTAACATCATTGTGTTTTAGATCAAGTGTTAATTCCGCATAACACTTTGTTACTTTATTCATAAGCAAAGGTTTCTCTACGTGTAGTACTTGATCTAATCTCGTATACACAAAGCTTAATCGATATAAGTTTGGGATCAACAATCACAACCTTCCTATCCGGAATATTCACCAAGTGAAGCTTATCCGGAATAATCACTGCTGCTTATCCGGAATAATATTCCTGTGGCTTATCCGGAATCCTCTTCAACACGTTATCCGGAATACACACTCCACCACTATCCGGAATCCTTAGTAGCCTTATCTGGAATGATTCCGAGCCCATATCTGAAATACTTGAATATGCAGCTTATCTGGAATCCCCTTCCAAAGCTTATCCAGAATAAACTGTCACCTTATCCGGAATATACAATCGAAGGGTTATCTGGAATACTACTACTTCGGACCCTTATCCGGAATCCGCAGCTATCCGGAATAAAATACTCGAAGCTTATCCGGAATGAACAAAGACTCCACTATTCGGAATAACTAGAAAACCACTATCCAGAATAATAGGGTTTGAGGCTTATCCGGAATGTTGTGTTTTGAAGCTTTATCCGGAATATGAGGGTTTTACCAAAACCCGGATAAGAACTAAAATCAAATAAGCTACAAACTAAAATTAAGCTAAAAACAATTAAGCACTTAACTAAAAACTTAACCAAATCAAACTTAAGAAAAAGCTAATCAACCAAAATTTAAAAACTTTTAAAAACACTAAATAATAAAAATATTAAAAATCTACTTTTTATAAAAATTAACTAATAAGCACTTAATCAAATTTAAGAAAAACACAATAAGCTATAAAATCAATAAGCTAACACAATCATAAACATAAAAATAGAACACTTAATCAAACAAGCATGACAATAAGCACAGAAACATAAAGATTAAATCAAGAACAAGAAAGGTAGAATGAGAGATTAATTAAAAACTTGATTAAAATTAAGATTCAACAATTAAAGTAAAGACAAGAATTAAAAGCTTACAAATTTAAGGTGCAAGACAAGTAATTAAAGGTGCAATTAAGTAAAGAACATTAAGAATAGTGCAAGTAATTAAAATGGAAGAACTATTTTGTCAAGATAGTCAACAACTCCTAATGTGATATTAGGAGGGTATTTATAGTGATTAGGGAAGGTTAAGCATGTGTTGCTTCTTTCTTTCTTTCTTTCTCGTCTTTTTGTCTTCTAAATTCTTCGACTTTTTCGACTTTGTCTCGGGATTAATAAACTCGTCTTATAATTTCTTCATTAATTTAGACTTGAGTTCTTCGGCTTTATTAAACTTTCGTCTTTATACCTTTTCTTCGATAAATCTTCAGAATAGGCCTTGGACTTCCGTTCCTTTTGCACTCTTGATCTTTCGACTTCGTCTTTTGTCTTTTTCTTTGATAAAAGCCCGTGATAGCCCGTGTTTTCTTCCCTTTTCTAATTTTGATCCTAAATCACAACAAAAACACAAACCACGCATAATTCCGACGTTTACGACATAAAATACACGTTTTGGCTTGGTTATTATTATAATTAAGTGGTAAAAGGATGGGTGTTTTCACACCTATCAAATCCCCTACACTTGACCATTGCAATGTCCTCATGCAATGCATTAATTACAAAGCAAGTTTTACATTTTCCATTATAATCAATCCACATTGGCCTTTATTAAAGAGACAAATATTTAAAGGAAGAAAACAAGTAAAAAGATCAAAAAATTACCTTAGGGTTTTGGAATGTCATTGTTAGACACGTAATTATTCAAGTTTTTAGTGTTAATATCCCTTCGTTTTTGGCATAATAAATAGCAAAACGTGTATTTTTAGTGCATTTATCGTTTATATGTGTTATTTATTATTGTAGGTACGAATATTAAAGAAAAGGAGCAAAAACGAAGAAAAAGACCAAAAACGAGCACGATAAATGGAAAGAGCACGAAAAATCGAGTCTGACAGTGCCTTCATCTTTTATCGAGCCGACCGACACCATTCATATAGGTCGGACTGACTAGATATTAGCAAAATGGGTCTTTTAAATTATAATAGTCCAAAATCAGCCCATTTGGAGGCCCATCACCACACCCTTATCCTAACCTCACGTTATATACATTTCGGAGAGATAGATCTAGCATAGGGAATCATATTATTCCATCTTTGTTTTTTTTCTTTCATTATGGAGGATAGCTTTTATAATACGCATGATTCTATTTTTTTTTAACTCTAACTTTTACTTTTCATTCTTGCTTTTCTTTTAGGTAGTATTAGATGAGATTAAATTCATTTTTATATTAAAGCTTTAATATTTGCAACATCTATTACGTAATACTCGTTCACAGATTCGAATTTTATGTTAATTGTTGCTTGACGATTTAAAGATGTTTGTGGGGTTAATTATATTATTTTGATTCGGTATGAAATGAAGTTTTTGATATGAGGCAGTTTTTATAGTTTACAGTACTAGTAGATTATCAAGGAAGATTTATCTTTTGGTTTGGAGTTCGATCATTTTTGGTATTTGGGTGTTTGTTGAATTAATGACGAAGATGGTTTGAGATGGTGTTTTGGTTGTTACTTTTGATATTGTTGAAGATGGTTATTGTATGGAGGGATTTGATTCTCAGCTTATTTACCAATTGTTTACCACTTCACCATTCTTACTTTATTGTTTTCTTTTTCATTGCAAACTATTATTATAGGCTAATAGGAAAATTAGTATATTCTTTTAATATTTAGTATTAATCAATAGTTAAAAAATACTTTTTAAAATATTTTTTTATTTATTTATAACTTTTATTTAGTTATATAATCAGCATTTAAATTTAATTTTTACAAATAGATTTATGAATTTTTTTATTTAGATTTGAAGAAAAAAAGATGTCATTTAGCTTAATTGTCGTTAACCTTTTATGTTTTATGTTAGCTCGGCATATCCGGTTCGTCATACGGGTTCGTTTCATTTATCTTATTTCATTAGCTTAAATATATAGTTTTAATTATGCTTGTTTAGTTTAGCATTTTTATTGTCATTATTCTTATTTTAGATATCGTGCTTTATAATTGTAGTTAAATTTTCATCCTTATCGCTTTTTATATATTTTAATATTTAATCGGTTAAATTAGTAGTTTTTAATTTCAAAATCAAAACCTTTTCTATTTGAGCATCAAACTTGAGACATAAACGCGGATTTCCATTCACACTTCGCCGGAACTACGATAACCTTCGGGTGTACGAAAACGACTCAATCAAATGGCGCCGCTGCCGGCTTTGATGTGTAGCGATGTTTGCGTTGTGTTTTTAGTTGGTGACTTGGAGATCCTTTCTTTTTGAAAGTTTATTTTCATATTTGTATATATATATAATAAAAAATTTTAAAAATCCAAAAAAATATATATATATATATATATAATTTATAAAAACCAAAAATATTTTCTTATTTTATTTTATTTTCTTTATTACTATATATATCATATATATATATATATAAAAAATAATAATAAAAAAAAAACAAAACTTTAAAAAAAAAAAAAATTCTTCTTTATCTTCTATCGTGTTTAATTCTTTTTCTCAACCCCTCTTATTTATAATTCTTCATGGATTCGTCTTGCGTACGGTGTGGGAGACCATGGCATGGTTTTCAAACATGTCAATGGTGTATTTGTGAGCGGTGTGGTTTTGATATCGACAATACACAATTTGGATTTTGTCCATTTTGCAATTCAACGAATTCGTACTTCTCCTCTTACAATACTTTCTCCCCCCCTCCCGTCTATGACCATCCCTATCCGTAACATGAACCGGGTTTTTCTCAATACCCGTGTTGCGATCATTGTGGGGGCCCTCACGATACTTCGTATTGTCAGCCAATGAATTATTATGAGCCAAATCCGTGTCCTCATTTTTCTTCACCGATGGATTATTATGAACCAAATCTGTGTTCTAATTCTTCTCAACCGATGACTTCCTATGAGCCACATCCGTGCTATAATTCTGGTTTTCATAACTGTGAGCCCCCACATCCCACCCTCAATCATCAATCCTCTCATAGAATTCAACAAATCAATGCTTTGAATGACGAAAGAAAAGCCCTTCTTTTGGAACTTCATGACGGCTTAATTCGACTAACCGAGACATTGGAGGAGCAACAACGACAACGACAAGAGCAAGTATCTAATCTTAGTGATTATACTCCGCCTCTTGTGCGGTCTTTCTATTATGATGATGATGACGATGAGAATATTATTTCTTGGAATGATCTTTGTGCTCAATGTCCTAGTGCAATTGTAATTCCTTCTCTCGACTTGCCGGCTCTCGCGCCTAAGGATTCTACCACTCCTATTCTCGATTCTTCCATTACGGAGCCCGATGCCTCTCTCATCACGGGGGATGAGGGTCTTATCACTATTCCTTGTGACGAGACTCTTATTCCAATCCAAAGTGAGCCTACGGTTGCTTCCGATAGTGACGATGAGTGTGAATCTCTTTCTAGTGATGACTCATTACCTCCCACCGACATCTTGGGAAACGATTCTTTGGCTTTCTCTAATCCCATTTTTGATCTCGATGATGATTTTACTTCTAGTGATGACGAGTCACTATCCGATCAAGACGTTCCGAAGGAAAATTTCAAGATTTATTCGAACCCTTTATTTGATTTTGATGACGCCTACATCTCTAGTGACGTGAATCCTCTCTTTGAAGAGGGGATTGAGGACATTGATAGCTCCAACCCTCCTGCTATTGATGAGCATTCATTGTTAGCCATGCCACCTCCCATCGTAGAGGAGGTGGAGAGATTTGACCCTACCTTCCGTTTGATTCGGTCTGGAGAGGTGACGCGGGTGGTCGATATTTCTTCTGCTATTTCTCATATTATGTTGCCACCCCGTCCTACCGCGTGCACACCCAAGCGGGTGATGTATCGCTTTTACTCTCCTCATTTCATACCGGGAAATGAGGATGAGTGTTTTGATCCCGGAGGAGACGTTGATGTTGCTATTTCTTGTGATGTTTTACCGGTTATCCCATCAACTCTTGCTTTGAGTTTCTATAAAGTGTCCTCGGGTGACACTTTGATATCTTTTTCTCCCACCCTCCCGCCCTTGGCGATGACGAGTATTCTTAAGGATCGCCTTTATACCTATTTCTCGTATGTTATAAGAATCCTTTTGCTTTTCTTCACTTATACTGTGGATTCTTCTTCTTTATTCTCATCCGGTAATGAGGATAAGATCTTTGACCCTGGCATATCTCTTTGAGCCAGTGGTGATTCTCTTGCTCCCCCATGGACCATTTAATTCGGGGTCGAGTCAGGCTCGTGACTCGGTTAACAAAAACAAGCGCTTCTCGGGAGGCAACCCGATGATCTATCATTTTTATCTTTTTCTAGCATAAGTGTAGGGGCGTGCTTCTCTCCATGTGTGCTTGTTGGTGTTTGTTTTTGTGTGCAGGTTCCCTTGGATCGAGAAGACTTTCAGAGGGTTGATGTTGCTGTTTTCCATCATCTTCTTCATTCAGTCTCCGATCGATCTTCATGTCTATATCAGGGGAGTACTCAGTTCTTTTCTTTATCCATACATATCTGATTGTGTTCTCCTTCTTACACTTGGAATTCTAGCATTAGCCTTTTGTGTTCTTAAGTGTAGGGGTAGCACCTTATCACTTTTGAACATTGAGGCCAATGTTCGGTTCTAAGTGTAGGGGGGTTTATATCATGTGGATCATATTCATGCCTACTTGTTTGCCCTCTAGCATCCTATTTTGAGAAAATGTGTGTTTGTTTTATTTTATTTTATTAAATAATAATAAAACGTTTTTGACCGTGCGTGATTGACTTGTCCCGTAGGCTAGAACAAAGGGGATCCTGACTCTGCCTGAGTGTTGATCTGGCTGCTCCCTTAACTTTTAGACTGAGCTTTTAGGATTTGTGCAAATAAAAATGCTAAACGTGGAGTAGTTGGTTCTCTTTAGAGCTTATATGAGTAACATGTGGCTTTTTCCTCCTAGATTATAATTAGACTAAATAAGTGTGTTTTCTTTTCAAGCCTTTGAACGTTAAAAATTGTGTTGTTATGTAAAAATAAATTCTTATGCAATTTTGATATAGAGTCCTAGTTCAACTTTTTATTTAAATTTGAGTGAAAGCATATTTTTTTAAATTTGAAATAATGTTGCGTGAATAAATATGTTGAAAAAAAATGAAAAAGAAAAAAAAAGAATTATTTGAAAAAAAAAAGAAAAAAAAAAGCAAGAAAAAAAAGAGAGAAAAAAAATAATATTTGAAAAAAAAGAGAAAAATATATATATATATATATGAATAAGAGTTTTATATTTTTGTTGCTTTATTTATAATTGTGAGAAACTTGCTTTTTCTCAAATTTAAATCCGAAGTTGAACTAGAATTCGTCAATTTTTTATAAGAGTTTAGACGGTAATTGAGAATGTAGAAGTCAAAGGTCCCGTGAGCTCCGATACTATTCTCGAGGGTGTAAAAACCTAGCCTCCTAAGCTTTGCTAAAGGACAAGCTGAGAAGAAAGTCGCTACATGGATGATCTCTCATTTGAATCTTCATTCTCTAATTACCGTCGTTGTTTTTCATCTAAGTGTGTTTTATTAGCTTAGCGGTGATTTCAAGATCTTTGATTTCAAAATCCCGCCGATCCCGGTACTATTCTCCGTGGGGTGTCAAAAGCCCGGGCACTTAACCGATGAGGTTGAGACGTTCCGAGAAGAAAGACGCTACATGGGAAAGGCCATTTTTGAAACTTAAATCTCGTCATTTTCGGTGAGTTTAATATTCCACTTAGATGATTAGGCAACCATAACAAATGTCGATTTGAACGATCAAAAATTTGAAAATGAACACACTTTCCTAGTCTTTTATAATTATAGGAGTGAAAAGTTATATTTACATAGGTTATTAGTATAAGTAGTGTTAGCATTTTGCCAAAACATTTGCACAAGGAATTTTAGCTTAGTTGGGAGTAATAAAAAGAGGATGACGATATTTATTCCCTGAAGACACCCAGTTTGCGTGTTTTCCGTTCTATGATCCTTATACCTTGAATAAAAAGTTGAGCATGGCGGGTCACTATGAATTTTTTTTTTTTTAAAAAAAAAAAAAAAAAAAAAAAAAAACAATTTCGGATAAAGTAGTTTTAAATTGTTTTTGGATTAACGTTTGTGATAATAGTTGCTTGGGGGCAAGCAACGTCTTATGTGTAGGGGTGTGTTAGACACGTAATTATTCAAGTTTTTAGTGTTAATATCCCTTCGTTTTTGGCATAATAAATAGCAAAACGTGTATTTTTAGTGTATTTATCGTTTATATGTGTTATTTATTATTGTAGGTACGAATATTAAAGAAAAGGAGCAAAAACGAAGAAAAACACCAAAAACGAGCACGAGAAATGGAAAGAGCACGAAAAATTGAGTCTGACAGTGCCTTCATCTTTTATCGAGCCGACCGACACCATTCATATAGGTCGGACCGACTAGATATTAGCAAAATGGGTCTTTTAAATTATAATAGTCCAAAATCAGCCCATTTGGAGGCCCATCACCACACCCTTATCCTAACCTCACGTTATATACATTTCGGAGAGATAGATCTAGCATAGGGAATCATATTATTCTATCTTTGTTTTTTTTTTCTTTCATTATGGAGGATAGCTTTTATAATACGCATGATTCCATTTTTTTTTAAATCTAACTTTTACTTTTCATTCTTGCTTTTCTTTTAGGTAGTATTAGATGAGATTAAATTCATTTTTATATTAAAGCTTTAATATTTGCAACATCTATTACGTAATACTCGTTCACAGATTCGAATTTTATGTTAATTGTTGCTTGACGATTTAAAGATGTTTGTGGGGTTAATTATATTATTTTGATTCGGTATGAAATGAAGTTTTTGATATGAGGCAGTTTTTATAGTTTACAGTACTAGTAGATTATCAAGGAAGATTTAGCTTTTGGTTTGGAGTTCGATCATTTTTGGTATTTGGGTGTTTGTTGAATTAATGACGAAGATGGTTTGAGATGGTGTTTTGGTTGTTACTTTTGATATTGTTGAAGATGGTTATTGTATGGAGGGATTTGATTCTCAGCTTATTTACCAATTGTTTACCACTTCACCATTCTTACTTTATTGTTTTCTTTTTCATTGCAAACTATTATTATAGGCTAATAGGAAAATTAGTTTATTCTTTTAATATTTAGTATTAATCAATAGTTAAAAAATACTTTTTAAAATATTTTTTTATTTATTTATAACTTTTATTTAGTTATATAATTAGCATTTAAATTTAATTTTTACAAATAGATTTATGAATTTTTTATTTAGATTTGAAGAAAAAAAGATGTCATTTAGCTTAATTGTCGTTAACGTTTTATGTTTTATGTTTTATGTTAGCTCGGCGTATCCGGGTTCGTCATACGGGTTCGTTTCCTTTATCTTATTTCATTAGCTTAAATATATAGTTTTAATTATGCTTGTTTAGTTTAGCATTTTTATTGTCATTATTCTTATTTTAGATATCGTGCTTTATAATTGTAGTTAAATTTTCATCCTTATCGCTTTTTATATATTTTAATATTTAATCGGTTAAATTAGTAGTTTTTAATATCAAAATCAAAACCTTTTCTATTTGAGCATCAAACTTGAGACATAAACGCGGATTTCCATTCACACTTCGCCGGAACTACGATAACCTTCGGGTGTACGAAAACGACTCAATCAGTCATGAATGATTATCATCCTCAAATTTCACGTTTCCCATACCAAGTTTAAAAACGAGATCATTGTTATTATAAGTTAGCAAACTAACACAAATTCATGTGGGCCAATTATTTACTTAGACTCCCTTATTCCTAGGTGTATCTCTTATATATTATTGTTGTCTTTAATGATCACGAGGATGCATTGTTGACTTATTTCGATTGTTATTTAGGCTGAAAATAAAGTAGGACGATTTAATCAATAGTTAGCTAAAGGACAAAATCTTTTAAAAGTGCTTCTCGGGACCTCTTAAAGTTCATATCTTGGCATAACTCGTTTCACGATTTGAGACCTTTCTCGGACCGATATTTGGCAGTGACTTCATACTTCAAATCTTGAGAGACGTTCATGAAATAATGGTCTTCTCTTCATAATAGGAATTTCTTTACTTGAACTTTTTGAGATATTCTTCATATTTGGACCACGACTTCTTCATTTTTCTTCAATCCTTATTTGGGATTTTGATATACAACGATCCTCCTCCTTTTAGGACTTGGATCTATTTATCCTCATACCTCGTGAGGGCCTTTTTGGATAGACTTCTCCATGATCTTTAGGGGAGTATTTGCTTTTCGTCGTGTGTCTCGATCCTTCATATTGATTTTTGATAAATGATTCTTCACATCACTTTGGATCTTTAGCAACAAAATGTAGCCCTCATGCCTTGTTAGGGCCTTTTCGGACTCGCCAATCTTCGCATCCCGCTTCAATAAGTTATGCCTTGGCTATGAACTCTAATTAATACCGAGCAACTTTTAAACGATCTTGGGCTAGAACCTAAGTAACTTTTCAAATCATACGACCTTACTTATTGCAATTAAATTTATTAACAAGCGATGGGAGAAAAAGCTTATAATCGACTCACATAAATTCATGAAAGAATACCAAACTTATAATTGACTATATCATCTCTCGTTCTCCATAATTTAAAATCTCAAGGAACGAGACTCGTGGATGCTTAGCCAATTAAATCAAAGTTTTGGGTTTTCAAGTCATCTATAGGATCTTGCAACTTCTTAGACTTTTTCAAGTTTTAGAATCCGCATTTTAAAGTTCCCTTGATAAACAACTTTCTAGGATCAATTATAGGAACTTGCGAAAAGTTCTTGTTCTTAACCCGTAAGAGTTAAGACTTTCGCGTTTTAAAGTTTCCTATATAAAAGCCTAGCAAAACTGGACTTAAACACGTTAAGGATACTAGCTAGAGTAAACTTAGATAAGTAAACTCGGGTTGAGTCAAAAGATTCACAACGTTTGAAAATTAGAACCGCAATTTATTAAAATTTATTCTAGCAAAGAAAGAAAATAGCTATAACAAAGGAAAATACTACTATACAACTAGGCCAAAATAGATTAAATTTTTTTGAAGAATGTCGAAAAAACAAATTTTCTGGTTAAAATGAGGGCAAATTCATGGAAAAGACCACTTAACTTCGATAGAAGTCCCCCCTACACTTAATATAAACATTGTCCTCAATGTTTAAGCATGTGGGAGTAAACTCCCCTACACTTAGGACATTGTGCACTTTGTTTAAATCTTGCTAAGGAAGAGACAACTAAAGTGATTCCTATTTCAATCTTAAATGATAAAATAATGAATCAAAAGAGTTTAGGATATAACCGGGAAGACGGGTACACGGAATCATGGTCGTCAAAAGTCATCAAGAATGTATCTTTGATAGCTCGAATCCCTGCACATGATTAGAAAGAAAACAACAAACACATACTAGGGTCTCCCCCTACACTTATTATAAAAAGAGAATTAAAAGGATAGATACTGTGGGTTGCCTCCCAAGAAGCGCTTGTTTTTGTTAACCGAGTCTTGAGCCTGACTCGACCTTGATTAGCATGGTAAGTAACTTGAAGAACATCCATCGGGATCAAATACGTGGTTTTCATCCATCAAGTAACACAAGCTTAAAACGAACAAGGCAAGACAAATAAGAGTAGGCAAGGTTCCCTTAAGCAATGATTGAGCACGGTGGTAGACTGTAGGATGAAGTGCAAGCATATCTCCATAAATTCCAAAGAGCATTCCTTTTATTTCATTAGATGGATACTGAGATGGCTTAAAAATGGCAATACCGGGATCGAACACCTTTTCCTTTAGGGGAAAATAACACTCAGATTCAGTAGACCTTGAAGAGGATCCGATCATAAATTGCACAATCTCATCCTCAGAGGGAGGATAGAGAGGTTTCAAGACATAAGTACTGCGGATATCGGTGTCGTCCGGCTTTTTCTCTTTTGAAACGGGTTTCTAAACATCCAAAGGAGTATAAAGACCATAATCATCAAAGTCCAAAGGAGGAGCATCACTCTCATTTGGGAAGTAAGTGTTGAGAAACGTAGCAAAGTCTTCCTCAAATGAGTAGTCATCCAAAGTAGGATCAAGTATTGTTGGTGGAGGATCTTCATCAAAAGTAGGAGTAAGGTCATCATGAGAAGAATCACTCGAGAGAGTATCAGCCTCATCAAAATCATCATAAGTGGGCATGTCTGGATACTCAGATGTAAAATCATCAGAATCATCCATGTTAGAACTAGAAACATCATCATAATCATCATAGGTTGGTGGAGACTCATGAATTGGTGGAGGATCTAAATTGGAGTGAGAATCATCCACATCATCTTGGAAGAGTGGATTATCATAGCAAGAATCGAATAGAGGATTTTTATAGACAACAAAATCATCAAGCACATTAATCATATTCGCTGATTCTCTTCCATTAGATTTGGTTGTGATCTTCCCCATTTTAAATACTTGTGCATCATTCCCGACCCTTAAGATTAACTCACCTTCAGCAACATCGACTAATGCTTTTCCGGTTCTCAAGAATGGCCGACCAAGTATTAACGGAATACGAGGGTCCATTTTATAATCAACAACAACAAAGTCGACTGGAAAGGTGAAGTTACCAACTTTAATGAACACATCTTCGGCAATACCAACGGGGTAAGCGAGAGTGCGATTTGCTAGCTCAAGATCCATCTTTGCTTGTGTAAGATCGGGTAATGATAACTTTTTTCAAACACTTAAAGGCATCAGATTTATACTTGCCCCGAGATCAGCTAAGGCAGTAAATTCTTTGGTTTGGTTAAAAGTACATGGGAGCACAAAACGATCGGGATCTCCAAGTTTTTCCAGAAGTTCTTTAAGAAGGACGGCAGAACAATTTTCATTCAATCGAGTATTAACAAACTCGGCCATCTTCTCCTTCTTATTAAGAAATTCCTTAAACATCTTAACAAATTTAGGCATTTGTGCAAGAGCTTCAACAAGGCTAAAGGTGATGGTCAGTCCCGAAATCATCTTCAAATAGTTCGACACTTGAATGTCATCCTTGGTTGCAGTTTGGCCTTGTCTAAGCGAGATGGATAAGGAATGTTGGGTTTAGGTGGTGTAGGTGTAGCTGGTAAAGGTTGAGATGTTGAAGGTTTAAAGGTGGAAGGTGGGGTTGGTGAAGGGTTCTTCTTGGGTGCTTCAATAAGAGTTGGAGAAGGTAATGGAGAACTAATACTAGGCGTGGGAGTAGGAGGGATAAATGGTGGTGGAGGAGGTGTAGATGGAGTAACTGGGGGAGGGATAGATGGTCCTACTAAGGTTGCTCTACTGCGTGTAGTAATAGCACTGACATTTGCTCTTGGGTTGGCAGCTCTTGCTTGCTGTCTACTTCGCGAGCCTTCACTGCCCCGTTATGTAACTTACCTTCTTTCTTCCGTCCACGAGGCTGTAAAAAGAGAGAAAGGGTGACGGTATTTGAAGGAAGAGAGCCCGAAGTAGAGGGTTGAGTAGTTGGTAAGAAACTAGCCATCATATTCTTCAAATCATTTGTTTGAGTGCTGAAGGAGGTTTGTATATCATGTCGAAGCTCGGATCTAATATCATTACCTTGCTTAGTGATATCTCCTTTTGAAATTGATAATTTGGCTTTTTAGATTCTTAATTTGCTCTCCTTGGGTTCTCATTAAAGCTTCAACATCATGATTCATGGGTGGTGGTTGTTGAGCGGGTGGGTGATAAGGATTAGAAGCTCGAGGTGGGTTTGGGTTGCTTCTATTGTAGTTGTTGGGGTTGTGGTTTTGAGGAGAAAAACCGGGTGAAAGAAAGTTGTTAGAATGATAACTTAGCAAGTTACGATCACCTTGAGGTCAGGCTTGATGGTTTTCCGTTGAGTAGTTACCATAAGCCGCATACACGTTTTCCGGATTGTCTTGAGTAGAAGGACAATCAGTGTATGAATGAGGACCGCCGCAGATCTCACAAGAAAGTGCTACAGCTTTAACTTGTTGTTGTTGATTTGTAGCCAAAGGTTGCATATTCTTGCTCATTTCGACCATTGCGCGGGTCAATTCGGTGATATCAGGGTTTGGAGAAGTAGAAGAAACATTGACTCTCGGGCTATTCCTTGAAGATGCGGATGAATCCCAATTTTTGTGGTGAGTAGTCATGTTCTCGATAAGCTCTCTACACTCCTCGGGTCTTCTTTTCATAAATGTGCCACCGGCGGCTGCATTAATCGTATCACGATCACGAAAAGTTAAACCATTGTAGAAAGTATCAATTAAGGTGACGGGGAGCATGTTGTGGTTTGGACATCGATCGATCAAAACATTATATCGTTCCCAAGCATCAAAAAGTGATTCATCAGGTTCTTGTGTAAATCCACTAATTTGATTACGAAGGCTCGTGACCATGGATGGTGGAAAGTAGCGCGACAAAAATCGTTGAATCATCTCATCCCAAGTATGAATTAAATTCTTCGGAAGACGATCAAACCATTTTTCGGCATGGTGGGATAAGGTGTGTGGAAATAGGTGAAGGCGAAGAAAATCCATAGTAACACTGGGCAACTTCATGCTTTGAGTAACGGTAATGAACTTGTCTAGGTGTTTGTTGGCATCATCATCCGGTAATCCGCGAAATGGACAAGTGTTCTGCACTTGTTGGATCATGTGATGCTTCAACGGAAACTTCGGAGCCGTGATTTACATTGACGCAATCGGTCCTCCTCGTCCATTCATTGTGGGTTGACAAAACTCCTCAATCGTTCTAAGATCGGGTGGTGGAAGAACATTGTTGTTGTTATTATTGTTGAGGTGGGGTGGATTATTGTTGTTGTGCACACCAGCCATAACTAAATCTTCATGAGTCTCGGGCTCAGAATAAGTTGAAGATCTAGTACGCATACACCTGCAAAAGCAAAAGAAAAAGATACCAAAGAAATAGACAATATATATGTACGTGTAAAAATAAAAATGAAAATCTTTTTGGATTTTTGAAATTATTTTTAGTTTTATGTATTTTTAACAATTTTTGAAAATTTTTGAGCAAAAAAATAACGTTCACGAGTGAACGAATCCAAAAATTCAACGCGTCTCTCACAGAAAACCGTTAATCTTCACGAAAAGAGCCGGTAGCGGCGCCATTTGATAACTTGTTTTTGCCCAGTATAAAAATCTCGTTGTTCCAGTCTTTTCGAATTGAGAAAGGGAAAATGTGCGACTCAGTCGTCTTTTGGTGAAAAAGAATATTTTTGGTTGTTGTAAAATTTAATTGCAAGACTTTAAAGTAAATGACGGTAATTAAATCTAAAACCAATTAAAATGTAAATGGTGCAGTATTTAAAACTTTTAAAAGTAAATGACGAGACATTAAATGACGTAAAATTAAATTTGACAATGTAATAAAAATGTAAACTTGAAATTTAAAATAAAGAAAGACAATTAAAATAAAACTTAAAGAAAAATAGCGAGAAAAATAAATGCTTAAAAATAAAAAGGAAGTAAACAGAACCTGAGCCGGGATCCAAAATACTGTCACTATTCGGAATCCAATCTTACTCTTATCCTGAATAACAAACCTGCTGCTTATCTGGAATAAAACTGTCACTCTTATCCAGAATCACCAACGGTTGCTTATCCGGAATCTTGTTCAGCCTCTTATCTGGAATGTCCAACAAACTCTTATCTGGAATAATCACAACCTTCCTATCCGGAATATTCACCAAGTGAAGCTTATCCGGAATAATTACTGCTGCTTATCCAGAATAATATTCATGTGGCTTATCTGGAATCCTCTTCAACACGTTATCCGGAATACACACTCCACCACTATCCGGAATCCTTAGTAGCCTTATCTGGAATGATTCCGAGCCCTTATCCGGAATACTTGAATATGCAGCTTATCCGGAATCCCCTGCCAAAGCTTATCCGGAATAAACTGTCACCTTATCTGGAATATACAATCGAAGGGTTATCCGGAATACTACTACTTCGGACCCTTATCCGGAATCCGCAGCTATCCGGAATAAAATACTCGAAGCTTATCCGGAATGAACAAAGACTCCACTATCCAGAATAACTAGAAAACCACTATCTGGAATAATAGGGTTTGAGGCTTATCCGGAATGTTGTGTTTTGAAGCTTTATCCGGAATATGAGGGTTTTACCAAAACTCGGATAAGAACTAAAATCAAATAAGCTACAAACTAAAATTAAGCTAAAAACAATTAAGCACTTAACTAAAAACTTAACCAAATCAAACTTAAGAAAAAGCTAATCAACCAAAATTTAAAAACTTTTAAAAACACTAAATAATAAAAATATTAAAAATCAACTTTTTATAAAAATTAACTAATAAGCACTTAATCAAATTTAAGAAAAACACAATAAGCTATAAAATCAATAAGCTAACACAATCATAAACATAAAAATAGAACACTTAATCAAACAAGCATGACAATAAGCACATAAACATAAAGATTAAATCAAGAACAAGAAAGATAGAATGAGAGATTAATTAAAAACTTGATTAAAATTAAGATTCAACAATTAAAGTAAAGACAAGAATTAAAAGCTTACAAATTTAAGGTGCAAGACAAGTAATTAAAGGTGCAATTAAGTAAAGAACATTAAGAAAAGTGCAAGTAATTAAAATGGAAGAACTATTTTGTCAAGATAGTCAACAACTCCTAATGTGATATTAGGAGGGTATTTATAGTTATTACGGAAGGTTAAGCATGTGTTGCTTCTTTCTTTCTTTCTTTCTCGTCTTTTCGTCTTCTAAATTCTTCGACTTTTTTCGACTTTGTCTCGGGATTAATAAACTCGTCTTATAATTTCTTCATTAATTTAGACTTGAGTTCTTCGGCTTTATTAAACTTCTGTCTTTAGACTTTTTCTTCGATAAATCTTCAGAATAGGCCTTGGACTTCCGTTCTTTTTGCACTCTTGATCTTTTGACTTCGTCTTTTGTCTTTTTCTTCGATAAAAGCCCGTGATAGCCCGTGTTTTCTTCCCTTTTCACATTTTGATCCTAAATCACAACAAAAACACAAACCACGCATAATTTCGACATTTATGACATAAAATACACGTTTTGGCTTGGTTATTATTATAATTAAGTGGTAAAAGGATGGGTGTTTTCACACCTATCAAAGATCCTCCGTCAACAATGCTTGATCCTACTTTGGATGACTACTCACTTGAGGAAGACTTTGCTACTTTTCTCAACACTTACTTCCCAAATGAGAGTGATTCTCCTCCTTTGGACTTTGATGATTATGGTCTTCATCCTCCTTTGGGTATGAAGAAACCCGTTTCAAAGGAGAAGAAGCCGGCCGACACCGATATCCGCAGTACCTATGTCTTGACACCTCTCTATCCACCTTCTGAGGATGAGATTGTGCGATTTATGAGCAGATCCTCTTCCAGGTCTACTGAGCCTGAGTGTTATTTTCCCCTAAAGGAAAAGGTGTTCCATCCTGGTATTGCAATTGTTAAGCCATCTCAGTATCCATCTGATGAAAGAAAAGGAAAGATTTTTGGAACTTATGGAGATATGCTTGCACCTCATCACCCGCTTAAGGCAACCTTGCCTACTCTTCTTTGGCTTGCCTTGTTCGCCTTAAGCTTGTGCTACTTGATGGATGAAAACCATGTATTTGATCCCGATGGATGTGTTTCAAGCTTCTTCCTATGCTAATCAAGGTCGAGTCAGGCTCACGACTCGGTTAACAAAAACAAGCACTTCTCGGGAGGCACCCCGCAGTATCTATCCTTTTTATTTGTTTTTATTATAAGTGTAGGGGGAGACCCTAGTATGTGTTTGTTGTTTTCTTTCTTATCATATGCAGGGATTTGAGCTTTCAAAGATCCATTCTTGATGAATTTTGACGACCTGTGATTCCATGTACCCGTCTTCCCGGTTCTATCCTAAACTCTTTTGATTCTCTATTTTATGTTCTTCAATATTAAAATAGGAATCACTTTAGTTGTCTGTTCCTTATCAAGATTTAAACAACGTGCACAATGTCCTAAGTGTAGGGGAGGTTACTTCCACATGCTTAAACATTGAGGAAAATGTTTATATTAAGTGTAGGGGGACTTCTATCGAAGTTAAGTGGGCTTTTCCTTGTATTTGTCCTCGTTTTAACCGGAAAATTGATTTTTCGACATTTCAAAATTTTGATCTATTTTGGCCTAGTAGTTTTATCTTCGTTATAGTTATTTTCTTTCTTTGCTGGAATAAATTTTAATAAAGTAGTTTTAATTTTTAAACGTTGTAAACCTTTTGACTCAACCCGATTTTACTTATCTAAGTTTACTCTAGCTAGTATTCTTAACGTTTCTAAGCCAAGTTTTGCTAGGCTTTTATATAGGGAGCTTTAAAACGCGAAAGTCTTAACTCTTACGGGTTAAGAACAAGAACTTTTCGCAAGATCCTATAATTTGATCAGAGTGACGTTTATCAAGGGAACTTTAAAATGCAAATTCTAAATTTGAAAAAGTCTAAGAGTTTGCAAGATCCTATAGATGACTTGAAAACCCAAAACTTTGATTTAATTGGCTAAGCATCCACGAGTCTCATTCCTTGAGATTTTAAATTGTGGAGAACGACAAATGATAGAGTCAATTATAAGTTCGGTATTCTTTAATGAATTTATGTGAGTTGATTATAAGCTTTTTCTCCCATCGCTTGCTAATAAATATATTTGCAATAAATAAGGTTGTACGATTTGTAAAGTTACTTAGCTTCTAGCCCAAGATCGTTTAAAAGTTGCTCGGTATTGATTAGAGCTCATAGCCAAGGCATAACTTATTGAAGCAGGATGCGAAGATTGGCGAGTCCGAAAAGGTCCTAACAAGACATGAGGGCTACATTTTGTTGTTAAAGATCCCAAGTGATGTGAAGAATCATTTATCAAAAATCAATATGAAGGATCGAGACACACGACGAAAAGCAAATACTACCCTAAAGATCATGGAGAAGTCTATCCGAAAAGGCCCTAACAAGGTATGAGGATAATAGATCCAAGTCCTAAAAGGAGGCGGATCGCTGTATATCAAAATCCCAAATAAAGATTGGAGAAAAATGAAGAAGTCGTGGTCCAAATATGAAGAATCTGTCAAAAACTTCAAGTGAAGAAATTCATATTATGAAGAGAAGACCATTATTTCCTAAACGTCTCTCAACATTTGAAGTATGAAGTCGCTACCAAATATCGTTCCGAGAAAGGTCTCAAATCGTGAAGCGAGTTACGCCAAGATATGAACTTTATGAGGTCCTGAGAAGCAGTTTTAAAAGATTTTGTCCTTTAGCTAACTATTGATTAATTCGTCCTACTTTATTTTTAGCCTAATAACTATCCAAATAAGTCAACAATGCATCCTCGTGATCATTCAAGACAACAATAAAATATAAGAGATACACCTAGGAATAAGGGAGTCTAAGTAAATAATTGGGCCACGTGAGCTTGTGTTAGTTTGCTAACTTATAATAACAATGATCTCGTTTTTAAGCTTGGTATGGGGAACGTGAAACTTGAGGATGATGAACATTCATGACATTCCAAAACCCTAAGGTAAGTTTTTGATCTTTTTATTTGTTTTCTTCCTTTGAATATTTTAAAATTTTGTCTCTTTAATAAAGGCCAATGTGGATTGATTATGATGAAAAATGTAAAACTTGCTTTGTAATTAATGCATTGCATGAGGACATTGCAATGGTCAAGTGTAGGGGATTTAATAAGTGTGAAAACACTTATCCTTTTACCACTTAATTATAATAATAACCAAGCCAGAACGTGTGTTTTATGTCGTAAATGTCGGAATTATGCGTGGTTTGTGTTTTTGTTGTGATTTAGGATCAAAATGTGAAAAGGGAAGAAAACACGGGCTTTCACGGGCTTTTATCGATGAAAAAGACAAAAGACGAAGTCGAAAGATCAAGAGTGCAAAAAGAACGGAAGTCGAAGGCCTATTCAAAAGATTTATCGAAGAAAATGTCTAAACACGGAAGTTTAATAAAGTCGAACAACTCAAGTCTAATTAATGAAGATATTACAAGACGAGTTCAAATAATCCCGAGACAAAGTCGAAAAAGTCGAAGAATTTAGAAGACGAGAAGACGTGAAGAAGAAGAATGAAGCAACACATGCTAACCTCCCTAATCACCTATAAATACCCTCCTAATGACACATTAGGAGGTGTTGACTATCTTGACAAAATAGCTCTTCCATTTAATTACTTGCACTTTTCTTAATGTCATTTACTTAATTGTCATTTAATTATCTTGTCTTGCACCTTAAATTTGTAAGTTTAATCTTTACTTTTAATTGTTGAATCTTATTTTAATCAAGTTTTAATTAATCTCTCATTCTACCTTTCTTGTCTTGAGTTAATCTTTATGTTTATGTGCTTATTGTCATGCTTATTTGATTATTTGTTATGTTTTTATGTTTATGATTGTGTTAGCTTATTGATTTTATAGCTTATTGTTTGCTTTGTTTATTTTTAATTAATTGCTTATTAGTTAGTTTTTATAAAAAGTTGTTTTTAAATATTTTTATTATTTAGTATTTTTAGAAGTCTTTAAATTTTGGTTCATTAGTTTTTTCTTAAATTTGATCTGGTAAAAGTTTTAGTTAAGTGCTTATTTGTTTTTAGCTTAATTTTAGTCCTTATCTTATTTTCATCTTATTCCTATCCGGGTTTGTTTAAAACCCCTTTATTCCGGATATAGCCAAGACCTCTCTAATTCCGAATAGTGGACAGATTGCGAATTCCGGATAAGTAGTTGAATTTATTCCGGATTGCCACAAGAACATTATTCCGGATAGTGAGGTTTTGAGGGGATTCCGGATAAGAGCTTAATCTTGGATTCAGGATAAGAATTCTTTAAACACTATTCCGGATAAAGGTTTTAGTACGAATTCCGGGTAAGGGCAACGACCAAATTCTGGATAAGCAGGAGTTGAAATTATTCCGGATTGCAGTTAGAAGGTGATTGCAGATAACATATTCCGGATAGCTAGCTTGGGACATATTTTGGATAAAGTGAATTTTTGTTAGGATTCCGGATAAGAGAAAAGGAAATATTCTGGATAAGCAGCAGATATAGAGATTCCGGATAAGGAGATCTTGGTATTCCGGATAACTTGCATTTATTAGATTCCGGATAAGCTTCTGTTTGGGTTATGCCGGATTAGTGACAGATCGGAGATTCCGGATAGTGGTGAATTTTGGATTCCGGATAAGGCAAGGTTTGTTATTCAGGATAAGAGTAAGTTTGGTGTTCCGGATAGTGACAGTATTTTGGATCCCAACTCAGGTTTTGTTTATCCTCTGTTTTATTTTCAAGCATTTATTATTCTGCCATTTTTATTTAGTATTATTTTAATTGTTTTTCTTTATTTTAAATTTCAAGTTTGCATTTTTAATATATTGTCAAATTTACTTTCCATCAAGTCTTAATTTTTGTCATTTAATTAATTTACTTTTAAAAGTTTTAATATTACATCATTTACGTTTTAATTAGTGTTAGCTTTAATTAACAATCATTTACTTTAAAGTTTTGCAATTTACTTTACTACAACGACAAATCTATTGTTTCGCACCAAAAGACGACTAAGTCGCACGTTTACCAATAGTCAATTCGAAGAGACTATAACAACGATATTTTTAACTAAGTAAAATCTAGTTATTAGAACGATTCTCCTCCTTTGGACTTTGAATTTGGTCTTTATTCTCCTTCGGATATTAAGAAACCCGTTTCAAAGGAGAAGAAACCGGACGACACCAATATCCGTAGTACTTATGTCTTAACACCTCTCTATCCACCTTCTTTAGATGAGATTGTGAGGTTTATAGGCGAATCTTCAAGGTCTACTGAGTCTAAGTCTTATTTTCCCCTAAAGGAAAAGGTGTTCGATCCAGGTATCACAATTCTTCAGCCATCTCAATATCCATCTGATGAAATAAAAGGAGAGACTTTTGGAAACAATGGAGATATGCTTGCACTTCATCATACTTTCTACCATCGTGCTCAACAACTTCTTAAGGGAACTTTGCCTACTCTTCTTTGGGTTGTCTTGTTCACCTTAAGCTTGTGCTATTTGATGGACGAAAACCATGTATTTGACCCTGGTGGATGTTGTTCAAGGTTCTTACCGTTCTAATCAAGGTCGAGTCAGGCTCACGACTCGGTGAACAAAAACATGCTCTTCTCGGGAGGAAACCCGAGTATCTATCCTTTTATCCGTTTTATAATAAGGGTAGGGGAGACCCTACTATATGTTTGTTTTTTTCTTTCTTATCATGTGCAGGGATTCGAGCTAGCAAAGATCCATTCTTGATGACTTTTGACGATCCATAATTACGTGTACCCGTCTTCCCGGTTTTATCCTAAACTCTTTTGATTTACTATTTTATATTTTTCAGTATTAAAATAGGAATCACTTTAGTTGTCTTTTCCTTAGCAAGATTTAAACAACGTGCACAATGTCCTAAGTGTAGCGGAGTTTATTTCCACATGCTTAAACACTGAGGACAATGTTTATATTAAGTGTATGGGGACTTCTATCGAAGTTAAGTGAGCTTTTCCATGAATTTGTCCTCATTTTAACCAGAAAATTGATTTTTCGACATTTTTCAAAATTTTTGATCTATTTTGGCCTAGTTGTATTTTCCTTTGTTTTCGTTATTTTTTTCATTAGAATAAATTTTAATAAAATGGTTTTAATAAGTTTAGATGTCTTTGATATATTAGGCCCGTTATGAATCTTTTGACTCAACCCGAGTTTACTTATTTTAGTTTACTCTAGCTAGTATCCTTAACGTGTTTAAATCAAGTTTTGCTAGGCTTTATATTGGGAACTTTAAACACGAAAGTCTTAACTCTTATGGGTTAAGAACAAGAAATTTTCGGAAGTTCCTATAGTTGATCCTAGAAAGTCGTTTATCAAGAGAACTTTAAAATGCAAATTCTAAACTTGAAAAACTCTGAGAAGATGCAAGATCATATCGATGACTTAATACCCCAACTTTGATTTAATAGGCTAAGCATCCACGAGTCTCATTCCTTGAGATTTTAAATTGTGGAGAACGAGAGATGATAGAGTCAATTATAAGTTTTGTATTCTTTAATGAATTTATGTGAGTTAATTATGAGCTTCTTCTCCCTTTGCTTGTTAATAAATTTAATTGTAATAAGTAAGGTTGTACGATTTGAAAAGTTACTTAGTTTCTAGCACAAGATCGTTTAAAAGTTGCTCGATATTAATTTGAGTTCATAGCCAAGGCATAACTTATTGAAGCAGGATGCGAAGATTGGCCAGTCCGAAAAGGCCCTAACAAGGCATGAGGGCTACATTTTGTTGCTAAAGATCCCAAGTGATGTGAAGAATCATTTATCAAAAATCAATATGAAGGATCGAGACACACGACGAAAAGAAAATACTCCCCTAAAGATCATGGAGAAGTCTATCCGAAAAGACCCTAGCAAGGTATGAGGATAAATAGATCCAACTCCTAAAAGGAGGCGGGTTGTTGTATATCAAATTCCCAAATAAAGATTGGAGAAAAATAAAGAAGTCGTGGTCCAAGTATGAAGAATCTCTCAAAACTTCAAGTGAAGAAATTCCTATTATGAAGAGAAGACCATTATTTCATGAACGTCTCTCAAGATTTGAAGTATGAAGTCAATGCTAAATATCGATCCGAGAAAGGTCTCAAATCGTGAAGCGAGTTATGCCAAGATATGAACTTTATGAGGTTTTGAGAAGTAGTTTTAAAAGATTTTGTCCTTTAGCTAACTATTGATTAAATCGTCTTACTTTATTTTCGGCTAAATACTATCAAAATAAGTCAACAATGCATCCTCGTGTTCATTCAAGACAATAATAAATTTAAGAGATACACTTAGGAATAAGGGAGTCTAAGCGAATCATTGAGCCACATGAGTTTGTGTTAGTTTGCTAACTTATAATAACAATTATCTCGATTTTATGCTTGGTATGGGGAACGTGAAACTTGAGGGTGATAAACATTCGTGACAACCAAAGCCCTAATGTAAGTCTTCGCTCTCTTTACTTGTTTTCTTCCTTCAAATATTTTGTAATTTTCTATCTCTTTAAGTTTCCTTAATGTCTTATGTTTAATAAAGGCCAAGGTAGGTTAATTATGATGAAAAATGTAAATCTTGCTTTGTAATTAATGCATTGCATGAGGGCATTGCAATGGTCCAGTGTAGAGGATTTGATAGGTGTGAAAACACCCATCCTTTTACCACTTGACTATAATAATAACCAAGACAAAACGTATACTTAATGTCGTAAAAGTCAGAATTATGCGTGGTTTGTGTTTTTATTGTGTTTTAGGACCAAAAGATGAAAAAGGAAGAAAACACGGGCTTTCACGGACTTTTATCGAAGAAAAAGACAAAAGACGAAGTCAAAAGATCAAGAGTGCAAAAAGAACGGAAGTCCAAGGCCTATTCTGAAGATGTATCGAAGAAAAAGTCTAAAGACGGAAGTTTAATGAAGTCGAAGAACCAAGTCTAATAAAAGAAGAAAATTATAAGACGAGTTCAATTTATATCGACAAATCCCAAGACAACGTCGAGAAAGACGAAGAATTTAAAAGACGAAAAGACGAGAAGAAAGAAGAAAGCATCAACACATTTTCCTCCTCCTATATATAGTCCTTAAACACTTCATTAAGGGGAGTAGATTTTAGTTTTAATTGTGTAAGGTAATTAGGAGTAGCTTAATATTACTTTCTCTTTCTAGCTTTTCTTTCATGTTTTAAGTTTTTTTCATTAATCTTGTATTGAATCTTTAATCTTAATCTTAATCAAGCTTTTCATTAATCATTCTCATTCTACCTTTCTTTATTTTTAATCTTGTTTAATTTTGATAATCATGTAGTTTGTTAATCATGTTCTTTGTTTGATTGATGTTTGTGTTTGATTGTGCTTATTGGTTTTGATGTGTTTGATTTTTATAGCTTATAGTGTTTAGTGCTTATTGCGCTATTTTTATTATTTTTAATTAAGTGTCTTGTTAGTTATTTTTATAAAAAGTTGATTTTAAATATTTAGATTATTTAGTGTTTTTAAAAGTTTTTAAATTTTGACTTATTTGCTTTTTCTTAAAGTTGATTTGGTTAAGTTTTTAGATAAGTTCTTATTGGTTTTTAGCTTATTTTTAGTTTTTCTTAGTTTGTTTCTAATCCGGGTTCCCAAAACCCTCTTATTCCTACTTATTGCCTTTATCAGTTATTCAGACTTAGGTTCAGTTTAGTTTTATTCCGACTTGTAACCAATTTCCCCTTTCCCGAATTATATGCCAATCAATATCCCGAATTAAGTGCAAAAGCACATATTCCGAACAAGATGAGTAAACTGCATTCCGAATAAAGTCAAGCATCACCCATTCCGAATTAGATCTGAACTTGGGATTCCGGATTAACCTTTTTAAGCACATTCCGGATTGTATCCAAATTGTAGATTCCGGATTATATCCGGAATATAGATTCTGAATTGTGTAGAGATTGAGAATTCCGAATTACAAGTGTGATTGGATTCCGGATTAGGTGTTGGTTAGTATTCCGAATTAGGAGTGAAGGCTGGATTCAGAATTAGGTTACTCATTGATATCCCGGATTATGTGTTGAACACACATTCTGGATTGTGTTTTGGTTGCGGATTCCGGATTGGGTCTAAATCACATATTCTGGATTAGGTTAAGTTTTGGTGTATTCCGACTTATGTTTTGGTTTTTATTTTCTGAATTAGTTTTTAAACTTTATTTTTCCCGCCAATTTTCTTAAGTGTTATTTTAATTGTTTTATCTTAGATTTATTTCAAGTTTGCATTTTTATTAAGTTTTCAAATTTACTTTTTTTCAAGTTTTCAAATTTTACTTTTAAAAGTTTTAATTTCTCGTCATTTATTTTTAATTCTTAATTTTTAGTTTAAATTTTAAAGCTTCCATTTTTACTCAACGACATTTACATGTACATTTTCATTTTACTTTTAGTTTAAAATAGATAATCATATTTCTTTATTTTTCACCAAGAACAACTGAGTCACACTTTCAACTGTAATCAATTCGAATCGAGACGAGACGATAAAATTTTTATACTTGGTAAACCCATGTATTAACGGGAGCCATGTGGGAGGGGACCAAGTGAAAGTGAAAGGTGTTTTGAGTGTGGGTTTTGTTTATGAGGAGGTTAATTAGGGTTTTGGAGCATCTTAGCCAATTACCCTTTGTTTTAATGTTTTTAGAGATTAGGGTTTATGGGATAGGGGATGCTTAAACAGGGTGAGGTTTGATCTAGATTAGGATTTGAAAACTCGTTTACCTCCAAATTTATATTAAACAGATTAATTAAAAAATATGTTAAACAAAATTGTGAGTGGGATTATGACGTGGGGGTTTGGGATGATATGATTGGCTGAATGGGTTTAGTGGGAAACGTGGCATCTTCTGGTTGGGTGAGGGAGGATTGTTGTCTGGCCAAGAATAGTCCTTCACTTTCCATTGTGTCTTCAAACCAAGTTTAATCAGCCATATACAACTTTCCCTTTATAATGAAGTTTACTTTTTCACACTTTTGCCACAAAGTTTTTGATAAACTTGTTTCAAGGGCTATAAGTGCAATTTTTGCATTCTTTAAGGGCTTCTTTTGACATTTCTTCAAAATTCATGAATTTATTTTGTACATATGAATAACGGAGGGTCATTTTTGACAAGTCTTCAAAGATGAGGGACCAAAGTTGACAATCTTCAAAACTTCAAGGGTATTTTTGGAAATTCATTTCTCGGGTCCGGTTCTTTGTGCGGCTTCGTTTCCCGTATTCGTTTTTGCGTAATCCTTGTGATCTTTTGTTGATTTCACGATATCCCTACCTAAAATACAGAATGAACAAACACAAGCATATTTTGGGGTATTTTAATGATATTTTAAGCGTTTTAAGCGCGATTTGGACGATGAGACTATGTATAATTGCAGTCTCATCATATCTTTTGTAGAATGATATGCAAATAAAGGAAAGAAAAAGAAACTTTTATTTATTAACAATTCACTTTGCTGACAAGCAAGCTTCTTTGTTACATAAAAGTAAAAACCGAAAGCTAAAATATTTACAAGACTTTTAGGAAAGCTGAAATATTTTTGAGCTGGTTTACTCTTTTTTCTTGAGATCTTTGATTATGGCTAAGAGTCCTTTGATATTGTCTTGATGTCGTACTTGAATATCTTCAATAAGCTTCTCCATTGTTGCAATTCTTACTCGGGCTAAGGTAATTTCCTCATCATGCAATCTCTGCTTATCTCATAACTCATAATTCTCATTACTTACTTTTATCAAATACTTTTCCATAGTTTCCAATTCCTCTTGCAATATCGTCTTTCCATACTTAAATCCTTCAATTTCATATTCTAGATCTTCAATGGGCTTAGGTTTCACTTCGCTAAAATAGTTGACCATATTCTCCATTTGTTCTACAAATGTATCTTGGGTATTTGGGATATTGTTGGATGCTTGGTAAGAAGAAGTTTGATACTGTAGAATAGGTATATTATTTGGTTGAGGATTATTTTTGGGAGATAAAGGATCAGGGTAATTATTAGTAGAAAGCGCTAGTACTAAAGGTTTAGGTAAATCCATAAATTATTTATATTAGTATATAGTATATTACTTAAACATACTATTATATTATCACATAATATTACCATTTAAAGAAAATCATAACTTAAAATTATTACTTACAATTTTTGTAGCAGCACGGTTTTGATGCGGAGATTTTCACTTGGAATTTATTTAAGAAAATCATTTATAGTTAAAATTTTAATTTCTTGTTCTCTATAACTATAGCTCTGATGCCACTCTGTTATCAATTATCAAAACCTAATATATATGTTTAAAGTCAACACAAAGGTTGAGTGAATTCATAGGTTTAAAGTTAATTTGAATACAAGATCCTTTTTCCTAAGCTACATTAATATTCGCCCGTAAAATCAATTAATCAATGCACTAAGCTTGGTGATACCACGACTAGACATATCAAAAACCCACAATTTCCCTTATGAGGAAGTCTGCCAAACTATCCTGCTTAGCAAAATAAAGTATGCATGTTTGACTACTGAGGTGCTAGCAAGTTCGACTTGTCCAGACAGGAGATGTTAGTCTCCAAATAGTACTATTTATAGTATTAGCACTCATTTCAAGGAAATGATTAACAGTTCATAATTAAAAAGGGACTTTCAAGGCAGCACTAAACATAGTATCAATAATCATATCTAAGAAGCATACTAAATTACTTGTATTCCAGTTTAACATATATCCCCTCACGGTTTTTCAAATCATTTATAAATTTGATCTAGTGAGGCTATGAACTCACCTTAGGTCCAGTAAATCTTGTCAGGCTTATATCACACAGAATAACTTGAGCTAACAAACAAGAACTTGATCTTACATCAACCTGTTTTAACATATCTGGTATATTACTAAGTATTTTATTTTGGAGTTCAACATTCTTGTTATATTATTTATGTATTCTTGTGATAATAATGCATCATTGTACGGGCCATTATACTCAGAATCCATTTTATAAACGTTTGCGGAGCGAGGGCACTTTAAATCGTAAACCCAACCACTCAGTCAGAACGTAATATCGAGATGGACCATCTTTGTACAAAGTTCCCTACTAACATGATACATAGTAATATATTTTTAGAAATTTCTTCAAAAGTTGGTATGTTCCTCTTATTTTTATATCTTTTTTCCTTTAGTTTCATAATTGGCAAAAATAGTCCTTATACTTTATAATAATTTAGAAAGTATGTATCATCATATAGTTTTTATTCATATAGTTTTATAAATTACTAAAATGATCCTTTAAGTTTATAATTTAAGAATAATTACCTTTTTAACACTTAATTTCATAAGTTAGCATATTTACACTTTTAACCCCTTAAGTGTATAGTTTTAATATTTACAATTTTAACCCTCAATATTTAACCTTAGGGTCTCAAATTTTTTTCACTCCCTCTCCTCTCTTTCTCTCTCTCTCTCTCTCTCTCTCTAGCCGTCGGCCACCACACCACCACCACTCCACCACCATTTTTTTATTTTTTGAAGAAACTAACACTAGACCACCTCTTATAATCTCATTGTAAGTGTTTTTATCTATTAAAAACACACATGCATACATTTGATTTTTTCCAAAAATTTATGATTTTCCAGAAAGGAGGTTTTGATCTAATTAAACGATGTGTGTGTTTGATTATGTGTTTATGATGATAACTGATAAATAAAACAAGATAGAAAACATTTTTCTTGGGTGTTTTGATCACCAAAACCCACGGCCAAAAAGGAGGGTTTGGTTTGATCTTGGTGTTTAATGATTTTTGTTATGTGGTTATGTTTAAAAACATATTCTTATCATTTTTAGTTGATTTGATTTGATTGCATGTTGATTTTATGAAATGGGTTTTTATGAAGATTGATTATATAAGTGATTTAGGATGTTATGAATGTTTTAGAATGATTTGGTGATGATATTAGGGGTATAGGAGTAGATGAAATGGATTGAAAACAAGTGTAGGTATGATTTTTAAAGTGTCATTTTAGAACAGATTGTTTAAGGCTATTTTTCATGGTTTTAAGTTTAATTCCAGGTTTTATTATAGAATGTATTTGTAGAGCTTCTTTCTACCTTCGTTTTGATATAAGATAGAGCTTTTAATTCCAAGCGAGTCAAAAGTTATGTAAGTTTGAAAATTCGTGTACCGAGAGGCGAGTATCGACGCAATCCGAATTTGTGTTCGATATTAGGTCAAATCTCGGGGACTATAAGTAGAGTTTCGAAAATGGTTGAGGTCTGTTCTTTAGCTCAAAACCTGTAGTTATGAGTCTATTTTCAAACTTAGGAATTGGTTTTACAAATGGAATTGGTTAAGTGAGTCAAAATGGTTTTACGACGTAAGGGTACAAATCTACCTGGATTTTCAAGGTTGGAAATGTGTTGGGCAGCGTGACTTAAAAGTAAAATCTTTTTATGAAACTTTTTGTGAGCTTTCTACATGATGTAAGTGAAGTATACAGCAAGTTCTGTAAAAATTCATGATGTTTAAGTATGGGAATTCAGTCCGTACATTAGGTATGTACCGGCAGAATTGTAATTACAGTAATAGTTTTAATCACGTATAAAAGTGAACGTGTCTAGTAAATATCACTTGTTTGGATTTTTAACGTGGGTTTATATGAACTTTGAGTATTCTTAATTATATACATACATTACTTGAAGGTACTTTAAGGTGTTGATTCATTTTCCGTTTGCTTGTTAGGTGTTGTATTTGATTTCCCAGGGCGTCCTCATCGTCGGTGATTGTTTTTGTCTACGTCTTTGCTAATACTACCACTACTACTTAAGGTGAGTCTATAGCCTCACTTTCTACTGTATTTTAAATGATTTTTACCCGCGAGGGGGATACATGCTATTTAAATGAAAGGGAGTCGTGAATGATTATTGGACCCGAATGATGTCTTGAATTATGTTAAGTAGCTAGTTGCTAAAGACCCTAAATTCATGAACCGTTAACTATAGTTTGATCCTTGTGTGGATTGGAAATATCCGCTTGAACAATTGATAGTACTATTGGGTTGACGATCCTATCCTAGACGAGAGCTAGTACGTTGAGTACCCTCTGCGTATGGATAACTTGTGTTGAGAAAAAGGTATAATTGGCAACGAATACCTAAGAGGGGCAATGACTTTATTTAAATCATGCCGGCATTTGGCGCGGGTGATTGGTTTATGGGGTCGGTGTCATGAGCTTAAACTAATTAAATAGCTTATGCTATAATCAATAATACCCAATAATAGTTTGTAATGATGAACATACTATTGAATAGTCGTGAATGATTTTTATACTTATGTTCAATCGTGATTTTGTAAACCTATAGATCTCGCTCAATATTATTTGTTGACGATTTTAAGCATGTGTTTCAGGTAATTGAGGATGATTGTGGCGGAGCATGCTATGGATGTTGTTGTGGCTTGTGGGTGGTCTAACTTGTTTTCCTCCCTTTTTATCAAATACAATTTATATTTCATGGTGTCTTGTAAAACAATTTGGTTGGTTTTTATGGGTTGAGATTTATGGGGACCTAACGCTACCCTGTTATAACTTTTGGGGTTGGAAACAATTATACATTGTTTTTGTTGTTGTAATTTAACTTGGTTTAAATTTACTTGATGTTTAAACGTCTCTTTTGAGTCATTCAATATGGCTTGTGTGTGATGATTCTTTGACTAGCACCCAATTGTGATATTCCGCTGCACAAGGTAAATTGGGGGTGTTAGAGATTGGTAATCAGAGCCACAAGTTATAGAGAACTATGTCGTTTTTGAAAAAGTCTTAAACTATAACTTTTGGCTCGTTCCCAAAGCACACAACTATCCCGCATGGCTCCGATAAGATTTCTTTTAGCATTGGTTTGTTATTAGATGTATCCCTTTGAAACTGAAATGATTTCCAGAGTATTTATTAAGTAAATACTATGGTATTATATGGAGGTATTGTGAATGTAAGCGGAGTACTTAACATCGTAAATTTTGCATTGCATTTGCATTGCTATCATTTTGTTGCATATTGGCATACGTACTACATTTGCATTGCATGTGCATGCATGTATATATAATTTTTACGATAATGACCTTATATACCCTCGAACTTTTTGTATTTTGCAGAAATGGCTGAAGTACCACCGAACGGTAATGGAGACGAGTATATTGTAGGAGTTGAGGGTGGACCTAATGCCCCAAACCCGCAAGGCGAAAATTGACGGATTCAACTAGAAGAGGAAAGGAATGAGGTTGAAAGGAATGAAGTTGACAACAATGAAGAACCGAAAGAGGATCCCGTGGAAGATGAAGTTCCTGCGGATGCGGTTGGGCAGACTAAGCAGCCACATGTTCGTTCTAGTTCTGCTACACCCATATGTGATGCTTATTTGAGAGGTTTTCAGAAGTTGCTCGTGATAGTGATGATGATCAAGCAGATTCTAGTGTTGTGGTTAGTGCGCGTTCTCTCCACGAGAACATTGCAAGGGTTAATTGCCTGGACCAAGGATTTACAGTAACACTATACATTTTTGAAGAAGTTTGATCGGCTGATGTACGAGAGGTATGTGGTAGAGACAAGGGTGATTAAGAGGTTTCAGAAAAATGAGAAAGATTGCTAGAGGTTTTTGATGTACGAGAGGTATGTGGTAGAGACAAGGGTGATTAAGAGGTTTCAGAAAAATGAGAAAGATTGTTAGAGGTTTTATTCGGGTTTGTTGAGAGCTAACAATACTAGGGATCGTGAAAGGGTAGAGATGGAAAAGTTGAAGATGATTGTGGAAAATATGTGTCCTGAGTTTGAAGGAATCAAGGGAGATCGTGTCAAGTATGATCATCTTCGATGTTGGGAGGCTCGTGTAAGACCTTTCTTGATGAATGCATGGCAGTTTCGATGTGATCCAAAGTATGCGAACACGCATTTCATGATCGAACCACCAGAGGTTGGTGAGTACTATACTTTTGAGGATAAGTTGTATTTGGCTCACCGTATGGTTCCATCAGGTGAAGGCTCTACTTCGAAAGGAAAAAAGGAAGGTGGATGAAGGAACTAATTCAAAAGGCAAGGAAAAGATGGAGGATATTGATGAAGAGCCCGAAGAAGAGGACGATGATGACGAGGACGAGCGGCCATCAAAGAGATCATGTGGATCACCACGTGATTAGTTACTTTTATTTCATTTCTATTTCCTCGTTGTAATTGAACTATTTCAGACTTATGTATTATGGCATTATGATGGAACTTCATGACTTTAAGTTTTATTCGGTGAATGATTGTAGTGGCAAGTCTTGTCACATCTTTGTTGATATCAATGCAATCTATATTTACCTCTCATGATCTATGATGTGTCTTTATTAGCTCTTTTGTGATTTGGTTGATGAATATTTGTAGCATTGTTGATTGTGCTTGTTGTACTTATAGTATGTCTTGAAAAAGGAATCCTTCTTGATCTTGATGTGTATATTTACTATGTTATCTTTGGTTGTGATAACAGACCATGCCTCCAAAGTTGACAGCTACTCATGTGAACAATATGATTTAAGAGGCGATCGCTAATGCGCTTGAAGCAGATCGTGCAACTAGAGGTCAAGGCCAAGGTGGAAATGCTAGAGGACAACAAGTCCCAAGGGAGTGTTCTTATGCCAGTTTTATGAAGTGCGGACCTACGCAGTTTCGTGGGACTAGAGGAGCTTTAGAACTTCGTCGTTGGGTGGAGAAGATTGAATGCACGTTTGAAATCAGTGGGTGCTCTGAGGCTACTAAGGTGAAATTTGAAACTGCTACTTTTCTTGATGACGCCTTGAGTTGGTGGAATAACCAAGTGTCTACTGTTGGGCTTGTAGTGGCTAATGGGAGGACTTGGTTTGCTACAAAGGAGCTTTTGACTAAGAAGTTTTGTATTGAAGAGGAATTGGGTCAGTTAGAAGATGAACTGAGACATCTACTGTTGAGAAACAATGACATTATTGCTTATACAAGGAGGTTTAATGAGTTGAGTTTGATTTTCCCTGATGCTTTTGCGGATGACCGCAAGAAAATGAAGCAATACATAAAAGGATTGTCAAGCAACATAAAGGGTGAGACTACTTCGTCAAAGCCGAGATCTTTTGATGAAGCTGTCCAAATGGCTCATGCTCTAATGGATGTGAAGGTGCAAGATAAGAAAGATAGTGTGGCTGAAGGTAACAAGAGGAAATGGGAGACTGCTCAAGCTAGTCAATCACAAGGTCAGAATCGCGAGGGTTATCATAATAACACCCAAGGATCTAACCGAAATCAGAAATTTAACCAAAGGAGGAATGATGGAATGAGAGCTGCCACAGTGCCTAGAGGAAACAAGGTCAATCCTAAATGTTCCCTTGTAGTTTGTATCACGTGGGGAATTGCCCTCCTACGTGTAACAAGTGTGGAAAGGCAGGGCATAAGGCTGTGGAGTGTAGAGCAAGAGGCGTGGCGACGGGTGCAGATGCCACAAGAGTAATGGTATGCTTTGGTTGTGGTGAGAAGAGACACAAACAGGGAAATTGTCCAAAGGTAGGGAATCGACAAGGAGGAAACGCTGCTGCTCTAGCTTATGTGGTGGGGACTGCTGACAAGCGTCAAGGTCCCAATGTGGTGACAGGTACGTTCTTACTTGATGCTCATTATGCTAGCGTATTGTTTGATTCAGGATCGGATAGAAGCTTTGTAGATGTAAAATTCAGTCGCCTTATCAATAGAGAACCAGTAATTTTAACAACTAACTATAATGTGGAATTAGCCAATGGAAAGATTGTTAGCACTAATTCTATACTAAAAGGGTGTTCCTTGAAGTTAGGGAATTATGTGTTTGATATAGATTTGATTCCTATAGAGCTAGGATCGTTGGATGTAATCATTGGAAGGGATTGGTTAGTTTCGCATGGTGCGGTGATTGTTTGTGGAGAAAGGTTAGTTCATATTCCGTTGAGAAACAAGGTGTTGACGGTGAAGGGTGACGAATGTACTTCTCGTTTGAGAGTAATATCTTGCTTGAAGGTGATAAGGTACATGGAGGAAGGGTGTGATGTGTTTTTGTCTCAAATTTCTTGTAAAACCAGCATGCTTTTACCATGAATAGTACCCTTATGATCGTACGTACATGATTAGAACTTTCCTTTTATAGCATGTTTACGTTTCACGAACAATAATTACAAGTATTACGTACGTGTTATAACACGATAAGTATTTATACGTATGAAGACATGATAATTATTTCAATAATATTAATAATCATGAACATATGAACATGAAATCATGAACGTAAATAATCACGAGCTTAATATTATGTATTTACGTATATTTATTACGACCATGAATAAATATAATAAGACACGAGCGATAACTATTTAAATCACGTAAAACACGAACACCAGAACAAGTATAATATTAGACACGGAAAACATTTGGGTTACCCCATGTGGGCCCCCTTACCCGCGGCTAAACACAAAGAAAAGGGCCAAGCCCATGCAATTTTACTAAACAAGAAAAAGGGAAAACTTATTTTCATAATTAAAAGATATTAGAAAACAAGAAAACCCTAAAATCTTTTTCTCTCTCTTGTTCCTCTTTGGCCGCCGGGTACAACCACACACCAAGGGTGTGTTGGTTGATTCTGGTATTTCCTTTATGGTCATGTAATGTTTTATACATTTATCCTTGTATGCTTTGATGACACGCCATAATCACGCGTGATATTCCATTTATCAAAATAGGGTGTTACAATTATGGTAGCAGAGCCAAGGCTTCGACCTGTAAGCTCTTAAAACACGACCTGTGATTAGTGGGTAGTCACTATGGTCTTCCTAGAACTGATAGTCGATTTTCATGCATTCATCATTTTCATGCATACATATATATGTCATTGTAGCAGGTTTATGACTAAGTAATGGTTGGTACAGGACTGGCCCTATTTAGTCGCATGTGCTTTTATCGAAACTCTTAAATTTGGGACCAACCCATTGGCGTCCCCTCGCCATGTCTTTTGTTTTTGAGTGAACTGACCATAGGCGTTCACTCTCGCACATACAAAAGTTATCATAAAACTGCATCATGCATTCATGTACTAGTTTTTCCCACATAAAGTTTTTCTCATGATTTATTGGTATAAATTTTTTTCATGTATATAGTTTATGTTTTGATCAGTTTAATCATTTGTTTTATGTTATGTTGTCAGATGGTTCTCACACGCGAGCAGGAACAAATCAATGCAGCAATCCAAGCTGCAATGCAAGCTATGCTTCCTCAGCTGAGGAACGAAATCAGGGCTGAGGTTCAGGCTGCCAACAACCAGCAGCAACACCCAGTACCTCCTCCTCCTCCTCCAGCAACATTGGTCACATGGCTGGAGAGATTCAATAAGCTCCGCCCTCGAGCTTTCGAGAGAACAGATAGCCCCAGTGAAGTTGAAAGCTGGTTGGCTCATATTGAGAAGATCTTCGATGCTATGGGCTGTGACCCCGTTTTCAAGTCGAGGTTGGCTTGCTACAGATTCGAAGGTGATATACTATCATGGTAGATGGCACTGAGGCAGTCTGAGGGAGGTGATGCTTGGGTGGCTGGTTTCACTTGGGCTCAGTTCAGGGATTTGGTGATGGGACAGTTCTTTCCCAACGCTGAGCAAGACAAGCTGAAGAGAGAGTACCATGGGATCCGACAGAGATCTAGGGAGAATAGCAACGAGTTTGTGCAGCGCTTTCTTCGCTTGGCTGGTTTCCTTGGTGCAGCAGCAGGTACTCCTGAAGAGCAAGCACAACACTTTAGGTGGGCTCTACGTACATCGGTAGCAAACAACTTGGTGTGTGCTACGTTCAACACGGTAGCACAAGTGGCCGATGCAGCACGTAAGCTGGAGATGCTGCAGGAAAGAGATGACTTTGGGAAGCAGAGAGACCCGATAAGAGGTAAACATTCGTATTCAAACGGTGACCAATCCGTATTCTTTCAGTATATGTCGATATTTCATCTCTTTAAATTGTATCTTCCAGGCAGAAGACTGGGGACCGGTCTCAGCCGGCTACTCAGCAACAGCCTAATCAGCCCAAGGAAAACGGTCAGACTCACGACCGTTCTGCTACGGATAGGCGTGGCAGTAATGATAGTTACCGTAACAACGCTGGACACTCCAATAGCAGCAGGTCCTTATACTTACTCATTTCTTATGATTACATGTTATAATTCTTAAATCTGACACATTAGAAAATCTTCTACCAGAAATCATGGTAGCGGGAGGGACTAGAACCAGAGAGGTTCACAGCCTAACCGTCCAGCTATCACTGGTATTCAATCTTACGATTATCCGCATTGTCCTTTGTACCTATTATCATGTCTCATGTATATTGTTTTTATCAGGCTCTCGGCTAGTCAAGACACCTGCGGGTGGATATACTCATCCTCTTTGCTCTACTTGCCACCATAGGCACCCAGGGCCATGTCGTCGCGACAGCGACGCATGCTACAAGTGTGGCCTTCCTGGCCATCGCATGAAGGATTGCCGCAAGGGCGAGAATGAAGGTACATCGGGACATGCTGATACCAAGCCGCCTCCTACTAGTGGACGCGTTTACACGACATCGCGTGATTAGACCAACAAGTCTACAGGTACCATCACTAGAATCTTGTATATGTATGGTCAAGCTGCATGTGTTCTGTTTGATACGGGTGCTACTCACTCGGTCATTTCTACTGCTTATGCCAAGAATGTTAGGATACTCCCCATGCCACTAGAGAACATACTGAGTATTTCCACGCCTTTAAGAGACTCTGTACGCATAACTCATGTGTACAAGAGCCTTCCACTAGAGTTTGACGACAAGATTCGTCCTGTTGACGCACTTCCACTGGACATGGATGATTTTGACATGATTTTGGGCATGGATTGGCTATCCAAGCATCCTGCTACCATATACTGCCATTCATATCAAGTCATCTTCGGTGATGTTAATGCGCCAGAGTACATTCACAACGGGTTCATACCCGGCAGGTCTGTACAAATCATATCAACCCTACAAGCGTGTGCATTACTTTCACATGGTTGCAAGGGTTATCTAGCTATTATTCATGACATGGATGTTGAATCCCCATCAATTCAGGATCAGTCGATAGGGTCAGAATTTCCAGATGTATTTCCAGAAGAACTTATGGGCATACCACCTGCACGTGAAGTAGAATTTAATATCGAGCTCATCTCAGGAGATGAGCCAATTTCCAAGGCTCCTCATAGGATCAACTACAAGAACTTCTATAACGAGGCTTTATTCGACCGAGCGCATCTCCATGGGTCGCACCGGTCTTATTCGTCAAAAAGAAGGACGGCAGTATGCGTCTTTGTATAGACTATCGCGAGCTCAACAAGATTACCATCAGGAATATGTATCCACTACCACGTATAGACGATCTGTTTGACAATTTCCAAGGGGCCAAACATTTCTCCAAGATTGATCTTAGGTCGGGCTATCATCAGCTACGGGTCAAGGAGCAGGACATCGCCAAGACTGCTTTCCGTACTCGCTATGGCCACTACGAATTTGTAGTCATGCCATCTGGCCTTACCAATGCTCCAGCAGTGTTCATGGACTTGATGAACATAATATTCCATGAATTTCTAGACAAGTTCGTCATTGTCTTCATTGACGACATCCTGATATTCTCTAAGTCCAAGGAGGAACAAGAAGACCATCTTCGTACAGTACTACAGATTCTTCGCCAGAAGCAGCTGTATGCTAAATTCTCCAAGTGTGAGTTCTGGTTAGACAATGTGGCATTCTTAGGTCACATTGTATCAGCAGAAGGAATCACGATGGATCCAGCGAAGGTTGAGGCTATTACCAAGTGGCCAAGGCCGACATCAGCGACTGAAGTCCGCAGTTTCCTAGGCTTAGCTGGTTATTACCGTAGGTTCGTGGAGAACTTTTCCCGCTTAGCACTACCATTGACCAAACTGATGCCGAAAAGGGAGAAATTCGTCTGGACCGAAGAACGAGAGAAGAACTTTGAAGACCTAAAGAAGAAGTTAGTATCTGCACCTATGCTTACACTCCCATCTGGTATAGGTGGATTTCAGATCTAAAGTGATGCATCGGGGAAGGGACTCGGCTGTGTTCTCATGCAACATGGGAAAGTGATCACGTATGCTTCACGGCAACTTAAGCCTTATGAGGAAAATTACCCTACGCATGACTTGGAACTTGCAGTAGTAGTGTTCGCATTGAAGATATGGAGTCACTACTTATATGGAGAATCATGTGACATTTTCACGGACCACAAGAGCTTGAAGTATATCTTCACTCAGCGTGAATTGAACATAAGACAGAGGAGATGGTTAGAGATGTTGAAGGATTACGACATTAATCTGCAGTATCATCCCGGCAAGGCGAATGTAGTGGCAGATGCACTTAGCAGAAAGTCCAGAATGATAAATGGCATTAAAATTGAGGAGGAAATTATAAAGAACTTGGAGCGACTAGACATAGAGATCATCGTACGTGGACAACACATTTACTGGGCTAATCTTAGAGTAGAACCCGAGTTACTCTCTAAGATCAAGGAAGCACAGAAAGATGATGGAGAAATCTGGGCGATAATTCAGAATTTGGAGAAGCAAACAGAATTTCGAGTAGATGCAGATGGTATCTTATGGCAGGGCACGAGACTTTTTGTTCCTGATGACCAAGAACTCCGGGAAGCATTGTTAGCTGAGGCTCATAGCTCCCCATTCTCTATCATCCTGGTTCGACCAAGATGTACCATGACATCAAGCAGTACTTTTGGTGGAGTGGTATGAAACAGGATGTTGCGACTTACGTCTCTAAATGTCTTACCTGCGTGCAGGTTATGATCTAGCATCAGCGATCTGGTGGTCTCCTTCAACCGTTAGATATACCAGAGTGGAAGTGGGACAAGATCACCATGGATTTTGTTACTGGTCTTCCGTCGACAAAGAAGAAGCACGACGCAATTTGGGTTATCGTTGATCGACTTACCAAATCATCTCATTTCTTATCGATCCGCAAGGAAGATTCGGTCAGTAAACTCGACGATACTTATAGGAAGGAGATCATGAGACTTCATGGTGCTCCATCCAGCATCGTCTCAGACAGAGATCCTCGGTTCACTTCGCGATTCTAGAGAAGTCTACAGAAACCTTGAGGTACACAACTTAAGCTTAGCACGGCTTTTCATCCTCAAACAGACGGGCAGTCAGAGCGAACGATTCAGACATTGGATGACATGTTGAGTTCATGTGCGTTGGAATGGACAGGAGATTAGGACGATTATATCTGTTTGGTGGAGTTTGCATACAACAACAGCTGGCACGCAAGTATCAAGTGTGCTCCTTTCGAAATGTTGTATATCAGAAAGTGTCGCGCCCCAATCTGTTGGGATCAGGTTGGTGAGCGAACATTTGAAGGACCATAAATGATAGAGGTTACTAATGAGAAGGTCGCGGTAGCTAAGCAGAAACTGCCGGAAGCACGGTCACGCCAGAAGAGTTACGTAGACAAGCACCGTAGGGACTTACATTTTAACGTAGGAGATCACGTTTTCCTTAAGGTTTCGCCGGCACGTGGTGTTAGACGTTTTGGAATAAAAGGGAAGCTTAGTCCTCGATTTATCGGACCGTTTGATATCATTGAACGAGTTGGTGAAGTATCTTACCATTTAGCGTTACCTCCGCATCTTTCTGATGTTCACGATGTGTTTCATGTGTCCTTACTCAGAGGGTACAAGTATCATCCCCTTCACATGGTTCAGTATCCACTGGAACAGATTCGTGAAGATCTCACTTTCATAGAAGAACCCGAACGAGTTCTTGACAAACAAGAACGAGTCATGAGAAGGAAGACGATTTCATTCGTCAAAATCCTTTGGAGGGATCATACCGAGCGGGAAGCCACTTGGGAAACAGAGGAGTCTATCCGGGCTTCTTACCCTCATTTCATATTTTGAATTCGGGTACGTTCTTCTTTTCCAATTTACTTTATCTATAATTCGGGGACAAATTATTCTTTTTAGGGGGGAAGAGTTGTAAAACCCGCATGCTTTTACCATGAATAGTACCCTTATGATCGTACGTACATGATTACAAGTTTCCTTCTATAGCATGTTTATGTTTCACGAACAAGAATTACAAGTATTACGTACGTGTTATAACACGATAAGTATTTATACTTGTTAAGATATGATAATTATTTCAATAATAATTATAATCATGAACATACGAACATGAAATCATGAACGTAAATAATCACGAGCTTAATATTATGTATTTACGTATATTTATTACGACCATGAATAAATATAATAAGACACGAGCGATAACTATTTAAATCACGTAAAACACGAACACGAGAACAAGTACAATATTAGACACGTAAAACATTTGGGTTACCCTATGTGGGCCCCCTTACCCGCGGCTAAACATAAAGAAAAGGGCCAAGCCCATGCAATTTTACTAAACTAGAAAAAGGGAAAACTTATTTTCATAATTACAAGATATTAGAAAACAAGAAAACCCTAAAATCTTTTTCTCTTCTCTTGTTCCTCTTTGGCCGCCGGGTACAAGCACACACCAAGGGTGTGTTGGTTGATTCCGGTATTTCCTTTATGGTCATGTAATTTTTTATACATTTATCCTTGTATGCTTTGATGACACACCATAATCACGCATGACATTCCATTTATCAAAAAGGGGTGTTACATTTCTTGTGACGGTGAAGTAGAGACGAAGTTGGAGGATGTGCCAGTGATTCGTGAGTATCCTGAAGTTTTTCCTGAAGAGTTGTCGGGATTGCCGCCATCTCGTGAAGTAGAATTTCGGATAGATTTGGTGCCTGGAGCTGCACCACTTGCTCGTGCGTCTTATCGATTGGCACCGTCTGAATTGAAGGATTTGTCTGATCAATTGAAAGAATTGATGGATAAGGGGTTCATTAGACCAATTTCATCACCTTGGGGAGCGCCTGTGTTGTTTGTGAAGAAGAAGGACGGATCGTTCATGTGTATCGACTATAGGGAGCTTAAAAAATTGACGATCAAGAATCGGTATCCATTACCGAGGATTGACGACTTATTTGATCAGTTTCAAGGTTCATGTGTGTACTCGAAGATCGACTTGAGATCGGGTTATCACCAACTGCGAGTCAGAGAGGAAGATATTCCTATAACTTCTTTCCGTACCCGGTATGGGCATTTTGAGTTTCAAGTGATGCAGTTGGGTTTGACGAATGCGCCTGCTGTGTTTAGGGATTTGATTAATCGTGTGTGCAAGCCGTATTTAGATAAGTTTGTCATTGTGTTTAGTGATGATATCCTTATTTATTCCAAGAGCAAGGAAGAACATGAGAAGCATCTGAGAACAATTTTGGAATTGTTGAAGAAAGAGAAGTTGTACGCAAAATTCTCTAAGTGTGAATTTTGGTTGGAATCGGTGCAATTTCTTGGGCATGTGATTGAAAACAAAGGTGTCCGTGTAGATCCTGCCAAGATTGAGGCAATAAAGGACTGGTTGGTACCAACAGCGCCGACTGAAGTTAGGCAATTTCTTGGTTTAGCTGGTTACTATCGGAGATTCATCGAAGGATTTTCGTTGATCGCGAAGCCGTTAACTAAGCTTACTGAGAAGAATCGGGCGTTTGAGTGGGGAATTGATGAAGAAGCTGCTTTTAAAACGCTTAAGGACATGTTGTGTTCTACTCTGATTTTATCATTTTCTGAAGGAATTGAAGACTTTATGGTTTATTGTGATGCGTCTCACAAGGGTTATGGAGCGTATTGATGCAACATGAAAAGGTGATAGCTTACGCGTCAAGGCAATTGAGGAAGCATGAGGAGAACTACACTACGCATGATTTGGAACTTAGTGCTGCAGTTTTTACGTTAAAGTTATGGAGACACTACTTGTATGGAACCAAGTGTGTTTTATTCACGGACCACAAGAGTTTGTAACATATTTTGGACCAGAAGGAGTTAAATATGAGGCAAAGGAGATGGGTTGAGTTACTGAGTGATTATGACTGCGAGATTCGCTACCATCCTGGAGGCGAATGTAGTGGCTGATGCACTTAGTAGGAAGGATAGAGAAAAGCCTCTTAGAGTTAGATCTTTGGTAATGACGGAAAGTGTGGATTTGACTGGAATGATTTTGAAGGCTCAAATGAATGGGTTGATGAGAGAGAATGTCAAGGCAGAGAATTTGGGAAGAATAATGAATCCGCTTTTTGTAGTGAAGTCGGATGGACTGAGGTATTTTGAGAATCGAATGTGGTTACCGTTATGTCAACCTAAGGAAGGAGTGCCTGGAGTGCGAGATTTGGTTATGAACGAATCTCGTAAGATGAAGTATTCGATACATCCTGGATCGGATAAGATGTATCACGACATGAAGAAAGTGTATTGGTGGCCGAATATGAAGGCGGACATTGCTCGATACGTTAGTAAGTGCTTGACTTGTGCGAAAGTTAAGGCTGAACACAAGAGACCGTCTGGATTATTGGTGCAACCAGAGATTCCGGAATGGAAGTGGGAGAAGATCGCTATGGATTTCGGGACGAGTTTACCAAGAACTCCTAGTGGTTATGATATGATTTGGGTGATCGTGGATAGATTGACGAAATCTGCTCACTTTTTACCTATGAAGAAGACGGATGCTATGGAGAGACTCACTAGTGTGTATGTGAAGGAGATCGTTTGTCGACATGGAGTACCTTTATCGATTATTCCGGATCGCGATAGTAGATTTACTTCTGAGTTTTGGAGATCTCTTTAGCGTGCGTGAGGCACTGAGTTGAGTTTAAGTACGGCATATCATCCCGAGACCGATGGCCAGAGCGAAAGGACTATTCAGAAGTTGGAAGACATGCTTCGAGCATGTGTTATTGATTTTGGTGGAAGCTGGGAACGTCATTTTCCTTTAGTGGCATTTTCGTATAACAACAGTTATCATGAAAGTATTAAGGAAGCGTCGTTTGAAGCTTTGTATGGACGGAAATGTAGATCTCCAGTGTGTTGGAGTGAAGTAGGAGAAAGTTAATTGACTGGACCTGAGATGATTTTAGACTACCGAGAAGATTATGCAAATCAAGAACTGTTTACTTGCTACGAGAAGCCGACAGAAGAGTTACGCCGATAATAGGAGGAAACCATTGGAATTCGAAGTTGGGGACATGGTTATGCTTAAGTTATCGCCATGGAAAGGTGTAATTCGTTTTGGGAAGAGAGGAAAGTTGAGTCCGAGGTATATTGGACCATTTAAGATCATTAAACGAATTGGAGCAGTTGCTTATAAGTTGGATTTGCCGAAGGAGCTTAGTGCTATACATAACACGTTTCACGTGTCGAATTTGAAGAAGTGTTTGGCGGATAGGGATTTGGTAATTCCTTTGGATGAGATTCAGCTCGACGACAAATTGCATTTGGTGGAGGAACCAGTGGAGATTATGGACCGAGAAGTCAAGAGGTTGAAGCATAGTAAAATTCCCATTGTGAAGGTACGAAGGAATTCTAGGCGTGGACCGGAATTTACGTGGGAACGTGAGGACTTCTGATAGGTGTAGTAAATACGCGTTTAGGAAAACAACGTATAAGTGTGGCAAGTATTAAACTCGACGATTTAGGAAAACCGAAAAGTCGAATAAATGCGGGTTCGTTCTCGAAGGAGGTGTGTGGATTAATGTGCCAATTATATAAAATTAAAGTTTGGATTAGTGACGTTTTTGTTTTAAAGAGAGAAAAAGAAAAGACGAGCTACGAATACGATTACGCTACGACGTTGACGTAAAACGATGACGTAATTACGTAAAACGCGACAAAATTAAAAATTAAACCTAAAAATTAATTAAAAGATTAAACTAAGTCTAAAATAATATAAATAAGAGTAAAAATTCAACAAATATATTTTAAAACCTTTTATTAATTAAATATTCAATTTTAAATGCTAATTAAAGCCCTAAAATTAACAAAATGTCCAAAATATTATTTTATTAAACTAATAACTAAATTATATTATTTAAAGACTAAAAACTATTTTTTCTAAATTTTCAAAACTATTTTTCTATTTATTAAATGCTAAAAACTATTTTTAAACTAAAATAATCATAAAAAATAATAAAATAATGCCAAAAATAATTTGACAATTTTAAAAATCCTAATTTATACTAAGGAACAGTAGAAAAATGAAAAAGTTTGAAAAAAGTAAAATTTTCCACTAAAAGACAAAACTGATTATAATTAAACCTTAATAAAACTTAATTAAAATCTAAAAATTACTTAAACAGGAAAAGTAAAATCTTTTTCAACTAAAAATCTTAAACTACTTTTCTAAGTCTAAGAAAATTTTTAGAACTGAAAAATATAAACTTTTACCACTAAAAGACAAAAAACATAAATTTAAAAAGTTAATTAAAATAGCTATTTAAACTAAAAAATATTAAATGAATAGTAACTAAAAAATTAATTAAACTGAAAAATAACAAATTAAACAAGAAAAATAACAAAATTGGTTTCAGGACCTAATTCCTATTTTTTGGTCACAAAAGACAAAAAATTGAGATTACTGACAGTGACATGTGCTTGCTTTTGTTTTTTAGCTCAGCAGTGGGAACTGCTAACAAAGAAAGGGGAAACTAGTTCCCACTGTTTGTACAGAAAATTGAGATCTGGACAGTTTTGGACGCGTATCTTGCTTGATTTTTGGTTTTGCTTGGATCCAAAGGCACCCCTACACTCAGTGGAGTGTAGGGAGTCAGGGAAAAATAGAAAAACAACAAGTCAAGAACAAAAATCACACCCTAATAGGCAAATCTCAGTTACTGTATATGCAAAGGGGGCTGTGAGAGCTTTTGCTGATCTACAATGCACAAAAGTGAATTTAAAAGCTTCCAAACTTGCACACAACCTATACAACTAACATGTAACCCATTACAAACCCTAGGTGATACTAAACCCTAACAGTCTACAAACTTGGAGGACAAAATTACACAAAAAAAAAACAAACAGAAAATGGATTTTCTGTTTTAGCTAGTGAGAACCAAATATAAACATGCAATATTCTTCTAAAGCTATCCAAACTAAACAACAATGACTGATAACTTGAGACACTTACCACCTAAGTGTATCTAGATGAATTTTAAGCCAAAAACTATCACAAATTGCTAACTAAAATGCAAATCCAAACACCACCTTAAAACTGAGAATTTGATTTTAACACACCAATTGTTTACCAAACTTAACTAAACTGTTTCTAATCTATCTAATCATGCATACAAACCCTATAACAGCCTAATCAAACAGAAAAATCCAACCAACAAACAATATCACACCAAATCACATAAATATCACAAAAGACTTAGAAACAAAACCAAGTGGGTTCAAGCTGTACCTTGGGCTGATGCCTTCCAAATGAGGCTGTTTGAGCTTATTGTGAGCTTATGGTCAGATTGTTGATGTAGAGAAAAGAGGTGGGGACCACAGCAGTCCCAAACACCCTATATATATCTTCTAAAAATGAAAAAATTGAAATGCAATGGAGAAGGAGGAAATAAATACTTGTACCTGCCAAGAAAAACAAGTGAGAGTGAACTGTTCACAAGAGCTAATAAGCTAATAAGCTAGCTTATTGATTAAGCTACTTATAGCTTATTGCTAAAAATAAAAAAAATGAAAAACTGATTTTTGAAATTTTTGGAACACCAAATCTTGAAACCTTTGATAAAAACTTAAACAAAACCTTGGATTTACCTTTTTGATTCCACTTTCACTTCCTCAAAAAGGTTTATCCAGTTTATAAAACAATTTCTCAAAAACTTTAAAACTGAAATTATGAAAACGTTTTTTTTAGCTAAAAACTTAGAAACCTTTAAACTACCTTGCAATTGAATTAAACATTACACTTGAGAAATAATTGATGGAACTCAGTATATTGTAAGAACTTAAAAAAACTTTCATTATCATTACTTGTTTTAAAAAATTACAATAAAACTGGAACAAAGAAAAGATGTCACATGTCGACATGTTTTATACTACTCTTAGGAAATTACTAGAAAACGTAGAAAATGTAAAACCCTAGCACTAGATTTCCAAATCTGCCCTTGGAATCTTTGACTGAAAATGAGTCAATATGTGCCCATGTGATTGACAGTTGTTGAATGCATCATATCCATTCATTTGAGCTTAGGGAGCACGCATATGGTCTTCAAACGTTGATTTGCTGGCAAGATGCTGAATTTTCCTCTTTTGGTTGAGTAGGGGGGACATGGTGGGGTCACTTGGGTCACGGGATGGGTAGTGTTTGTTGTGGGATGGGATGAGAAAGGTGTAAATTAATGATCCGGAAAGTAACAACAAAAACCCCTTTGTTTTGATTACTATTATGATTAGGGTTTATAAGGCAAAATTAGGTGTGGATTAGGGAAGAAGAGTGAATAGTATCCGTTTCCCCCCAAAGTTTAATATTATTAAACCGGTTTAAAAAATTGGGTTAGTAGGTAATGTTGACTTGGGCGTTGACTTGGGCTGGGGGGGAATTGGTATTGGGCTTGGTCGGGTAAAAGGGTAATATGGGTGGGTAGAACCGGGTTTGAATTGGGTAAATGGGTAAAGAGTTTATTGTTTTGGCAGTTTAGGTGCCCCAAGCTTCATATTTTGTTCATAGCAAGTTTCAACAGCCATCACACCATTTCCTTTTGTTAATATCTTTAGGCAAATTACACTTTTAGTCCTTTTGTTTAATAAACCTTAGGCAAGGACTAATAATGCAATTTTATCAAATTCCAAGGGCTATTCTTGACATTTCTTTGATATTTAAGGACCAATCTTGTACAAATGATTCTTGGAGGGTCATTTGTGACAAGTATTCAAAGTTAAGGGACCATTCTTGCCAATCTTCAATTCTTCAAAGGTAATTTTGGAAATTCCAAATTTGGGCCCGGTTCTTTGTGCGGCTTCGTTTCCCGTGTTCTTTTTTGCTTCATTCTTGTAATATTTTGGTGAATTCACGATATTCGTGCCTGAAATACACAATGAACAAACACAGGCACATTTTTGGGTATTTTGATGATATTTTAAGCGTATTAGGCCCGATTTGGACGATGAGACTATGTATAATTACAGTCTCATCACTCCCCATACTAAACCTTTGTCGTGTCCTCACACAATGCTTGAATTAAGTATCATAGCACTTCCAAAATTCATTTTATGATGACATTTATTGAAGACATAAACTTAAATAAACTACTACACGTGTTTTAGACATAATGTATTGTTTTCATCACGATAAAGTGACTTTTGGGATCATAGAACAAGAACACGTGAATGTTTCGTTAGAAATAATTTCGTCGTCCTCGAATTTCACCCAATTCCATGCTAAGCGTGTAACGAGATCATTGTTATTATAAGTTAGCAACACGATCATATCTCATGAGTGTTAATTACGAACCTAAACTCCCTTATTCCTACTTGGTATCTCTTATATTTTATTATGGCTTAATTATCTCGAAGATACATTATTGACTTATGCGTGAATAGAGATTAAGTCTAAAAATAGAGTCTTAACGGTGTAACCAAAATCATCGAATTAATAATTCATCCCAATAGACAACGATGTCAAAAAATTAAGTCAACAAGAAGGATCGATAAACACGGTTTTATAACGATTTTGAACATGAGACTTATTACCAAGACTTTTATACGCCCCCTAACGGAAGGGCCTTATTATCATTGGTTTACCTCCATCTTTTATTCAACTTCGCCATGAAGCTTTTATTATCACTTCGGTCTTGCCTTGCCTTTTATTATCCACCTCATCAGTGGTTTTATTAGCCAAAGACGTATATCCTCACGCTAAAGCGAATTTTGGATCTTTAAAGATTCAAAGATTAAGGCTTGATTCACTTTCAATTTGGGCATGGATTTTTCGGCCTTGTGAGCTTCAAATTTTTGCTTAATTTAGGTGAGCACTTGAAATCTTATTATTAGGTGAAGCTTTCGATTATCCGGGTGCCAATACTTCAAAACCATGACGCTGGCGATACCTTAATGTTTTCCCAATTTAATTACATGGAAGCTACTAAAACAAATTAGAAACCAACAATAGTGACTAGACCGCTAAATCAATATTTATTAACAATTTATAATAAAAAAGCGTGGGGAGAATAAGCTAATAATTACTACACATGAGATCGTGATGATTACGAGACTTATAAATAACTCTATCATTTCTCGTCCTCATTTAAGAGACTTAGCCTAAAAAGTTAAGGAATCGAAGCTAAGTGCTCAACACGCACGGTCGAGTAAAAAATTACTCTTATTCTCACCATCGGAAAACCTACATTCGTGTCTTAAACACTTATGAAAAACTAGAAAAATTTTAAAATTTGGCCATTTTTAGCCTTATTTGCAACAAAACGATAACAAAAGATGAAATTTGGATAGCGTGTTGACGTAATCAAGGTGAAGTATCTACTCACCCCCCATACTAAAACTAAACATTGTCCTCAATGTTTCGAGTCTAGGGGTGAAAACACCCCCATACTAGAGACGAAGTCGAATGCTTAATCTTGAGCATGGAAAGGGTAAAACGAATATACTAAAAGCCATTTATGAATTATGCTAATAAGATAAACGTTAGAACATAAAAGGATATCATCAGATATCAGAATCTCCAAAGGCAACGATCGAAGCTCGAGTGATCCATAAAACGAACACGAGAGGCTTCAATTATGACAGTGAACCTAATAAATCACAATCACAAACAACCACGAAACAAAGGTTGGAAGAGCACAAGTCCCCTCGTTACATTAAACTAAGAAAGCGATAATATGTACAAGGATAAGCATGAGAATCCCCCACGAGGCACCTTGTTTTTGATAACCGAGTCAAAAGCTCGACTCGAATCCCCATAAATGTGATCATTTAGGGATAATCATGGTTTGGTCATTTTTGGTGGGGCTTACATGATAAACAATGCCCAAAAGTACATGGAGTACTTTAAAAACCCGATACACGAATATCGGGGTCGAAGATAGCGTCCTCGTTTTCGGATGAAAGACGAAACAACGCTACTTCAACCATTGCATAAACCACAAAGAGGTAGAAGAAAAGAGATGAGAAGTAGAAAGGTGGGGCAATTGGTAAGTCAAACTTATGAGCTACTCGAGGTAGACTCACAACAAGTAAATAGATAAATTTTCCATTTATTGCATCGGTGGAAGACCAAGATTTCCCTTTACAAGCAATTCCGGGATCGTAAATCTCGTCCTCGGTGGAGAAATGCCAGGGAAAATTTGGGGCTTCCCCCACACTAGATCCACACCAACCGTCGTCAAAAGGAGTAGACGAGGTGGTAGCACTCATAAAACGCGGTGATGACGGAGTTAAACATGTAGAAAATTCTTTTAAAACATTTTTAAAATCCTTTCCTTTTTCATCGTTTTTAAACTCTTTATGAAAACCCGATTTGATAATGTCGAAAATATTTGGCGTGTCAAATTCAAAATTAGTCGCGCTAAAAATCCTCACATTTAAGTCATTGGTGGGAGGGGGTGGCGGATTATATAAGTTCTCAAAACGTTTGTCAATAAAGAACACCGCCCCCTCGGGGTCAACATACTCGTCATCCTCATGAACGTCGATCTCATCGATTTCTTCATCAAAGATAGGCTTGTCAAACCAAGTTTTGTCATTCCCCTCCTTGAGTATCTTAGAAACTCTCTCGAAAAGATCACGATCAAGCACGAAACCATCATTCTTTTGTGGGGATTGTTGATAAGTTAAATCCTCACGAATGTGGTAAACGTAATTCTCATTTGAGGAGTGTTGATTAGGTAACTCCTCGAGAATTGGATTTTTGGTGGTCACATGAGTTGGTTCGTCATCGAAAATAAGACGTTCCAACTCATTTAGTTCATCCTCGATTTTGGAAAGATCGACCTCACTCGTAGGTGGAAGTGAAGGCATAAGAGCTAGCTCTCGTTCAATGATTTCCTCAATCTCGGGATCTAACTCATAATCATCGTACTTCACATGTTTCTTTTTAGGAGAATCAAAAATTGCATGTGGATTTCGAAGTACGTGATCAATCTCAGCAAAATCGCCATCGTCATCGTCAAAAAAAGAGTCGATGTGAGCATTCACAACCATGGTCTTACAAGTCGAATGACTATGCTTAGGTGACTTTTCTAAAATGAGAGGATCGATGTCGATAAACCCTTTAGCCTCAACGGGTGTTGGGCTAGGCAAAGGAGGCACTTCGATGGAGTTAGAAGCTAAATCCTCAAAGACGTGGTCCTTCGAAGGTGGTGAAGACGAGCCCGTTTTGGTCATTGTCGTGATGGCACTAACGTCGCCCTTCGGAATTGGTGTTTCACTTGTTTCGCTAAATACATCCCAAAGTGAGTTTTCATCCATAAATTTACACATACCCTATTGAATTAGGTACACGTACTCTTTATCATTAAAATCATCTTCTTTAAAACCGTTTTTCTTAATTCTTTCAAAACATGCATTAAGCCTCATTCTTTCCGCTAAAGTGAACATTTTGAAATCATTAGGATTTGAATCATTAGGTTTTGAAACCTCGTTTTTTTCATTATCATTAAACACTTGGGATTTTCTAGCGAAAAAGTCCATTTTGTCATCCCCATATCTCATAGTAGGTCTCCCCTCGTGAACGTCGATTACGGTTCGAGCCGTCGATAAAAATGGTCGGCCTAAAATAATGGGACATTTAGGGTCACACTCGTAATCGGATATAACGAAATCCGTGGGAAAAACAAACTTTCCAACTTTGACATAGACATCCTCGGCTATTCCAATTGGTATTAAAGGCGTACAATTTGCTAGCTCGATTGTCATGTTCGTGGGGGTAAGTGAAGGCAATCTCATCAATTTACAAAGAGAATGAGGCATGAGATTGATGCTAGCACCTAAATCGGCAAGGGCTAAACATCCCTCAATCTCGGAAAAATCACAAGGTAATAGAAATTGGCCCGGATCCTTTTCCTTTCTCGGCATACGCCTTTTAGGTTTTTTAAGAAGGATCGATGCACAAGTTTCTTCAAGGGTTACTTTGGTAAGGTCGATAAAACTCTCTTTTTGAACCGTGGATGGAATTTGAGGTACACGAGGGTGTGCACTCTTTTCCTTGGTCGCCACGTTCACCCCATCGACTTTAGAACAATAAGACGTCTTAGAAGTCGAGGGTTGAGAAGAAGGAACAACTCGAAATCCTTCAAGGTTAGGGGTAATCACACGACCTTTCTCACGAGACGAGGCGGCTTTACATTATTCCTTCGGATTTGCAACGGTGTCACTAGGTAACGAACTTGACGAAGCACCCGAGGCTTTGTTCATAATGGCCGAAAACATCTTTTTAATGTCAATTTGTCCTTGCTCAATCTTCGTGTTTTGCAATTTCAATGTATTAGAAAAGTCGTTTTTCAAAGTACCAATTTCTCCCTCTAATCGTCTCATATTAGCCTCATTCGTTTTCATGTAATTTTGAAAATCGTTTGATGAACTATTTTGATTAGAATTAAAGTTCCCTTGGTTTTGATTACTTCTTTGAAAATTTCCTTGATTACCACTTGAAAATTGTTTCCTTGATTGTTGTTGTTTGAAAAATTGGAGTTTTGGTTATTATCTCGATTTTGCCAATTCAAATTCCGACCTTGATTATAACCTTGGTTTTGATTCGAAAAATTTCCTTGTTGATTGTTTCCTTGAAAATGGTTTCGGTTTTGAAAATTGTTGCCTTGGTTATAATTGCCTTGTTGTGATGGACCCGCGTTATTTTGATTAGAAAAATTGTTGTTTCCATTTAACGCACTCACATTCGAAGTTTGGCCATCTGTAGCCGCACACTCGTAATAATTATGAGGTCCACCACAAAACGTACACGAAACCTCAACCGCTTTCACCGTAGCGGGAGCGTCTTTCTTTTGCATCTCAACGAGAAAAGACGTAAACACATTAGTCAACTTGTCGACTTTCGCATGAACTCTCTCAATGTCGCGATTAGAACTACTAACATTGGCGACATTGGCAACACTCGGTGCGTTGCGGAGTTGGTAAACCTTGGATCGGTTTTCGATAATTATCAATGCATCTTTCGGAGTCTTACACAAAAAGTTGCCACCGGCGGCGGAATTCAACGAATCTTGTTCTTGAAAATTAAGACCGTTGTAAAATGTATCGATTTGGTGCAACTCGGAAAAACCATGGTGAGGACATTGCCTAAGCAATTCCTTAAAACGATCCCACGCGTCTCTAAAAGATTCATTCGGTTTTTGCTCAAATTTCGTAATTTCATTTTTGAAAAACGTCGTCTTAGACGGTGGGAAAAAATAATTAACGAACTTAGAAACGAGATCCTTCCACGTAGTTATGGAATTAGGTGGCTCTTTCTCGTACCAATCCTTGGCGGCACCATCGAGCGAGTACGGAAAAAGCATAAGCTTGACGACATCGGTGTCGACGTTCTTAAACTTGCTCGTGGCTAAAAGACGATCAAAATTCCGAATATGGTCGTGAGGATTATCGGCTTCACGACCTCGAAACTTCGTAGCTTGGATTAACGAAAGCATTCCGCCCTTAATCTCAAAATTCTCTGCTTCGATAGCGGGAAATACGATCGCGTCTCCATAACCCTCGGTGGGTGCTTGGAGAAATTCCATCATCGAACGATTGTCGGCCATCTCCTCTAAGGTCTCTTCAACAAGGATATTAGGAACGTCGGTTTCTAATTCTCGTCTACGTCGTCGATTCCTTCGATTACGATTGCGTCGATTCGAAGCGTCGCTAGAATTAGAATAATCCTTCGATCGAGTGCGCATGCACTAAGCGTAGAATGGGAGGTAGCAAAGAAGATTCTTTTTGTGGTTTTTCGATTTTTCAATTTATTTTCTTTTGGTTTTTGATTGTTTTTAATTTTTTTGGATTTTTTGTGTATTACGTAGATTCAAATCTACAAATCTCCCCTCGAATCGATTTCTCGATTAAAGGAGCCTCACAGAATGAAAACGATCACGTGGAGTGAACGCCTTCGATGACTTTAGAACGTTGGTGGAACACCAAAACGTTCAAGAGGGTTTAATCTTGAAAACAAGCAAATATAGTATACGTAGATAATACTTGGGCGGCAAACCCTCGATTGGCCCTCTTTCTCAAAACACGCACAAGCAAGCGGGGGAAACGAGGCGGCGCTAAGCACTTAAGAGCCTTTTTCCCTTAGGTCGTGAAATACAACCGCCTTATACCCACCTTATAGTTTGTGTTAATTGAAATTAAGCCTCACGAAAGTATTTATCTATTTTGCCTTTAAACTTTTGCTTTAGATTCGAATACAATGATCGAGTGATGAAATCCCGAATCAAGGTTGCGTTTTCACGCTTTTGGAGTACTTGTATATTTATTGTTCTACGTAAGTACAATATAGTAATATATTCACAAAGAAAAACGAAAACAATAATGGGATATCTACAATATAGTAAAGATTGTTGTGTGTTTAATTTAGGAAAACTAAACACGATTTATTTGGATACTATAATATAATAAGGAAAATAACAAAAATATGTATGTACGATATTTACGCTTTCCAAAAATTGAAAAGCAAAAACGCACTACTCATACAAACACGATACTAATAATGGCACACTAAAAACACCTCCCCGGCAGCGGCGCCAAAAATTTGATGTAGGTAAATCGTACACATTTTAGGAAAAACGCATATGAATGCGGCAAGTATTAAACTCGACGATTTAGGAAAACCGACTAGTCGAATAAATACGGGTTCGTTCTCGAAGGAGGTGTGTGGATTAATGTGCCAATTATATAAAATCAAAGTTTGGATTAGTGACGTTTTTGGTTTAAAGAGAGAAAAAGAAAAGACGAGCTACGACTACGATTACGCTACGACGTTGACGTAAAACGATGACGTAATTACGTAAAACGCGACAAGATTAAAAATTAAACCTAAAAATTAATTAAAAGATTAAACTAAGTCTAAAATAATATAAATAAGAGTAAAAATTCAACAAATATATTTTAAAACCTTTTATTAATTAAATATTCAATTTTAAATGCTAATTAAAGCCCTAAAATTAAATATAATTAACAAAATGTCCAAAATATTATTTTATTGAACTAATAACTAACTTATATTATTTAAAGACTAAAAACTATTTTTTCTAAATTTTCAAAACTATTTTTCTATTTTTTAAATGCTAAAAACTATTTTTTAAACTAAAATAATCATAAAAAATAATAAAATAATGCCAAAAATAATTTGACAATTTTAGAAATCCTAATTTATACTAAGGAACAGTAGAAAAATGAAAAAGTTTGAAAAAAGTAAAATTTTCCACTAAAAGGCAAAACTGATTATAATTAAACCTTAATTAAACTTAATTAAAATCTAAAAATTACTTAAAACAGTGAACAGTAAAATCTTTTTAAACTAAAAATCTTAAACTACTTTTCTAAGTCTAAGAAAAATTTTAAAACTGAAAAATATAAACTTTTACCACTAAAAGACAAAAAACAGAATTTTAAAAAGTTAATTAAAATAGCTATTTAATCTAAAAAATATTAAATGAACAGTAACTGAAAAATTAATTAAACTGAAAAAAAGACAGGGGAAACTAGTTCCGACTGTTTGTATAGAAAATTGAGATCTGGGCAGTTTTGGACGCGTATCTTGCTTGATTTTTGGTTTTCCTTGGATCCAAAGGCACCCCTACACTCAGTGGAGTGTAGGGAGTCAGGGAAAAATAGAAAAACAACAAGTCAAGAACAAAAATCACACCCTAATAGGCAAATCTCAGTTACTGTATATGCAAAGGGGGCTGTGAGAGCTTTTGCTGATCTACAATGCACAAAAGTGAATTTAAAAGCTTCCAAACTTGCACACAACCTATACAACTAACATGTAACCCATTAAAAACCCTAGGTGATACTAAACCCTAACAGTCTACAAACTTGGAGGACAAAATTACACAAAAAAAAACAAACAGAAAATGGATTTTCTGTTTTAGCTAGTGAGAACCAAATATAAACATGCAATTTTCTTCTAAAGCTATCCAAACTAAACAACAATAACTGACAACTTGAGACACTTACCACCTAAGTGTATCTAGATGAATTTTAAGCCAAAAACTATCACAAATTGCTAACTAAAATGCAAATCCAAACACCACCTTAAAACTGAGAATTTGATTTTAACACACCATCTGTTTACAAAACTTAACTAAACTGTTTCTAATCTATCTAATCATGCATACAAACCCTATAACAGCCTAATCAAACAGAAAAATCCAACCAACAAACAATATCACACCAAATCACATAAATATCACAAAAGACTTAGAAACAAAACCAAGTGGGGTTCAAGGCATACCTTGGGCTGATGCCTTCCAAATGAGGCTGTTTGAGCTTATTGTGAGCTTATGGTCAGATTGTTGATGTAGAGAAAAGAGGTGGGGACCACAGCAGTCCCAAACAAGCTATATATATCTTCTAAAAATGAAAAAATGAAATGCAATGGAGAAGGAGGAAATGAATACTTGTACTTGCCAAGAAAAACAAGTGAGAGTGAACTGTTCACAAGAGCTAATAAGCTAATAAGCTAGCTTATTGATTAAGCTACTTATAGCTTATTGCTAAAAATAAAAAAAATGAAAAACTAATTTTTAAAATTTTTGGAACACCAAATCTTGAAACCTTTGATAAAAACTTAAACAAAACCTTGGATTTACCTTTTTGATTCCACTTTCACTTCGTCAAAAAGGTTTATCCAGTTTATAAAACAATTTCTCAAAAACTTTAAAACTGAAATTCTGAAAACATTTTTTTTAGCTAAAAACTTGGAAACCTTTAAACTACCTTGCAATTGAATTAAACATTACACTAGAGAAATAATTGATGGAACTCAGTATATTGTAAGAACTTAAAAAAACTTTCATTATCATTACTTGTTTTAAAAAATTACAATAAAACTGGAACAAAGAAAAGATGTCACATGTCGACATATTTTATACTACTCTTAGGAAATTACTAGAAAACATAGAAAATGTAAAACCCTAGCACTAGATTTCCAAATCTGCCCTTGGAATCTTTGACTGAAAATGAGTCAATATGTGCCCATGTGATTGACAGTTGTTGAATGCATCATATCCGTTCATTTGAGCTTAGGGAGCACGCATATGGTCTTCAAACGTTGATTTGCTGGCAAGATGCTGAATTTTCCTCTTTTGGTTGAGCAGGGGACATGGTGGGGTCACTTGGATCACGGGATGGGTAGTGTTTGTTGTGGGTTGGGATGAGAAAGGTGTAAATTAATGATCTGGAAAGTAACAACAAAAACCCCTTTGTTTTGGTTACTATTATGATTAGGGTTTATAAGGCAAAATTAGGGGTGGATTAGGGAAGAAGAGTGAATAGTATCTGTTTCCCCCCAAAGTTTAATATTATTAAACCGGTTTAAAAAATTGGGTTAGTGGGTAATGTTGACTTGGGCGTTGACTTGGGCTGGGGGGTAATTAGTATTGGGCTTGGTCGGGTAAAAGGGTAATATGGGTGGGTAGAACCGGGTTTGAATTGGGTAAATGGGTAAAGAGTTTATTGTTTTGGCAGTTTAGGTCCCCCAAGCTTCATATTTGGTTCATAGCAAGTTTCAACAGCCATCACACCATTTCCTTTTGTTAATATCTTTAGGCAAATTACACTTTCAGTCCTTTTGTTTAATAAACCTTAGGCAAGGACTAATAATGAAATTTTATCAAATTCCAAGGGCTATTCTTGCAATTTCTTCAATCTTTAAGGACCAATCTTGTACAAATGATTCTTGGAGGGTCATTTGTGACAAGTCTTCAAAGTTGAGGGACCATTCTTGCCAATCTTCAATTCTTTAGGGGTAATTTTAGAAATTCCAAATTTGGGCCCGGTTCTTTGTGCGGCTTCATTTCTCGTGTTCGTTTTTGCTTCATTCTTATAATATTTTGGTGAATTCACGATATCCGTACCTGAAATACACAATGAACAAACACAGGCACATTTTTGAGTATTTTGATGATATTTTAAGCGTTTTAGGCCCGATTTGGACGATGAGACTATGTATAGTTACAGTCTCATCAACTTCTTTAGGGAAAAGTACCCTCATTTGTTCTAGTAGTACGAAATGTGAGTATAAAAAGAGGCGAACGCCGGGACGTTGTTCCCTTAAGGAGGGGAGGATGTGATACCCAGAAACCGAGGTCACTATTATTCCCTAATTTACGTATATTTTTGAAATTTTTAAGAAATTTTGTAGGTCATATGTTTGACGGTTTAAGTTGAAACCAATGCTAGAGGTCTTAATTTTAACGTTTGACGATTTAAGAATAACCGATAACGACTACGATACCGATGCATACCCAAAATTTATCTTTTATTATCGATTGATTGATATTTGGATTTTTTTAATTTTTTATTTATATTGCCTGTTAAGTCGAGTCGGAACCGTTTTTATTCCATTTTGTGTGCGTTTGAACCATCTAAAGGTATTTTGAGGTAACCGGGATGAACCCCGACTCCCGCAAAAATTCAAAACCTACTAGTGGGTTATATTCCCGCTCTTTAAATAGTTGTTTTATCAAAAGGCTAAAAGATAGCTATTTTGGCAACTTTGGTCCCTCCTAACTTACAAAAGGAAGCAAGGTAAACACACACTTTCATTTTCACTTCAAAAAATTTCACTCCCTCTCCGCTCTCTCTCTCTCTCTCTAGCCGTCAGCCACCACACCACCACCACCATTTTTTTTAGTTTTGAAGAAACTAACACTAGACCACCTCTTATAATCTCATTGTAAGTGTTTTTATCCATTAAACACATACATGCATCCATTTGATTTTTCCAAAAATTTATGATTTTTCAAAAAGGGGGTTTTGATCTAATTAAACTATGTGCATGTTTGGATTATGTGTTTATGATGATAATTGATAAATAAAACAAGATGGAAAAAAATTTTCTTGGGTGTTTTGATCACCAAAACCCACGTCCAAAAAGGGGGGTTTGGTTTGATCTTGGTGTTTGATGATTTTTGTTATGTGGTTATGTTTAAAAACATATTCTTATCATTTTTTGTTGATTTGATTTGATTGTATGTTGATTTTATGAAATGGGGTTTTATGAAGATTGATTATACAAGTGACTTAGGCTGTTATGAATGTTTTAGAATGATATTAGGGGTACAGGAGTAAATGAAATGGATTGAAAACAAGTGTAGGTATGATTTTTAAAGTGTCATTTTAGAACAGATTGTTTATGGCTATTTTTCGTGGTTTTAATTTTGCCGTTTTATTATAGAATGTAGTTGTAGAGCTTCTTTCTACCTTCGTTTTGGTATAAGATAGAGCTTCTAACTCCAAACGAGTCAAAAGTGATGTAAGTTTGAAAATTCGTGTACCAGGAGGCGAGTATCGACGCAATCTAAATTTGTTTTCGATATTATGTTAAATCTCGGGGACTATAAGTAGAGTTTTAAAAATGGTTGAGGGCTGTTCTTTAGCTCAAAACCTGGAGTTATGAGTCTATTTTCAAACTTAGGAATTGGTTTTACAAATGGAATTGGTTAATTGAGTCAAAATGGTTTTACGACGTAAGGGTACAAATCTGCCCGGATTTTCAAGGTTGGAAATGTGTTGGGCAGCGTGACTTAAAAGTAAAATCTTTTTCTGAAATTTTAAGTGAGCATTCTACATGATGTAAGTGAAGTCTACAGCTAGTTTCGTAAAAATTCGTGATGTTTAAGTATGGGAATTCAGTCCGTACATTAGGTATGTACCGGCAGAATTGTAATTGGAGTAATAGTTTTAATAACGTATAAAAGTGAACGTGTCTAGTAAATATCACTTGTTTGGATTTTTGGCGTGAGTTTATATGAACTTTTAGTGTTCTTAATTATGTACATACAGTACTTGAAGGTACTTGAAGGTGTTGATTCATTTCGCGTTTGCTTGTTAGGTGTTATATTTGATTTCCTGGGGCGTCCTCATCGTCGTGATTGTTTTCGTCTACGTCTTTGCTAATACTACCACTACTACTTAAGGTGAGTCTATAGCCTCGCTTTCTACTGTATTTTAAATGATTTTTACCCGTGAGGGGGATACATGCTATTTAAATGAAATGGAACATAAGTCGTGAATGATTATTGGACCCGAATGATGTCTTGAATTATGTTAAGTAGCTAGTTGCTAATGACCCTAAATTTATGAACCGTTAACTATTGTTTGATCCTTTTGTGGATTGTAAATAGCCGCTTGAACAATTTATAGTACTATTGGTTTGACGACCCTATCCTAGACGAGAGCTAGTACATTGAGTACCCTCTGCGTATGTTTAACTTGTGTTGAGAAAAAGGTATAATTGGCAACGAATACCTAAGAGGGGAAATGACTTTATTTAAATCATGCCGGCATTTGGCGCGGGTGATTAGTTTATGGGGTCGGTGTCATGAGCTTAAACATAATTAAATAGCTTATGCTATAATGAGTAATACTCAATAATAGTTTGTAATGATCAACATACTACTGAATAATCGTGAATGATTTTTATACTTATGTTCAATCATGATTTTGTAAGCCTATAGATATCGCTCAACATTATTTGTTGACAATTTTAAGAAAGTGTTTCAGGTAATCGAGGATGATTGTGGCGGAGCATGCTATGGATGTTGTTGCGGCTTGTGGGCGGTCTAACTTTTTTTCCTCCTTTTTTTATCAAAGACAATTTATATTTCATGGTGTCTTGTAAAACAATTTCGTTGGTTTTTATGGGTTGAGATTTATGGGGACCTAACGCTACTCTGTTATAACTTTTGGTGTTGGAAACAATTAGACATTGTTGTTGTTATAATTTAACTTGGTTTAAATTTACTCGATGTTTAAATGTCTCTTTTGAGTCGTTCAATGTGGCTTGTGTTTGATGATTCTTTGACTAGTACCCAATTGTGAAATTCCGCTACGTAAGGTAAATTGGGGGTGTTAGAATCCGGATGGCATTATGTCTTAAGAAATACTAAGAAATCTTATTACTTTCTCTTTCCTTTCTTTATAAGGGAAATCAAGGTTTTGAACATTCATAAGTTTAGATTTTACATTCGTGTTAAAATATAAGGATCAAATACATAATATATTACAAATGAGTTATACTACCAGATAATAAAATAACCCTTACAAGAGATGTAATTAAAACATATAGATTTTATTTATAAAACTCACATATATTCATTACATTTATTTATTTACAAGATACGGAAAAAGAAAATTTAGAAATTAACCTTGCTCCAACAGTATCGTGTTTGATGACCTTTCTTGAAGCAATTCTAACATTTAGCTAGGCAGGATCCTTTGTGATGTAGTAGACACTTTACAAAAAAAGGAAGCTTTCCAGTATAATTTTGTATCCTAGTGTTTTGGGAATTCTAAAGGAGTTAGGATTTGGGTAATATAATTAAGGAAATAGGGATCATTGGAGAAATTTAGGAGATTAGGTATCGTTTCAGCAGATTCTTCTTCTTCTTCTTCTTCACTAATTTTACGTTTAAGAATGTTTGATTCTTGCACATGATTGTGCTTGATTACGTGATCCATTAATTTCTGAGAAATATTGATGGCTTCTTCTAAACTTTGGGGTTTAGAGATAGTAATCATTTTCTTGAATCCTTGGGGAAATGTTTTAATAAAAGCTTTCATCATTCTTTGGGAATTAGTGATAGGATATAATTCTGCTAACTCTTGAAATTTTCTCAAATAGGTATTGAGATCATTTCCTTGTGTCACTAGATAGAAAAATTCCTTTTTTAGTTTCTCGATTTCTATGGAGGGATAATATTGGATCATTAAAAGGCACTTAAAATCTAACCATTTCATCTTCTGAGCTTCTTCTATTCCAACAAGTTGAGAATAGTAATTCCACCATGATAATGCTTCAGTAGTTAAACTACTAGCATCAATCTTCACTTTTCGATCCTCGGCACAACTACTTTGGGAGAAAATCGTCTCAGTTCTTTCAATCCAATGAGTGTTCCTTGAAATTTATATAACTGGCTAGTTATAAAATTTTCTGTTGCAGTAGTATTCTTCACTATCTTAAAAGTCGGTATTTTCATAGCTGTAGCAATTCGATCGTTAATTATTTGTTGAATTCCTTCGGGAGTTAAGGTAGAAGATATCGATGTCCTTAAATGTGTCATTCTGAATTTAGAAGACAAATTTTTTTTGAAGTTTAGATATACTTGTCCTGAATCATTTGCCATATGTGTATACATACAACGCTTTACGCGCATATTTTTTTTTCAAAAATTTAGAGATACTTCCTACAAGATTAGGGAATAGGTTTATAGGGTTACGTAAATATTAACTTGTCTTAAGATTCCTAAGTTTATTTATCCTTTCTTTAGATTAATACTTTTTTAACCAAATAGACTTGAGAAGTCCTTTTTAATTTAGGATAATATTTTTCTTTTGTTGTAATTCTTTTAAAGACTTATACTTTGTCAAGTATCTTTTATAGAATGATATGCAAATAAAGGAAATAAAAAAAAACTTTTATTTATTAACAATTCACTTTGCTGACAAGCAAGCTTCTTTGTTACATAAAAGTAAAAACCGAAAGCTAAAATATTTACAAGAATTTTAGGAAAGCTGAAATATTTTTGAGCTGGTTTACTCCTTTTTCTTGAGATCTTTGATTATGGCTAAGAGTCCTTTGATATTGTCTTGATGTCGTACTTGAATATCTTCAATAAGCTTCTCCATTGTTGCCATTCTTACTCGGGCTAAGGTAATTTCCTCATCATGTAATCTCTGCTTATCTCGTAACTCATAATTCTCATTACTTACTTTTATCAAATCCTTTTCCATAGTTTCCATTTCCTCTTGCATTACCGTCTTTCCATACTTAAATCCTTCAATTTCATATTCTATATCTTCAATACGCTTAAAAGGCACTTAGCTTAAATAGTTGATCATATTCTCCATTTGTTCTACAATTGTATATATTAGGTATTTGGGATATTATTGGATGCTTGGGATGAAGAAGTTTGATACTGCAGAATAGGTATATTATTTGGTTGAGGATTATTTTCTGGAGAGATAAAGGATCATGGTAATTATTAGTAGAAAGGGCTAGTACTAAAGGTTTAGGTAAATCCATAAGGTAATTATTTTCTGGATCCGAATCTGATATGACGATGGGATGAAAATAAGAAGACATATTTCTGAAGACGTCGATAAAATAAATTATTTATATTAGTATATAGTATATTACTTACATATACTATTATATTATCACATAATATTACCATTTAAAGAAAATCATAACTTAAAATTATTACTTACAATTTTTGTAGCAGCACGGTTTTGATGCAGAGATTTTCACTTGGAATTTATTTAAGAAAATCAGTTATAGTTAAGACTTTTATTTCTTGTTCTCTATAACTATAGCTCTGATGTCACTCTATAACACCCCCATTTTTACCTTGGCACAACGGAATAATATTTTTGGGTTATTACTTCATGATATGAAAGCACAATAAAAGAAAACAACTCAAAAGAGTGTTTAAATAAACTTTATTAAATTTTTATAATTTATCATTCAAAATAAGAGATTTTCAATAAAACAACTTGTACATACTTTGTACAATCATAGGTTCCCGAGATCTAGAAAATAGGTATGAATGACAAAAATTCCCAAGTCTGTATCTCTCCACGTCATCATTATGCTGCTCCATGTTATCAATTATCAAAACTTGAGATATATGTTTAAAGTCAACACAAATATTGAGTGAATTCATAGGTTTAAAAATAATTTGAATACAAGATCCTTTTTCCAGAGCTACGTTAATATTCGCCCGTAAAATCAGTTAATCAATGCATTAAGCTTGGTGATACCGTGACTAGACATATCAAAAACCTACAATTGCCCTTATGAGGAAGTCTGCCAAACTATCCTGCTTAGCAAAATAAAGTATGCCTATTTGACCACTGAGGTGCTAGCAAGTTCGACTTGCCTAGACATAAGATGTCAGTCTCTAAATAGTACTATTTACAATATTAGCGCTCATTTCAAGGAAATGATTAACGGTTCATAATTAAAAAGGGACTTTCAAGGCAGCAGTAAACATAGTGTCAATAATCATATCTGAGAAGCATACCAAAATACTTATATTCCAGTTTAACATATATCCCCCTCATGAGTTTTCAAATCATTTATAAATTAGATCTAGTGAGGATATTGATAGGTGTGTAAACACCCATCCTTTTTACCCCTTAATTACAATAATAACTGAGCCAAAACGTGTATTTTATGTCATTTATGTCGAAATTATGCGTGGTTTGTGTTTTTGTTGTGATTTAGGACGAAAATGTGAAAAAGGGAGAAAACACGGGCATTCACGGAATTTTATCGAAGAAAAAGACGAAAGACGAAGTCAAGAAGTCAAGAGTGCAAAAAGAACGGAAGTCCAAGACCAATTCTGAAGATTTATCGAAAAAAAGTCAAAAGACGGAAGTTTACTAAAAGCCGAAGAACTCAAGTCTAATTTATTGAAGAATTACAAGACGAGTTCAAAGAAATCCCGAGACAAAGTCATTAAAGTCCAAGATTAACAAAAGATTAAGAAGACAAGGACTTATGTGCGCAATTAAGGAAAAGAAGAAAGAGGGAGGAAGCTTCCTAAGCACTCCTTAATCTCCCCTATAAATAGATTAGGATGTATTTCATTTTTCTTTGTTGGATAGCTTGACAAACTATTTCTTCCACTTTTAATTACCTTGCACATTTAATTACCTTGTCATTTAATTTCATGTCCATCTAAATACCTTGTCTTGTACCTTAAATACCTTTAATTTCAAGTAAGTTTTCTTTTAATTCTTGTCAATCTTTATTTTTATTGTTTGATCTCCTATCTACATTTCTTAATCTTTAATATTTATGTTTATGTTCATGTTTATGTTTTTGTGTTTTTATTGATTAAGTGGGTTTTGATTATTTTGATCATTATTGTTAGATTTGTTGTTTTGGTTTGTTTGATTATCATTAGTTGATCATTTGTTATTAGTTTGCTTAATCTTGTGATTGATTTTTATTAGTTTTCATCTAGATCCGTATTATTTTTGTCTTGCGTGTTCTTCGTTGTTCTTCTGTTTCCCAGGAAAAGTTCCGGATCAAGGCCAAAAGTTATTCCGAGTGAAAGTGTTTGCTGATAAAGTTCCGGATCAAAGTCGTTCATCCGGAATATTTAGCATTCCGGATCAGTAGTGTTTTATTCGGAATAATTTATTTATTCCGGATCAAGTCTCTCATCCGGAATAATATTCCGGATCAACCACACTTTCCGAATCAAGGAGTATATTCCGGATCAGCAAGTTCATCCGGAATAATTTATTATTCCAGATCAAAGTGCTTTATTCGGAATATTAAAACGTTCCGGATCAAGGTTTAGCCAAGGTGTTTCATCCGGAATATCCCATATTCCGGATCAAGGAAGTTATTCCGGATCAAGCAGAACATTCCGGATCAAGACCATTATTCTGAATCAAGACTTTATTCCGGATAAGTGACATATTCCGGATAAAGGATTTATTCCGGATCAAGGGTTTTGGTAAATATTCCGAGTGAAGAAGAACATTCCGAACGAAGGTGACATTCCGGATGAGTGTTTATTCCGAACGAAGGATTATTCCGGATGGGCTGTTTTCAGGTTATTTTTAGTTTCAACTTTTAACTTTCTGTTTTTACTTTTCAAGCTTTACTTTTCCCGCCTTTTTACTTAGTTGCACTTTAAGTTTATTTGCCTCAGATTTATTTTAGCCTTGCCTTAGTTTTAAGTTTTAGTTGCATTTTAAGTTTGCCTTAGATAGATTTAAGTTTGCGTTATTTACGTTTAGTGCCTTTTAATTCCCGTCACGCTTTTAAATTCTTGTCATTTACTTTAAATTAGACTTAGATTTAAATTAACGTCTTTTACTCTTAAAGTTTTGTTGTTTTAATTACTACAACGACATAACTATTTGTTTCACCAAAATCAACTGAGTCGTACTTTGAACCGGAAATCAATTCGAGAAGATACCGAATTAAATTGAACCTAACAAAATCTTAGTTATCAAATGGCGCCGCTGCCGGCTCTTTTCGTAAAGATTAACGATTTTCTGTGAGAGACGCGTTGCTTTTTGGGTTCCCTTCATTCGTGAGCGTTATTTTTCTTGCTTAAAAAATTCAAAAAACCATAAAAATTAAAAAAATTGTTGAAAAACACATAAACATTAAAAATTTCAAAAATTCAAAAAGATTTTATTTTCATTGTGTATATATATTGTCTTTGCGTTTGTAGGTGTATGCGTACTAGATCTTCTAATTATCAAGAGCCCGAGACTCGAGAAGATTTAAGTATGGCAGGTGTCAACAACAATAATCCACCGCACCTCAATAATAACAACAACAATGATCAACCCCAGCCCGATCTTCGGACAATGGAGGAGCTTTGTCAACCTACCATGTTTAGACGAGGAGGACCGATTGCGCTGATGCAAATCATGGCTCCGGAGTTTTCGTTGAAGCACCACATGATTCAGCAAGTGCAAACAAATCCTTTTCGAGGAATGCCTGATGATGATGCCAACAAACACCTCGACAAGTTCATTACAATCACCCAAAGCATGAAGTGCACCGGTGCCACAATAGATGTTCTACGCCTTCAACTCTTTCCACATACTTTATCGCATCACGCCGAGAAATGGTTTGATCGTCTCCCGGAGAATTTAATTCATACTTGGGATGACAGACTCAACGCTTTTTGTCGCGCTACTTTCCACCATCCATGGTCACGAGCCTTCGCAATCAAATCAACGGTTTCATGCAAGAACCCGATGAATCTCTCTTTGATGCTTGGGAAAGATATAATGTCTTGATCGATAGATGTCCAAACCACAACATGCTCCCTGTAACCTTAATTGATACTTTCTACAACGGTTTGACTTTTCGAGATCGTGATACGATTAATGCAGCCGCCGGTGGCACATTTATGAAAAGAAGACCCGAGGAGTGTAGAGAGCTTATTGAGAACATGACTACTCACCACAAAAACTGGGATTCCTCCGCTTCTTCAAGGAACAACCCGAGAGTCAATGTTTCTTCTACTTCAGCAAACCCCGACATGACCGAATTCACCCGCATGATGACTGAAATGAACAAAAATATCTTGCTTCTCGCTACAAACCAACAACAAGTTAAAGTGGTTGCACCTTCTTGTGAAACATGCGGCGGTCCACACTCATACACTGATTGTCCTTCTACTCAAGGAAATCCGGAAAATGTGTATGCAGCTTATGGTAATTATTCACCGGAAAATTACCAAGCTCGACCTCAAGGGGATCGAAATTTGCTGAGTTACCGGTCAAACAACTACCTTTCACCCGGTTTTTCTCCTCAAAACCAAAACCCCGCCAACAACTACAATAGAAGCAACCAAATCCCACCTCGAGCTTCTAATCCTTATCACCCACCCGCTCAACAAGCCCCACCCATCAATCCGGATGTTGAAGCTTTGATGAGAACCCAAGGTGAGCAAATCAAGAATCTACAGAGCCAAATTATCAATCTGAAAGGAGATATTACGAAGCAAGGGAATGACATTAGATCCGAGCTTCGAGATAATATTCAATCCTCCTTCAGCAATCAAACGAATGATATAAAGAATATGCTGGCTAGTTTCTTGCCCACAACTCAACCTTCTACTTCGAGTTCTCTACCTTCAAACACCGTCACCAATCCGTGAGCGAATGTGAGTGCTATTACTACCCGTAGTGGAGTCACCATAGTAGGACCACCTATCCCACCCCCATCATCTACACCTCCTCCACCACCATTTATCCCTACTCCTCCTACACCTAGTATTAGTGCACCATTACCGTCTCCGCCTTGTCGTGATGAAGCACCCACCAAGAATCTTCCACCAACCCCACCTTCAACTGTAGAATATTGATAATCAATGAATCTATGAAGGGGTTTGTTAATTTCTAGAGAGAGAAAGTTAGAGAGAGAAAGTGAGAGAAACTATGTGAATTTTATTAAGTGGAAATTAAGAAATGATAACAACCAACCCCTTTTCCTTAGTGGAAAGGGGTATTTATAGTTCCAAGTCATAAGTGGACTTGGGCCGGTCCATGACAAGCCCATGGACCGGTTCTTACTTAAGTTAATAAGCAAATAATAACTAATTACTAACTACGAGCTATTACAACATAAATCATATTGTGGAGTGACCGATACTTCTAATATACGTTAAAACGTATTTCTAACAATCTCCCCCTAAGGGAGGTCACTCCACGTTACAAAGTTCTAAACCTAGCATACTATACTAAGTCTTCGTTCTTTAGCTCGTAGTCTTTTCTTCTTTTCTTTCTTTTGTTGTGAATATGTTGATTTGATCTTTTTGGCTTTGACTTGAGAGCATTGTTCTTTGGCCTTTCCCGTGCGATCTTTGCCTTTCTTGTGAACTTTGCCTCCTCGTGACTTCATGTTCCACACACTTACGTCTTTTTGTTGGATTCTTGAAAGCTTCAGAGTTTGGTACAGCGGAAGACTTCATCTTGTTCTTTCTTGAATTTTTGTTGCAAAAGACATAAGCATGTGGGAACGACTTTTACAGGTACACCGCAACACCACCGTCTTCACTGGTACACAGCAACGCCACCGTCTTCAACAGGTACTCAGCAACGCCACCGTCTTTAGCAGGTACACAGCAACGACACGAATAAAATGGCTTTGAACATTTTATTCTAATTCGGTAGCATTTTACCTCCGGTCGGTGAAGACCGTTGGACGATATTAGATATCGTACCCGTGACGGATAGTTTCAATTAAGTAACTTCCTGACAGGATTTCACGGGTAAACCCGTTCTCTTTATTCGACCGTCCAAAGCTGACTGCGAACATAAAGAGTGAATCACTTGGATAAATTATCCTTGTGATTAAAAGCCGTCAATTCATGAAACCTGGAACAAGTGAATTTCAATTAAGATTTTCACCATCGTTGCTTTCCAGTTGTCACGAGCTCGATTCATAAAGAATCTTGCACGTTACCTACCAAGTGCTGTTTGATGTTGACACTAGAAGGATTTCCACTCGTCACTGTGGTCAATAAAGAGTCACTCTGAGTGTTCTGGCAAGATCATATGATAATGCGAAGAGGCCTGGAACGAGTTTAAGTTCAATTAAGAATTAAACCACTGTTACCTTCCAGTTTTTCACAAGATTGGTTCTAAAAGAACCGCACGTGTAACCTACCATGAGCTTGTTTGATGTTGGCTCAAGCAGGATTTCCATCTTCATTGTGATACTTACGTATTACTCGGATGTTCTGGCAATATTACAGGAATATTGCGTAGGACTCATGAAAATCTCTTACTTTTCACAGTGTGTGAGAAAGCAAGGAATAAATGGAAAGTGTCCTAGTGAGACTTTTGATGATCTCTTGGCTCTAGACTCGATTGTGCGTTTTGATTTAGTGAGCGATGGCTGGAGAGGAGTGCCACCTTTTCAATACCAGTTTATTCGGAGTGAATAAACCAATAGATAACGTGTTGATCTCCGTGTGATTAAAACAAATACCTTTTGAGAGATATTTGAGTTAGCTGGGGAAGGGTTGTGCATTGCATCACTGGGTCCATGATGTCTTTCTTCAATACCGAGAATCATTAGCAAAAATGACCTCAATAGCATATGTATTGACCCGGTTTCTGCCTAAAGTTGTAAGGAGGGCTTCTTTCTTTACACCCTTTATCTTTACATTTCTTTTTCATTCTTCAACCCCTTCAATGCTTACCAATACGTCATCACTAGCACCTTGTTGTGATTGTTCCAGTGCTAGCTTAAGTACTTGGTCGGCATTCAGCTACGTTCACATTCTTTCTCCATCTTTCCTAGGACTTCTAATTCTAACTACGGAATTGTCCTTGGGAAGATTCCATCGGCTCTGATGAATCATTGGACTAAACCTATTCCTACCACCCTTTTGTCACCACATCCGTCGTGAATTAAGCGTGTTTTGGGAAGGAATTGCCACCATGAAAAATCATTGAAAATCACCTAAGGTACTTGTGATATTAAAATCAAAAGTGTTGTACCTTAGGTGTTTTGATCATCAAAAACGCTCCCCCTTAACACGTGCTTAACACATATTAAGTTGGATTATCATTAAGTCTTTTTCATCTTTTAGCCAAGTATCACTTACGTCTCCTTAATCCCATTTTCTCCCCTTATCCAAAATGTTAACCATTAATATTTGGGATATTGAATGGATTAACCGGTCTTTGGGTAAAAATGAAATTGATGTTTGGCCATAGAACAAGTTATTGCTCCCCCTTAAATTAATAAGGGATAGTTGTAGTGCTTTGGTATGACATATTTTGAAAGATTTAGAATCTCGTGAGAAATTCTTGAAAAATTATCATACCTTATCACTACAACAAGCCATTCAAGCACATTATTCACAAATATACATATTCACAATTGTAAACCAATATAAAGTGACCTGAGATGTACGACCCATCAGATGGATCGTTGCAGTAGCTTGTGGTGCACTAAATACGGTCTTCCACCCACGAATCTTTCCAAGCTCCTCATCAATCTACGTTCACGGAGCTTTTGATCGATCTTCTTGATCACGTACTTCGCCATCTGCCGGTAACCCAGATGCCAATCCTCCGTCATCTCTGGCAAAGTCCCGCCCGAGTTCAGATGCTCCAACTTATCTCTGACTTGTATGAGAGTTCCATCACTATACTTGTGAAGCTCCCCCACCCTCATAAACTTCATCAAACCTCGACTGTTCAAGTAGAAAATGCCGTAATTTGGGACAGAAATTCCGGTATATGGACATCTTTCTACATGTTGAGGTAGCACTTGATTCACAGGACGGGTTAAATTGAGCCTCCTCTGATAGCTTTCAACTCCCAACTGAAGGTCTTCAACTCGTGACTTGATGACAACGCTTCGTGTGAACATACGAAGTGCTGTATTCAAAGCAATCAGATCTTCACGAGGAATGTGTGTGAGTTGATCTCGGGTCATTAGAAGCAGCATATCTTCGATATCCTCAAGGCGAATGATGGAAAAATCTCCTTGCTGGATTTTGTATTCCCTGTCATCCTCCCTTTTCAAGCGAATCTCCGTCACATGATGGTAGCCGTTCTTGGCTTCAGTTTTCATTCCTAAGATGCTGGAGATGCGGATGTCGGATCTAACATTGCTTCCAGACTTGACCAAGCAGCAACCCCTGTACGCCCTTCGAACTCGTTCGTCCCAATGTGATGCACCTATGACAGCATACATATCATAATTACGATTCATTTTAGGGACCCAGAGTCGATTTACCTTTTCCTCGATATAGGGTATTGTCCCCCAGTTGGCAGCTTTCAGCAATGTCAGGGAGGTTGCGTACTTTGATGACCCCTTCAGTAGATGCTCAAGATCGTTGGTGACGAAGAAGTCAAGAGCAATCTGATTATCTTGAGCAGGATCCATTGGAGGTGGAGCTCTTTCTGATTCATGAAGTCCTGGCCTTTGAACGGTTTTCAAAGCCTTTATGATCTCATCGGCATAATACTCGAACTCCATTCGGGGTAATCGGGTTTTGGCACGCAGTCTCTTATCTTTCATCGCTTTCTTGACCAAGGATGGGGTAACCGAAGTCTTATACTCATGAGCAAGAAATGCACATAAGTCAATCGGACTTCGGATACGCAGATACAGCACATCTTTGTCAGCATCTGTGATCGGATCATATTGAGCTGCTGCCGTGATCCAAGCTTGTGGTGGTGCAGACTCGTCTATCTCCAACGTGTCTTCCCAATTTCGTATGCTTGGTTCAGGAACCGTAGATTGTTGAACTTGTTGTTGAGGAGTTGAAGTGCGAACAGCAGTTGGTTCTGTTTCAGGCATTTCAGCAGTGTCTTGAACTGGGGAGTGTTGTGCAGCTTCGGGTTCCGTCACTGATTCTGCAATCACAGGAGGAACAAAAGCAGAACTAATGGGGTTAGTTGTAACAGGTAAAGATACAGCGATAGAGATACCGGGAGCCGAAGACGCTGTAGTGGCATTCACATCGTGGCGCCACTTAGTTCGTCTTGATTCCGAGGATGTCGATTTGTCCTTCTGTGCTGCATCTTTTGTGGACTTGGTTCCAGTCTTTGTAGCAGTCTTCTTAGAGCTGGTAACCTTGTCTCCCTTTTTCGGTTGTTCACCCCCATCATCATCCTGATTGTCATCCCCATTACTACCCCTTGCACTCTCCTGATTCTCATCACCACCATCATCGCCATCATCATCCTCATCATCCTCATCATCGTCATCATCCTCATCATCATCATCACCACCCTCGTCATCGTCTTTATCCTTTTCACCTTCTTCTTCTTCTTCTTCCTCTTCTTCACCCGTACCCTCTTCTTCACTCTCTTCCCTTTCTTCCTCAGGTAAGATGTGATATGGTACCACACTTCCAAACATTTTGAATAATCTATCATCCTCCATGATAGCATCATTCAGGGATTTATATAGAGCCCGTTGAATCCTCGATTTATCATGCGACCCAAGTTCCACCATTCGAGCCTTAAGGATCTTCTTCAATTCAAAATCCGTCAGGTCATAAGCAATTTTATAGGCGGCTTCTGAAGGGTTGGATGATTTGACCATCAAGTTGTCAGCAGCAAGTGTCTTCAACTCGTCACGAAGCTTAGGCATTAAGGATTCAACGGATTCTTGCACTCTTTCTTTCACAGATGCTTCAAGTGCTTCTTTTTGTTCCTTATATTTATCCCTCATTGCTTGAAGTCTGGTAATGCGTGCAGCATGTTTATTAGCCTCAGTCTGCTTAACCTGAGCAATTTCCTCTGCATGAGCTTTACGTGTAGCTTCCAAGTCTGCAGCGAACTTGGCAATCAACTCTGCTTGAGCTTTCCTTGATGCTTCTTCACTTTGAGCTCTTATATTTAACTCTTGGCGAAGTTCATTCATTTCTCTCTTGTGAGCATCCGTATGTTTATCCAACATCTCGCCCAACACTATTGCTGCCATTGCAGATGTTGCAGATGTTGCAGATGTTGATGGAATAGGCTCGGTTGTAACTGCGGTACTAAGGGTAGGGATTATGGGTGGTGGAAGAAATGGTGTGGAAGCCGGTCGGGTTGTTAAGGGTTGGATTGGTGGAGGTAGAGTTGCCAAAGGTTGAGTTGTCACCATAATCGTAGGAGCAACAGGTTCCTTTTCCACACTTGTTGAAATAGGGATTGATGGCTCCTTCGAAGTAGAGTAGTTTTCAGGGGACCCAAACTCATCAACATCATCCGGTTCGACGTACTCATCCTCAATGTCTACCCTTGCCCCTGAACCACTACCTCCAGTGTCTTTCCTACTCCTTTTAATAGCAATCTTCAGCATTTGTTGCTCGGTTTTATCAACAGTAGGATCAACAATATCTTGTTCGTCACGTAGACGCATCAAGTCCTTACCCTTTCCCTTCTTACCCTCTGTCTTCTTCTTCTTGGATTCGGGTTCAGGCAACGCTGCTGGTTGTTTGCGTTTACCTTTACTCTTAACCGTTGTCGATGAGTCTTCTCCAGTTTGAAGGTTTGCTTTCAGCCTTTGGATTTCTAGCTGCAGTAGCTTGTAATCAGCAGAACCTTTGATTTTATCTGACAGAAGGTAATCAGGAACAGGACCCGGAATCACACCAATAGACGGTCCTTCATGCCTCAGATCTACAGTATCATCAGCTTCTTCGGTGTGATAGCGACCTCCTGCACGCCTATCAATAGTAGCATCAAGCTTCATAAAATAATTTATGATAAGCTTAATAAACCGAGGATAAGGAAAGAAGTTTGTCTTCAGCTTCTTGTTGTGGAAGAGTTGAAAGGTGAATTCTTCCCATATTAACAAAGCATAATCTGAATTCGCAGCTTTGTACATGCCATAGAAGAGGTTCATTATCGGACTTCGCAAAGCATCATGTCCACTCGTCTTTGGTGTAAGACATTTACTGAGAATACCCATCAACGCTCTCCAAGGTTGTCCCACCTTAGCAGTTGTAAACTCAGATGCAACTCGTATTTCCGGACATCCAAGTACGTCAAATAATTCCGCGAGTTCATCTTTAGTAGGATCCCTTGAGAAAGACATGCCCTTGGGTGTATCCCGTATACCAAGCATCTTACGGAAGTCTGAAACGGTGAGTGTCTGCTGCTTGTTGTCGATGGTGAAGGTGATCTTGTTCGAAGTGAAATCCTTGGTTGCCCAAAATTCAAACATATACTCATAAGGCACCGAGGCTGTACTCCTAAGGGCGTTCTTGAAATGGGAGTTATCAAGAATGGCTATGGCGACCTTAAAGCCATGGTGAGTGGATTTAGAAACTTGCTTCAGCCTATAGTTGTTGGGTATAAACTTAAGGGTTCGAGCTTTAGCAATATCGGCTTCCCTAGATTCTTGGATAGCTTGTACTGTTGGATTAGTCATTTTATCTGCTTAAGATAAGACATGAAAGGTTGATGCACAAAAACAGATAGATATATATCATTCTTACTTCTAAGCATAACACATTTCATAAGATAAAACAACAAGTACATAGATAGCATGCAAACAATAACAATCAAACAACTCATCCGGAACTTTTCCTCATTCGGAACATTTTCATCCGGAACATTCTTCATTCGGAACTTCTCCTCATTCGGAACTTCTTCATTCGGAAGTTCTTCATCCGGAACATCCTTCATCCGGAAGTTCTTCATTCGGAACTTCCTTCATCCGGAAGTTCTTCATTCGGAACTTCCTTCATCCGGAAGTTCTTCATTCGAAACTTCCTTCATCCGGAAGTTCTTCATTCGGAACTTCCTTCATCCGGAAGTTCTTCATTCGGAACTTCCTTCATCCGGAAGTTCTTCATTCGGAACTTCCTTCATCCGGAAGTTCTTCATTCGGAACTTCCTTCATCCGGAACATTCCTTTATTCGGAACTTCCTTCATTCGGAAGTTCTTCATTCGGAACTTCCTTCATCCGGAAGTTCTTCATTCGGAACTTCCTTCATCCGGAAGTTCTTCATTCGGAACTTCCTTCATTCGGAAGTTCTTCATTCGGAACTTCCTTCATTCGGAAGTTCTTCATTCGGAACTTCCTCATTCGGAAGTCCTTCATTCGGAACTTCCTCATTCGGAAGTTTTTCAGAAGAAATCCTTCATTCGGAAGTTTTAAGCCACGTTCATCCGGAACTTTTACAAACTAAACTCAGATGTTTATTCTAGCGCGTTTGTGAGTTTTTTAAGGCAAACTAAGGCATATAAACATCATAGCATACAAATCCGCATAAAACCCACCACAAATCCTTAGTTAATTAACCCTAATTTAATCATTCACCCTAAATGGATTAAACTGATTAATTGAGCATATTTAACAGAATAATATGATAAGAACTGTGGATAGGAAGTTAACATGTTGATGAATATACCTTAATTTAGCAGATGAACAGGATCTAGCAAGAGATTTGATTATTTAGATCGTGTGTGTGTGTTTATGCAACAATGGCGGCAAAAGATCAAATAAACAGTGAAAGGAAATAAGTGAGGGGCGGGGTGTTTGATTTTTGACTTAGGTCAATTTTGACTAGTTACAATAAATCACACCTTTAGTCCCTACATTTTCTAAACTTTTCCTTTTTGTTTCTAATTTTTCCATTTCACCTAACTCTTGTTAAACGTACACACAACTTAGCAAACGCATCTATTAGCGTATCCTCAAAATCTAAAAGCCATGCCTATCACTTAGAATGATCACAAGTCGGTTTCTAAAGTAAAAACCACTCAATTACCATGTAGCCCTTAATTTTCACAATCACTTTTGAAAATCAATTTTAATGACAAAGATGATTTTACTATTTTCTCCCCCTTAAACGATGACCCGTTTTCTATTTAAAGAGCTGTAGTCATTGTTTTAAAGAGTCAAATAGTGATGAAAGCATTTCCAATTTCTCTTGAGAGATTTTGATTCGTGGTTTTAATAAGATTTCTCTTATTTTAACAAATTAATGCACTGAGACGTACACAAATTCGTGTCAGACCAAGTTATAAAGTAAACTTGATCCCTTTGCATGATTTGGCTTGTAAATCACGCCCGAGAAAATTAATTCCCGTTCTGAGCCAACGTTTTCCAAGGAAATACGTGACTTTAATATGAAAACCGGGTTGCAGTCTGAAATAACTACAAGCCATTATGGGCATGTTTTAAAAATGTACAACTTTTATACGGACTCTATTTATGGCACCGTGTCAATATTGATCGACATTTCTAAGGCCGTAAATATTACCGTACTAAAAGACATGCCCGATTTAAAACAAAAAATATTTTTGGTTTTTCTTGATTTTATACTTTTTATGGTTTTTCTAGGTTTTATATTTTTTATGGTTTTTGTTGGTTTTATATTTTTTATGGTTTTTCTTGGTTTTATATTTTTGTATTTTCTTTTTGTGGTTTATATATTTACGATAATATACATGATCACAACCAAAGGATACTCTGAATAGTTTACCACGACTATTCAGCTGATTCTTCTGCCAACTCTTTGAGAGTTGCTGGAGTGAATGATTTCATGCCAAGCTTGTCGATCAAAAACTCGATTCGTCCTCGATCTAAGGCTTTGGTGAACATATCCGCCAGCTGGTACTCAGTGGTGACAAAATACAGCTCGATCACTCCGTTCTCCACCTGCTCCTTGATGAAATGGTAGCGAATGTCTATGTGCTTGGCCCGGGAGTGTTGAACATAGTTGCAGCAAAGGGCAATGGCGCTCTTGTTGTCACAATACATCGGGATTTTGTTAAATCCCAAACCGTAGTCAGTTAATTGTGATCTCATCCAAAGGACTTGAGCACAACAACCGGACATGGCGATGTATTCAGCCTCCGTGCTTGATATTGCAGCGCTTTTCTGCCTTTTTGAAGACCAACTGATCAATCTATCTCCTAGGAGTTGCACAGATCCAGAAGTGCTACGCCTCGTATCTTGACATCCAGCATGATCGGCATCTGCGTATGATATTAAAGCAATCGAGGAATCTTTCGGATACCATAGACCACGATGAAGTGTTCCTTTTAGATACCGAAAGATCCTTTTAACAACATGTAAGTGCTTTTCGGTAGGCCGAGCCTGATACCGGGCACACATGCATACAGCAAATTGCAAATCAGGCCTGCTAGCAGTCAGATAGAGAAGGGTGCCAATCATTCCACGGTAAAGTTTCGGATCGACAATAATCCCATCCCTATCTTCATCTAACTTGGATTTCTCCACCATTGGAGTGTCTACGGGGTCACAATTCTCAAAGTTATATTTCTTAAGTGATTCTAGAGCATATTTGGATTGATTTATAAAGATGCCTCTGGGATTCTGAGAAATCTGTAATCCTAAGAAAAATGATATTTTTCCCATCATCGACATCTGAAAGCGTGTGGACATTATCTTCTCAAATTGTTTAGACAATTCTATGTTAGTGGCAGCAAAAATTATATCATCAACATAAATTTGTACCAGAAGCATGTCGTTGCCGTCTTTGAGAGTGAATAGAGTGGGGTCCACTTTGCCTTTGGAGAAGCCTTCCGACATGAGATATGTTGACAGGAGATCATACCACGCGCGTGGAGCTTGTTTCAACCCATAGAGAGCCTTCTTAAGCTTGTACACATGGTTAGGAGACTCTGTACTCACGAACCCATCCGGTTGACTAACATAAACCTCTTCCATTAGTTCACCGTTCAAAAATGCCGTCTTCACATCCATTTGATAGACGATCATGTTCATATGAGCAGCAAACGCAAGGAATAGTCTAATCGCCTCCAATCTAGCCACAGGAGCAAAAGATTCCTCAAAGTCTATACCCAAGGCTTGTTTATATCCTCTAGCGACCAATCTTGCTTTATTCTTCAATACCGAACCCATCTCATCAAGTTTAACCTTATAAACCCATAACAAAGTAAGGATGTTAACCTTGTCAGGGCGAGGAACCAATTCCCATACTTCAAGTCGTTTGAATTCATTGAGTTCCTCCTGCATAGCTTCGATCCAAGATGATTGGGTCATAGCCTGCTGCCAATTTTTGGGTTCAACTTCAGAGAGAAATGCATCAAAGTAACAATATAGGGCACTCTCTTGTAGTTGATGGCGTGTAGAGACTGGTCGATCTAGATCTCCAATAACATTCCTAATTGGGTGATCTTTTGTCCATTTAGTGCTATGGTTTTCAATCCTAGGTGGTCTGGAGTGAACAATAGATGGAGCTTCTTCTGAGGTAGACGCGGCTGAAGGGTTTTCAGGGATCGCTACACCAAAGAAAGGAAGCTCTTGCAAGTGAGCATATTCCAAGTCGTGATCAGTAGTATCCTCTTCTACATCATTAGGCACAAGTAGGGGTGATGATTCAGGTGTAGTTTGTGAATCACTTGGTGAAGGTGCATCAGGTTCAATGTGAATTGTAGATGCATTAGATAAAGGTTCATTAACTTGAGCAACCACTTCAGGTATTGGAGCAATTACTACAGGTACTGGAACTTCATCAGTCGGGGGATCGAAGAATTCATCAAACAACGGTTGAAACAGTTTATCCCACTCGGGCCTTGATGGTGGTAAAAATGATGTAGAAGTAGGATTGTTGGGAACTAATCCGGAACTTATAGCACCGGGTCCCATCTCATGAAGCGCGGGTTCAGAGCTGTGTTGCTCAGAAGCCATCGCTGTCAGCTCGTCGAAATCTGCGTCCATAGTTTCCACAATCTTGCCAAGACGACGGTTATAGATTCGGTATGCTCTTTTGGACGGTGAGTAACCAATGAAAATACCTATGTCGGCTTTTGGTTGAAGCTTACCCAAGTTCTCACTATTGATGTTTGGATAACACAAAGCACCAAACACATGGAAAAATGAAACATCGGGTTTGCGGTCATGTAGAAGCTCATAAGGTGTTTTTCCATGGCGTTTCCGAACGATAGAACGGTTTTGGGTAAAACATGCAGTAGAAATAGCCTCTGCCCACAAGAACAATGGAGCGTTCGCATAAATAAGCATGGTCCTAGCAGCTTCCATAAGTGTACGATTCCGTCTTTCAACGACACCGTTTTGTTGTGGAGTGCGTGCAGCGGATGTTTCATGTGATATACCAACTCCTTCATAATAATCACGAAGAGTCTGGTTGACGAACTCTGTACCATTGTCTGTACGAATACGGCGGACAGTGGTATTCAAACGTACCTGAATGAACTTCAGAAAAGTGATGATAGCCTTCGGAGCTTCATCCTTTGTACGTAGAAATCTAACCCATGTAAACCTTGAGAAATCATCCACAATGACGAGAATGAATTTCTTACCGCTCACACTTTCAGTTCTCATCGGTCCACAAAGATCCATATGCAAAAGATGAAGTTTTTCTTGATTAGTGTCTTCAGCTTTGGGTTTGTAAGATTTCTTGGTGCTTTTCCCCCTTGAACACGCGGAACATAAATGATCCTTGTGAAATTTAAGCTTGGGAAGACCACGAACTAACTCGTTTTTAGCCAGATGATTAATAGCATCAAAATTAAGATGAGATAATCTGCGATGCCATAACCATGACTTGGTCTTAGAAGCTTTAGAGAGAAGACATACTGGAGAAGCGGCCATCATGTCTTGTAAGGACAAAGTATAAAGATTTGCACCACGAGATCCCTTCAACAAATCTTTTCCTTCCAAGTTGCGGATGAAACAAGTGTGTTGTCGAAAAGCAACCTCAAGGTTGGAATCACAAAACTGTCCTACTGAGAATAAGTTATAACCAAGACCTTCAACATAGTATACCCTAGAAATCGTCACGTTTCCAATCTGATATTCACCATATCCCATAATCTTTGCTATATGATCATTCCCAAATTTAACCGTACCAAGAAACTTGCTGACGAAATTTCGGAGCATCGAGCGATTTCCGGTCATATGTTTTGAACAACCGGAGTCCAAATACCACAAGATGATTTGGACCACCTGAAAATATCACCACACAAAGACAATGTAGAGGTATCGGAATCTGAGTGTTCCTTGTTATTAGCAGGTACAGATTTAATAATCTTAGATTTGCTAACTCTAGGTTTCTTAGATTTCCTAGCCTTTTTCTTCTTAATTGGTGGTGTAGATTCTAATTGGCTCAAATCCTGAGGTATTTCTTCACTGATAGGCACTACAGTGGGGGCAGACCTATTTAAAGGGCGCTGTTTCCATACTTGAGTGCGAGTGTTCCTAACTAAAGGACGCTCAGACCTAACCTCGATAGATGCATTCCTAGTTAAAGGGCACATTTTTCCATCTAGTGTAAAGGTCCTACCAGTGGGACGCCATTGCCAGCCAACTTGGGCACGAGTTCTACCCGTTGGCTTCCATTCAAGACCATTCTTAATAGCATTCATTTCATTAACGTGATCAATCAGACACAAATCATGACTCTGGGAAAACATACATTCATTACAATTCCAACAAATTAAATCAGAATTCACGAATGGTTTAGGCTGCTGCACAGGCGCAGAGCTCTTAGTCTTAACATGATTCATTTTATTTAAAACTGAACTAGCGTTCCTATTGTGGACTTCTACTTTCTTCTTTGTGGCACTACTAGTGGAGGGCTTGAACTTAGCTTTCTTGAGTGGCGATCCTTTAGCCTTAGTAGTCTCTTTTAATCCTGTAGAAGGCAAAGTGGGAACATTAGCAGCAGATTTTAAAGGTGTCTTACTTGATTGTGCCAATGACGGTTTCGCTCCTGGAGTCTTATTAAATGGAGTGACAGCAATGGGCCTATTATTAAGTAGTGCAGAACCTGGTGTACCTATGTATTGCAAATAAGCCAAGCAATATTGAACTCGCTTAACATATTCATGAGCCGAATAATAGTCGCTACTTGAGGGATCTAAGGCATAAAGATCGTCTAAAATATCCCTAAGAAGATCGACATGCTTAATGGCATTCCTCATATAATCATCGTATACAACCGGGTTTCTCTTATGAAGCGGATTCTTATAAAGCACTACTTTCTTTGTTGTTGGAGCACTAGTGGACGGTGCAGAGTCGGTAGCTAAGTTATCAACAACTTCTTGTCGGGTGAGAAGAAGTGTCTCCTTTAACTCAGCCAAAACCATATTTTTGTCTATGAGCAGGATGTTCAAGTCAGAGATTTCTTCGCACTTTTGGTTCAGTTGTTCAACATAATAATGTTGCTGTGCTGCATTAAAAGCGAAGCGTTCTTCTAGTGAACCATAAAGAGCGGATAGTCCCTGCCTGGTCCGATCCATCTCCCCTAGAACAGTTGATAGTCTAATTTCTAAGACTTGGTTTTTAGACTCTACGGCCTCTAGTTCCATTCTTAATGTTTCCTTTGATGATATCTCTCTCTTCAATCTCATGATTTCTTCCTCTAATGTCTTAACAATTGCAATCATCTTGTCACTTGTCTCAACACCGTTTTCACAAACATTTGATATCAAAAGATTTTCATTTTGAGCTTGTTGTTTTAATTCTAAAGATATACAATGTTGTTCTAGTTGATTAAAGCGTTGAGAAAGTAAATTATAAGAATCTTGTAGCTTTAAAAACTCAGCGTTAGATTCGTGACAAGAATGATTATCTACCTCATTTACAGTTTCAGCAACATTTACAGAAATATCACAAACATCATCACAAATATCCTCACAAATATTCACAGCATCACAATTTATCATAGCGGATGTAAGCTCATTCGAATATTTAACATTTACAATAGTAAGCACATCACACGAGATTACTTCAGACAAGAATCGGTCATATTCGGTTAAAATCTTTTCCTTTTCAATTAGTTGCAGTTCGTAAGCGGTGTCCATTTCATAAAACACTTTTTGAACTTCCCCAATTTCAAACTGAAGATTTTCCTTAAGAGATGCAAAACTTCCTTTTAGACTTTCGACAAACGGATTGATCTTAGTTTTAAACACCTCGTTCATGTGTTCGAAAGCCCATTCTCCGGCGTTTAAGCCATTTGAAGTCGTACATTCCAAAATGACCTTGTCAAAGGTAGTAAAGTATCGGTTAATCTCTTTCAAGTTTAACCATACAGTGCTAACCGGTGGAAGATTCTTTGGAATTTCCTTAGGATCTTCCATGTTGACAAGTGTAGGAAATGTACTAGGGCGTTCTTCCTCTAACATGTAGGTCGGTGCTGTGATGAGATCTTTATCCATATGGAAACGAACTCTAAAATCAGTTTTAGCAAGCTCCTTATTCATTTTAAAATAATCACATTCGGGATATTTTGCAGAATTGTATGACCGATCCTCATCAACTAGATCCTTACTTGTTCTATCATTGGGAAAAACAATCGGGTCTAAAGCCAATCCTAATTGAGTTGCATTATAAAGTCTAGGACTATGTCTTAAAGCTTGTTTTGCATATCGTGGATTAGGGGGAAGGCCTTTTAGACGTGATAAGTTAAACTCTTTAAACGAAGCATCAAATAAGTGAACTAGTTGTGAAGCAGCGTATTGTCTTAACAGCAAGTAGTCTAGACTTCTAATCTTATTAGTAGCATTAATCTCCATTTCAGTCTTCTTAGATTCGAGTAATTCAAAATCAGTTTGAAGTTTTTGAAAATTAGTGACCACTAACTCCTTTTCTTTAAGTTCATTAGACAGATTTGCTCTTAAGTTTTCGATCTCTTGCAAGTGACCCATTTGCTTGTTTCTAAAATGATCATATTCGAGATTTGTGAGAACACTAGACGAAGGCACTAATTCCAAAGTTTGTACTTTCTCATTGCTTAAGGCAAGCTCATCAGACAAATTCTTATTCTTAGCTAAGGTTTCTAAGAGTGCAGCATTCATTTGACTAAGTAGTGTAGCAGGAACCATGACCAAATCTTGTTGAGCAGGAGGAGGCATATGCAAACTGGTTCCCGGTTGTGATTCACTCAAAGTCTGGGGACTCACATTGATATTGCTATCATTGTTTGTCTCCTCGTTTGAAAGACTCACCACCGAAGATTCATTCGAATTAGCACTCTCTTGCCCAACTTGATGTGGTTAAATACTAGCATCAGTGGTATTATCGGTGTTGTTAATAAGTACCTCAGATTTCTTATCTGGCCCTAAGCTGGAGAAAGTTGCCATGAAAGCAGCCTTTGCAGTTTGAAAGTCATCACAGTCGGAATCATACGCATCAAGATCATCGGCTTGGTAAGCGGCATTCTGCGTAGTGACAACATCTTGTTCAGCAATCCCTGGGTCAGCAAGAAATGCAAGCTCCTCTTCATCAAGTTCCCTTCCTTGTGCCTGAGCATTTACCAGATAGATCTTTTCTGCAAACCACTGTCCATCCCTTTTCCTCTTAGGTTTCTTACAATCCCTGGACATATGACCCTCTTCTTTGCAGTTGTAGCAGGTGATCATTCTCAACTTGCCTGTATTAGCCCGTGGAGGATTGTTGACCATTGGAGCAGGAGCAGAATTGATTGTGCGAGCATTGGTTGACGTGGAAAGTCTCCCCTGATATGGTTGAATTGGCTGAACCATTACCCTGCCATTCTCAATTGTAGCTTGTTGGCGAGAATTGGATGAATTCCTCAACTGATTGTTGGTAGGAGCTGATCCTCTGAATCCTCGTTTGCTTAAAGTTCTTGTGAGATAAGCAGACATAGTAGTTAGCACTTCAACTGGGTCAGCTCCTTGTTGGAATACAGGAACTGGGACTTCCTCATCGTCACAATACAGTGCTTGATCTGGATGAGCTGCATAATCAGTAGAAGGAATACTCATTTGATCAGGGTAGCTTGTTTGATATGATGCATTCTCTTGATAAGACGAATATGAAGGCTGAGCATAAGGTGCAACATTTGCTGGATGAAGTTGTGAACCATACTGTGGTGAAGGTGCATTGAACCGATACTGTTGCTGATGTGAGGTGGGAGGTTGTGGTAAAATCGAGTATTGGGGAAAAGTTGGTGTCATGTAAGGTGATGCATGATAGGCTTGATGTCCCAAGATATAAGGTGTGTTGTTGTGAGACAAGCTTGGTTGATTCGCCATCAAAGCTAAGGAATCTGGATACATACCACGAGGAGAACGATGCATAATCACATGCTTCTCATGCTGCTGAAGGAAGGCATATATTTGATCCAAATTGCACTTGTGCAGATCCCTGGTTAACTTGACATCGGTAATATACTCACCCCATTCAGCTTGAGGTAGAGTATTCAAGAATTTGGTGTTAACCTGGAATGGAGCAATCTCAAGATTGTATACATTCAGATCATTCATGAGTGTGGTGAATCTGAAGTAATAATCGTGAAGTGTTTCCCCTGGGTTGTAGGTGAATCTATCAAACAAATCATACAGCTGACACTCCCTTTCTTGTTTGGTGAGAGACGTGCCTTGTAGCAACACCTTAAGACGTTCCCATAAATCTTTTGCCACAGTATACTTGCTTACCATCCTATAAATATCATGGGGAAGAGCTTGGAGAATTGTTTGAAGTGCTTTTTCATCTGCATCTGCAACAAGTTGTTGAGCTGGAGTGAGTTCTTCAAATTCTCGTGGTCTAGTCACGTTGTCAACCGTAATGGTACCATAGTCGAGTGGACCATTCAAAATCGATTTGACCATAAGCCTTCCGTATGTCGGTTTCCCCTTTAGATATTGCATCATTCGACCTTGCCATGCCTCAAATACCTCTTTAATAAGCATCGGTGGACGACTATCAGTTCCCGTTATAATCGATATATCCGTAAGAGATGTCATCTGAGGCATTACTGAACTTGGATTCATTTTGTTTTTCTTCAAAGAAACAGAGATTATCGGTTGATCGAGCAGTGAAGTAAAGCTTGTGAATTGTGTTGTGTTTTTGTTGTATGAAACCAAGATTAAATCCTCTAAAAAAAATCGTCGAAAAAACAAACAAAATAACCCTTGATTCGGAACTTTTTGTTGATTCGGAAGTTTGATTCGGAAGATTACCTTGATTCGGAACTTTGTGTTGATTCGGAAGATTACCTTGATTCGGAACTTTTGGTTGATTCGGAAGATTACCTTGATTCGGAACTTTTGGTTGATTCGGAAGATTACCTTGATTTGGAACTTTTTGGATTGATTCGGAACTTCTTGGTTCGGAAGTTATTGATCCGGAACTTTGGCTTGATCCGGAACTTCTTGACTCGGAAGTTCTTGGTTCGGAACTTTAGCTTGATCCGGAACTTCTTGACTCGGAAGTTCTTGGTTCGGAAGTTTCTTGATCCGGAACTTCTTGGTTCGGAAGTTTCTTGATTCGGAACTTCTTGACTCGGAACTCCTTGATCCGGAACTTCTTGATCCGGAACTTCTTGATCCGGAACTCCTTGATCCGGAACTTCTTGATCCGGAACTTTTGCTGAATGAACAGAAACTTCCTTGATGAACAGTCGAACCGTAAAAAAAATGAGATTAAGCCCCGATTTTGACCAAATAACCCAAAAAGTTTTGTGCTTTCGACTAAAATAAGTAACAACTAATACTTATCCACTAATCCCAATCACAAAAACACCAAAAACACCAAGAATCAAGATGATTTTTCTTAAAGAACACTAATACAATCAAAAACTAAAAAACCACACAAATCACCACCTTAAATCACCCCATAGCTCTTGATACCAAATGTAGAATATTGATAATCAATGAATCTATGAAGGGGTTTGTTAATTTCTAGAGAGAGAAAGTTAGAGAGAGAAAGTGAGAGAAACTATGTGAATTTTATTAAGTGGAAATTAAGAAATGATAACAACCAACCCCTTTCCTTAGTGGAAAGGGGTATTTATAGTTCCAAGTCATAAGTGGACTTGGGCCGGTCCATGACAAGCCCATGGACCGGTTCTTACTTAAGTTAATAAGCAAATAATAACTAATTACTAACTACGAGCTATTACAACATAAATCATATTGTGGAGTGACCGATACTTCTAATATACGTTAAAACGTATTTCTAACATCAACATCTCAACCTTTACCTACACCTACACCTTCACCACCCAACCCCAATATTCCTTATCCATCTCGCTTAGGCAAGTCCAAAATGCACACAAAGGATGACATTCAAGTGTCGAATTATTTGAAGATGATCTCTCAAATGACTTTCAACATTAGCCTTGTTGAAGCACTTGTCCACATACCGAAATTTGTCAAAGCATTTAAGGAATTGCTTAACAAGAAGGAGAATTTGATTGAGCTCGCCAACACACGCTTAAATGAAAACTGTTCTGCAGTTATTCTTAAAGAACTTCCAGAAAAGCTTGGAGATCCCGGTCGTTTTGTGTTGCCGTGCATCTTTAACAAAATCGAATAATTTACTGCTCTAGCTGATCTCGGGGCCAGTATTAATCTTATGCCTTTGAGTGTTTGGAAAACACTATCATTACCCGACCTTACTCCAACGAAGATGACTCTTGAACTTGCAAATCGCACTCTCGCTTACCCCGTTGGTATTGCCGAAGACGTGTTCATTAAAGTTGGCACATTTACTTTCCCGGTCGACTTTGTCGTTGTTGATTATGAAATGGACCCTCGTATTCCTTTAATACTTGGTCGGCCATTCTAGAGAACCGGACGAGCTCTAGTTGATGTTGCCGAAGGTGAGTTAATTTTGAGAGTCGGGGATGATGCACAAGTTTTTAAAATGGGGAAGCTCACAAGCAAATCCTATGGAAGAGAATCCGCGAATATGATTAATGTGCTTGGTGATTTTGTCATCTACAACAATCCTCTATTCGAGTCTTGCATTGATAATCCACTTTTTCAAGATGATGTGGATGATTCTCTCTCCAATGTGGAACCTTCTCCCATTTATGATTCTCCACCGATCTTTGATGCTTATGATGATGATTCTAGCTCAGATTCGGACGATTTTGATGATTGTACTTCCGAGTATCCCGACATGCCCACATATGATGATTTTGATGAGGCCGATACTCTTTCGAGTGATTCTTCTCATGATGAAGATCCTCCGCCATCACTAAATCCTACTTTGGATGATTACTCATTTGAGGAAGACTTCTCTACTTTTCTCAATACCTACTTCCCTCATGAGAGTGATGCACCTCCTTTGGACTTTGATAATTATGGTCTTGATCCTACTTTGGATTTGAAGAAAATTCTTTCAAAGGAGAAGAAACCAGTGGACACCAACATCCGCAGCACATATGATTTGACACCTCTTTGTCCACCTTCTGAGGACGAGGTTGTGCATTTTCTTCGCGGATCATCTTCACATTCTGCTGAGCCTGAGTACTATTTTCCCCTAAAGGAAAAGGTGTTCGGCCCCGGTATTAGAATCTTTAAGCCATCTCAGTATCCACCTGATGAAATAAAAGGAAAATCTTTGGAACTTTGGAAGATATGCTTGCACCACTTCACCCTTGCTTCCACCATGCTCCATCGTTGCTTAAGGGAACCTTTCCTATTCTTCTTTGGCTTACCTTGTTCACCTTAAGCTTATGCTATTTGATGGACGAAAACTATGTCTTTGATCCCGGTGGATATGTTTCATGCTTCTTCCTATGATAATCAAGGTTGAGTCAGGCTCACGACTCGGTAATCAAAAATCAAGCGCTTCTTGGGAGGCAACCCATGCATCTATCTTTTAGCTTTCTTTATCCTAAGTGTAGGGGAGACCCGTTGGTGTTTGTTATTTCCTCCCTTCTACTATTCAGGGATTCGAGTGCTCAATGATCCACTCTTGATGATTTTTGACGACCCGTGATTCCGTGTTCCCATTTTCCCGGTTCTATCCTAAACTCTTTTCGATTCACTATTTTATATTTTCCAATATTAAAATAGGAATCTCTTTAGTTGTCTCTTCCTTAGCGAGATTTAAACAAAGTGCACAATGTCCTAAGTGTAGGGGAGTTTACTCCCACATGCTTCAACATTGAGGACAATGTTTATATTAAGTGTAGGGGGACTTCTATCGAAGTTAAGTGGTCTTTTCCTTGTATTTGTCCTCATTTTAACCGGAAAATCAATTTTTCGACATTTTTCAAAATTTTTGATCTATTTTGGCCCATTAGTTTTTCCCTTTGTATAGTTATTTTCTTTCTTTACTAGAATAAATTTTAATAAAGTGGTTTTAATTTTCAAACGTTATGAATCTTTTGACTCAACCCGAGTTTACTCTAGCTAGTATCCTTAACGTGTTTAAGTCAAGTTTTGCTAGGCTTTTATATAGGGAGCTATAAAACGCGAAAGTCTTAACTCTCACGGGTTAAGAACAAGAACTTTTCGCAAGTTCCTATAACTGATCCTAGAGAGTCGTTTATCAAGGGAACTTTAAAATGCGATTTCAAAACTTGAAAAAGTCTAAGAGTTTGCAAGATCCTATAGGCGACTCGAAAACCCAAAACTTTGATTTAATAGGCTAAGCATCCACGAGTCTCATTCCTTGAGATTTTAAACTGTGGAGAACGAGAGATGATAGAGTCAATTATAAGTTTGGTATTCTTTCGTGAATTTATGTGAGTTAATTATGAGCCTATTCTCCCATCGCTTGCTAACAAATTTATCTGCAAGAAATAAGGTTGTACGATTTGAAAAGTTACTTAGCTTCTAGCCCAAGATCGTTTAAAAGTTGCTCGGTATGGATTAGAGTTCATAGCCAAGGCATAACTTATTGAAGCGGGATGCGAAGATTGGCGAGTCCAAAAAGGTCCTAACAAGGCATGAGGGCTTTTGTTGCTAAAGATCCAAAGTGATGTGAAGAATCATTTATCGAAAATCAATATGAAGGATCGAGACACACGACGAAAAGCAAAAACTCCCCAAAAGTCATGGAGAAGTCTATCCAAAAAGGCCCTAACAAGGTATGAGGATAAATAGATCCAAGTCCAAAAAGGAGGCGGATCGTTGTATATCAAAGTCCAAAATAATGATTGGAGAAAAATGAGGAAGTCGTGGTCAAAGTATGAAGAATCTCTCAAAACTTCAAGTGAAGAAATTCCTATTATGAAGAGAAGACCATTATTTCATGAACGTCTCTCAAGGTTTGAAGTATGAAGTCGCTGCCAAATATCGGTCCGAGAAAGGTCTCAAATCACGAAGCGAGTTATGCCAAGATATGAACTTTATGAGGTCCCGAGAAGCAGTTTTAAAAGATTTTGTCCTTTAGCTAACTATTGATTAAATCGTTCACTTTATTTTCAGCCTTAATAACTATCGAAATAAGTCAACAATGCATCCTCGTGATCATTCAAGACAATAATAAAATATAAGAGATACACCTAGGAATAAGGGAGTCTAAGTGAATAATTGGCCCACATGAGTTCGTGTTAGTTTGCTAACTTATAATAACAATGATCTCGTTTTTAAGCTTGGTTTGGAGAAAGTGAAAACTTGAGGATGATGATCATTCATAACATTTCCAAAACCCTAAGGTGTGCTTTTGATTTCTTTACTTGTTTATAATTTTATATCTCTTTAATAAAGGCCAACGTGGATTGATTATGATGAAAAATGTAAACGTGCTTTGTAACTAATGCATTGCATGAGGACATTGCAATGGTCAAGTGTAGGGTATTTGATAGGTGTGTAAACACCCATCCTTTTTACCACTTAATTACAACAATAACCGAGCCAAAACGTGTATTTTATGTCATTTATGTCGGAATTATGCGTGGTTTGTGCTTTTGTTGTGATTTAGGACGGAAATGTGGAAAAGGGAGAAAACACGGGCATTCACGGACTTTTATCGAAGAAAAAGACGAAAGACAAAGTCAAGAAGTCAAGAGTGCAAAAAGAACGGAAGTCCAAGACCAATTCTGAAGATTTATCGAAGAAAAAGTCAAAAGACGAAAGTTTACTAAAAACCGAAGAACTCAAGTCTAATTTATTGAAGAATTACAAGACGAGTTCAAAGAAATCCCGAGACAAAGTCATTAAAGTCCAAGATTAACAAAAGATTAAGAAGACAAGGACTTAAGTGCGCAATTAAGGAAAATAAGAAAGAGGGAGGAAGCTTCCTAAGCACTCCTTAATCTCCCCTATAAATAGATTAGGATGTATTTCATTTTTCTTTGTTGGATAGCTTGACAAACTATTTCTTCCACTTTTAATTACCTTGCACATTTAATTACCTTGTCATTTAATTTCATGTCCATTTAAATACCTTGTCTTTCACCTTAAATACCTTTAATTTCAAGTAAGTTTTCTTTTAATTCTTGTCAATCTTTATTTTTATTGTTTGATCTCTTATCTACCTTTCTTAATCTTTAATCTTTATGTTTATGTTCATGTTTATGTTTTTGTGTTTTTATTGATTAAGTGGGTTTTGATTATTTTGATCATTATTGTTAGATTTGTTGTTTTGGTTTGTTTGATTATCATTAGTTGATCATTTGTTATTAGTTTGCTTAATCTTGTGGTTGATTTTTATTAGTTTTCATCTAGATCCGTATTATTTTTGTCTTGCGTGTTCTTCGCTGTTCTTCTGTTTCCCAGGAAAAGTTCCGAATCAAGGCCAAAAGTTATTCCGAGTGAAAGTGTTTGCTGATAAAGTTCCGGATCAAAGTCGTTCATCCGGAATATTTAGCATTCCGGATCATTAGTGTTTTATTCGGAATAATTTATTTATTCCGGATCAAGTCTCTCATCCGGAATAATATTCTGGATCAACCACACTTTCCGAATCAAGGAGTATATTCCGGATCAGCAAGTTCATCCGGAATAATTTATTATTCCGGATCAAAGTGCTTTATTCGGAATATTAAAACATTCCGGATCAAGGTTGAGCCAAGGTGTTTCATCCGGAATATCCCATATTCCGGATCAAGCAGAACATTCCGGATCAAGACCATTATTCCGAATCAAGACTTTATTCCGGATAAGTGACATATTTCGGATAAAGGATTTATTCCGGATCAAGGGTTTTGGTGAATATTCCGAGTGAAGAAGAACATTCTGAACGAAGGTGACATTCCGGATGAGTGTTTATTCCGAACGAAGGATTATTCCGGATGGGCTGTTTTCAGGTTATTTTTAGTTTCAATTTTTAACTTTCTGTTTTTACTTTTCAAGCTTTACTTTTCCCGCCTTTTTACTTAGTTGCACTTTAAGTTTATTTGCATTAGATTTATTTTAGCCTTGCCTTAGTTTTAAGTTTTATTTGCGTTTTAAGTTTGCCTTAGATAGATTTAAGTTTGCGTTATTTACGTTTTGTGCCTTTAAATTCCCGTCACGCTTTTAAATTCTTGTCATTTACTTTAAATTAGACTTAGATTTAAATTAACGTCTTTTACTCTTAAAGTTTTGTTCTTTTAATTACTACAACGACATAACTATTTGTTTCACCAAAATCAACTGAGTCGTACTTTGAACCAGAAATCAATTCGAGAAGATACCGAATTAAATTGAACTTAACAAAATATTAGTTATCAGATATGAACTCACCTTAGGTCCAGTAAAACTTGTCAGGCTTATATCACACAGAATAACTTGAGCTAACAAACAAGAACTTGATCTTACACCAACCTGTTTTAACATATCTGGTATATTATTAAGTCTTTGATTTTGGAGTTCAACATTCTTGTTATATTATTTATGTATTCTTGTGACATTATTGCATCATTGTATAGGTCATTATACTCAGAATCCATTATATAAACGTTTGAGGAGCGAGGGCACTTTAAATCGTAAACCCAACCACTCAGTCAGAACGTAATATCGAGATGGACCATCGTTGTACAAAGTTCTCTACTAACATGATACATAGTAATATATTCTTAGAAATTTCTTCAAAAGCTGGTATGTTCCTCTTATTTTTATATCTTTTATCCTTTAGTTTCATAATTGGCAAAAATAATCCTTATACTTTATAATAATTTAGAAAGTATGTGTCATCATATAGTTGTTATTCATATATTTTTATAAATTACTAAAATGATCCTTTAAGTTTATAATTTAAGAATAATTACCTTTTTAACACTTAATTTCATAAGTTTAGCATATTTACACTTTTAACCCCTTAAGTGTATAGTTTTAATATTTATAATTTCAACCCTCAATATTTAACCTTAGGGTCTCAAACTTTCCAACATTTATTATTATATCTTTAACTTTCATGAAATGATACTTTTGTCCCATAATGTTAAATAGTTTCAAAAATGACAGTTTTAGTCCTTATACTTGTATAAATCATATAACTTCTTTAAAAATGTATCAAATGATCTAGGATTGTAAAAAAAAATTTCAAAACACATTTATAATCTTAATAACAACATTTCATTAGAATTATAGCTCTTGAAATCGGTTTTTTCTTATTATTTTATGTAAAATATAAAACTAGGGTTTTAAGATATTTTTAGCTTATAACTTTCATTTAAATTGATGAAATGACTTAGTTTCTTTTAGAATATCTTTCTAACATAATTTTGGCATTATAAAAAGTCTAACATATCATTATAACAAGATCAAAGCTTTCTTAACATAAGAATTACCTAGGTAGCTCCAAAATGGCTCCTTGTGACTTCTTATGAACACTACTTGCTATCAAATCTTCAAAAGCTTCAATGGCTTCCTTCTAGACCTGGTTTCCGGTCTTGTGGGATGTCCTAGGACGTATGTATAGGTGTAAATGGAGAATGGGTAGGAGATACTAAGAAAACGGGTTGCGAGTTTTAAATGAAGACTATACGGCTCTATATTTATAGTTTTCCAACACTTAGGATCCAATTTTTGGTCTTGTACGTGTAACATAGATAGGATAGTAACTAAGGTATGCTAGTGAATCTCTACACAAGTTCTTAGAGTCTAGCTTCAATCCAATCTTCTCTTGTGGCTAGAAATAGGTCACGACAACATTAGGATAGGAATGGTGATGTGTAGCAAGCAAGGAGGTGATGCACCTACTTGTAGGAACTTCTAATATATCTTAGGACTTATAAAATATCTAGTTTTAAAACTTGGAATGGAGGTAAATGGTTTTAAAATGTGTTTTGGAGGGAAAATACAAAACCGGGTTTAAAACTAGGGCTTCTAACTTATGGTTTGTGTTTTTGGTGATTAAGGACTTAGGAAAGTTATTAGTGAATTATTAGGGATTAATTAGGGTTTAGACAATCTATTTAAGAGATTTGGGTCCTTGGTTTGAAGTTTAACAAAGGTTTGATGTGAAAATGGGAAGTATACTTATGTAGATTAGGGTTTTCTAATGATCTAGGGTATAATCTTGGTAAATGTGATTATCCTCCTCTTAGCTACTGATGTAAAATTAATTTAGGTCCTAGATATTGTGTCTTAAGTGTCCAAAGAGTTCTCATACTTGGTTTAATGCTTTAGTTTACGTAAACATGTCTAAAGGGTGAAAATACCTATTTTGACCTAATTTACAAGTCATGCATTGAAATCTTGTACCTTGTGTATTAGGGTACTTTTACATTGTCTTATCATAATTATATAACCTTAATGAAGTCCTATGAGTATTTGTAGACTTGTTTTAAAATACTAGGTAATGATTCCAGGTGGATTTCTTAATATAAGGGTTTTCATATTATTAAGCCTAATGACTTTCTATTTTGGGTAATTAAGGTTTATATCTTAATGTAAGTTTATTCTAGGTCTTATATAGTATGTTATTGACTTCTTTAGGTTCTACTTATTAGTTTAAGGGTTTATATAGAGTAATCATAATCTAGGATTAATTATGGGATATTAAGATCATATGCTTTGAAAACTTGTACTTTATGCTTTAATAATTTGTAACTTAACTAAAATAAATTTAATACCTTAATATGATACTTAGTTGAGTTTTATAATTAGTTGCAAAAGATTAGACTTTAATTCATTATACAATGGATTTTATATGCTAATCTTGGTTTTAGGTTATTTTCTTGTAATTAGCTTGAGATTAGTGAATATTAGTACTTTGTGATTGCTTAACTTTTCTTTATATAGTAGATTAGAATTAGTATATTGTATTGATTATAGATTAATAGTTCTTTTACAATTACATTGATTAGAATACTGTTTATAAAGGTTTTTAGGTGATGATCTAGACTATTATGTACACTTATTTGTACTTTAGCTTTGTATAGCTTATTCTTACTTATTCTTTATATAACTTTATACTTTCTGTATGATAATATAATCCTTGTTCTTATTCCTTGTTTACTTTTTCATATGTATTATGTATTCATACTTTTGTCATGTTTGAGTTCATTATTTATTTATAGGGATTCTAGGGTTTCTAAGGGAATTTAGGGTATCGTTATATTTCTTGAAATGTTCTTATTTATTAGTATACTTGTTAAATCACTCATAAACTTATACTTGTTATGTTTACAACATATAGGAATATGTTGATATAGTAATTCAAGTTGGGAAAAGTAGTTCATCTTACCAAGTAATGCATAAAAAGCAAAAATTTCTTATGGATTTTCCATTTCCATTAAACATAATATATATCATACTTGTGAAATTTATGGGTTGTCATAGCCTCTTCCCCTTAAAAAAAATATCGTCCCGAGATTACAACAATAAGGTAGTGTACTAAAACAGATATAGTTCTTGCATTCTTAAATTCTTTCTAATATTCTATTCATACACTAATGAATACGACTTGTATGTTGTCATTTATCTTACAACCAACAAACCAAATCGACTCATGGATAGATCATTTAGAACATAGTTTACCGGAAATCCTTTCGACCTTTAAATCCAATAAAAAAACTATATTTCATTGATTATCAAACCAAGTGTTAAGAGTTTTATCAACCATACAAACCCAATTATATTTTCTCGATCATTATTCATACTCTCCTTTAGAATCTATGTTCATCACACAAGCATATCACACTACTCGGAAATCATACTCAAGCACATTTCATCACAATTCATCATCAAATTAAACATTAAACAACACTCAAATTAAAAATAAAACCAATTCAAGTACAAGAGTTTTACCGCTATGTTCTTCAATCACAAATGACTAACACTAGAATTTATATCAATTCCAAAAGTGTTATAGGACAGCCTCCCATTGATGGTGGAGAGTAAATGGTTTGTTTACGGCTTAATTATGAAAACCCGTTTTTGGAGAAGCTTCTGGCAGGAGGAGTAGTCGGTCGTCATCCAACATGGGTGGCGACTCCTTTTGTCTGGTTGGCTAGCAACCACCTGACTTGGCTACCTACTTCTTTTCTTGTTGCGTACTTCTTCGCCATCTTTTCCTTATTTCTTCTTTGTTTTAGCCTCAAAATACCGAGTCAAACAAGAATGATCGATCATAGGTTTATAATGTATCGATTATTAGAACGTTGTAATAGGTAGTAGGTTAGTCGAGATTCACGGGCTTTACTTCAATCTACATAGGCCACATTTAGGTCATAAAGCCCAAAAGGAAATCCCGACCCATCTACAATAGCCCATTAGTCTACATGCAAGACAAAACTATAAATACTCACCTCCTAGCATGTTAGGAGGTGGTTGGTTTATTTCATTTTCTCATTCTTAATCTAATATCACAAAGTTTCCAACCATTTTCTCTATATTCACTCTCTCTAAAACTTCGTCTATTTTCCATGTATTTTCTTACTTATTTCTTAGATCTATCATGGTGAAGTGATTTATATATGGTACAACAGTTGATATCATTCGCCACGGGATAAATTAGTGATTATTTGTGGTTATACTATAAATTTCGTAGGGTTTTAATCAATAAAATCACACGAATTCTTATTTCTTCTTTGTTTTCAATACATAAACATCAATATAACTTCATATATTTGGTGTTGTGTGACAGGAACAAGAAAAATCCATATTTTCTCTTGGTTTTTTAGTCGATCCAAACAACAATATTTTTTAAGATCTAAAATATTTTTGGCTTAAAAAATCAAAAAGGTTTCCTTTTCTAGTCCCTATGATGTTATAAATCGAGAAAGTACAACACGATTTGTCGGAATAACTTGAAAACGTTGTCTTTATCGAGATTGTTGCCTTGAAGCTTTATTATGTTTTCCATACATAAACATCAATATAACTTCATATATTTGGTGTTGTGTGACAGGAACAAGAAAAATCCATATTTTCTCTTGGTTTTTTAGCCGATCCAAACAACAATTTTTTTAAGATCTAAAATATTTTTGGCTTAAAAAATCAAAAAGGTTTCCTTTTCTAGTCCCTATGATGTTACAAATCGAGAAAGTACAACACGATTTGTCGGAATAACTTGAAAACGTTGTCTTTATCGAGATTGTTGCCTTGAAGCTTTATTTCAGAAAAAACTACATTATTGCGAGTTGAGAAACCCTTAATATTACGAGTTGAGAAAAAAAATTGCGAGTTGAGGTTTTAGAAAACCTCAACTCTTCGTAAAAAGTTCCAAAATCATCAGTCTTGGGAAAACCGACTCCTTTCTCAAACTCTTCGTATGCAAAATCTAGGTTACCCCCTACGACTGATACACAACCAAGTGTTCCAAAACCAGCCATTTCACCCTATGTTCCTCCTCCGTTTAGAAAACCTTGCTAAACCCGATCATGTGAATGCACCTAGAACTTCTAGGAACACCCCCAAGAGTGTGACATTTGCATTCATAAAGGAATCTGTAGGTTCAAATCACTTAGTTCATGCCAACAACCTAGAGGATGCTAAGCAAAAAAGGAAGATTCAGAAAGTCAACACTGTGTATTCAAAACCTAGTACACCAACAGTCGCTAGAGTTCAACACACTCCTAATGGAAGTAAACCAAAACCTAGGACCCCTTACCAGCAACCTAGGAATTGACAACCATCCATGAGTAGTCGTGTATCGAACACTACGACTGAACGACTAGCAAAACCTAGGTACACAAGGACTTTCGTGAATTCTAAATTCCCTACATGCCCAACGTGCAAAAAGGACATTCACAATGGAAATCATAACCATTTCATTCTGCAATACCTTTATGAGGTCAAATCTCGTGTCGTTGCAAAGAGAAAGAATGCAGAATCCCATAAGATTAAAAGGAGATACAAATTCGTCGCAAAGAAAAGCAATGACAACAAATCTGAAACGCAGATTAATATAGGACATAGTTTCTCTCCAAAGAAGTCTTTCGCTGTGTAAGAGAAAATTACTCCTAGATCTAGTCTTTAGTGGCAACCAACGGGTAAGATCTTCAAGAAAGTTGGTCTTGAGTGGATTCCAATAGAGAAGAGTGTTGAAACCTGCACCAACACTAATGCGAGTGTTTTGCACTTAGATAAGGAATTTGTTACTCCTAACACTAGTATTTGTGCAAACTCTTCTGTGATTGCAGGTACTTCAGCGGATTTCAAACCCAATTCTTCCTCAACGGGTTCCAATTTTGTACATTCGATATCACCTTCTTCTGTTGTAAAAAAATCTATTTTGGACTATTTTCGAAAAACTTGAAAAATACAAAACTAAAATAAAATGTAAATATCTATAGAAAAAAATGGAAAATGGAAAAATCTTTCAAAATACCAAAAAGAATCTTCTCGACATGCCTTTCAGTTTTGATAATATGTACACACCTAGAAATGTCGCTCAATAACGACACGGGGGTGTACATAAAGCTCGAATGAAAGATTCAAATGTTTTCAAAACATGTCATTTCTATTTTCTTGAAAAATGATTTGCAATTACTTCAGAATGTGACTCGTTCCTCAAAGAAAAGAAAGTTTATCACGGATGATGACTTATCCTTCTCAATGGGAAAATAAAATTTTCTCGGTCATGAGCTTTCGTTAAAAACATTCAAAGTTTTTAAGCTCATGTAAAAGACTTACAGTTAAATGTCAGACTTTAACTCAAACTTCAAACAAAGAAAAGTGTATCTTTAAAGATAACTTATCCTAACAACGGGTAGAGAAATCTATCACGGGTTGAGCTTGTCACAAAACATTCAACGTTTTGTGCTCAACACAATGGCTTGTAATCACTTTCAGATTGTAACCCATATCTACTTTCACGGGGGAGTGTACGATTTAGTGCCTTACCCTCAGCAAAAGAAGAGAAATCTTCTTTTACTTGAGTTGATTTATCAAGACATTCAAAGTCTATGAACTCAAGTTTATGCTTTGGAAATACCAAGTCCCCAAAAAGAAATGGATTTCAAAAAGCGTTGAACATATTTTCTCAAGAGTTTTTCAATGATTATTCAAAATCTTTCAAAAATTATATGTTCAACAACTCCTATCCTCAAAAAGCGAAATGTGGATCATATCCTCGAAATGACAATTCAATTGGATCAATTTTTGAGAGAGAGCTTTCTAATATTTGACTTTTTAGTTCGTTTTTTCTCGGTATCTAATCGAATTGATTTAATGTTTTCAAGCAAAGACTTAATTGTTTTTGGTGAATAAAAGGGTATTTGGTGACTATTTCTACTTGGCACAAAACAAGTAAAAAGTGTAAAATAATATATATACTACGTATACGTATTATACTAAAACGCATTGCAATTAAAACATTTAAATGCACAAAATTTAAAAATTTAAAATAGAAAATTAAAATTAATAAAACTAAAAAGTATTTTACAAGTCTAAAAACAAGTTTTACAAAAGCTAAACTATATAAAATCTAAATCTGATTTTTAAACTAGCAGAAGTCTAGACTAAACTTCAAATAGCCCAACAACAAGGCCCAGTAGCATTACAACTAATCGTTCATTCTAACAAATTTCAATTAAGGACCTATAGAGCAAATCAGTTTAATCTACAAGGTTAACTAGCGTAGCATAAATACCTAACAAGGATTAATACTGATAGAAGACTATACACAATTGAGGACTAAATTTGTATTTCAATGAAACTTGGTAAAAAGAAAAATGAAAAGTAACTTAACTATCTGCATATAGAAACGAACATACTGATCAAGACAACTTGAATGTAGCAGTTTACAAGTACATAATAACCTATTTAACAACAGCTAGCAAATACTGAAAATTGCAAAGGATTTAAACAGGAAGGTAACCTGCTTATCCAAGCCAATCCGGTGATGGCAAGAGCTATCTACCGTATTGCACCGAAAATGTTGTAACACCCTCAAATTACCACGCAGCGGAATACCACTTTGGGGCGCTACTCATAGCACATCGCACACAATCATAGACAACGACCTCAAAAACAGACGTTAAAATAATATACAACATTGTCTAAAAGTTCCCATCCCAATATATAAAATCAGAGTAGCTTTTGGCCCCAAAAATCGTTACCAATCACAATACATTCATCAAAGACTTTAAAAGTCATTTTATTCATTTCAAAAGATGGAAAAGTAAACAAAGTTTTAGATAAGTAAGCACCAACTTCCTCCTCGCATACTCCACTGCTATCCATCTTGATTACCTGAAATACATGCTTAAAATCATCAACACAACGGTTGAGCAAGTCTATAGGTTTTACAATCATCATTTGAACACAAGAATTTTAATCATCTCAAGCTTGTCACACAGACAAGTCACATATATATAAATCGATAAATGCCTTAAGCTCATGCAACTGAACGTTAACCAACACGTCAAACCGAGTCACTTACGGCGCCCCTACAACAGGTAATATTGTCATATTCGAACGACCTCTTATACATAATATCCCTTTCAGGTGATCACAAGGATACATACCCAAGGATAAGGCTGTCAAACCAAATAGATCTATCATATGTATTGGCGTTTACCTCGCAAGGAATTAACAGTTCATGAATTTCAGGGACTTCATAAGACAATGGTACTTAGGCATTTATCATCATATTCGGGTCCAACATACTGAAAGAAACTTGTGTTCCTTTTATAAAAACAAGCATGTATTCCCCCTCGCGGGTTAAAATCATTTACAAGATAATAAAAGCCGAGGTTATAGACTTACATTGATAAGAACTAAGAAACAATAAGTTCTCCGAGACGAGTAGACGAATGCCGACGAATCAATCACGACCTATAATAGTTGTGCGTACTTAATTTCTCACTCAAAATAATATAACACGAAGAATGATATTTATACTCGTATATATGTATTAACATGCACTACAAACTAATGCTTAAGAATCCATGCCCAAAAATCTAATAAAAATGCATACTTAGAAAATTTTGACAATTTTGACTTTCTGGCCAACTTTGACTTTTATGGTCAGCTTTGACCTTCAGGTCTGACCCGATTAATTGACCCACTGAACGACATATTCATAATTAAAGACTGAATCATTTTTATGCAAAACGACATTTCGGACAAGTTTCTATTTATACCCGAGACCTGAAACTAAACAAAAACGGACCAAAATGCCCCTGCAAGTTTTGCGCGAAATTACAATTTTGACGTTAAAATTTCAGATTTTACTTGTAACTTTTATCCCGTTGCTACTCGTTTTCAGGTCTGATTCCCATGCAGTAAGGGTAAAACAACATTCTGAACAACTTTCGTGTTTCGGCCGAAGGCCGAAAGGGATCAGAAATGACCGATTAACCCCTCACATCAGATCTGTTAAAAGACATTTTTTTAGAAAATGCAGATTTTCAATTAGCTAGAAGACCCTCAAATATTCAGTTTCAAAACCACTTTTCTCGCGGTAGATGTAAAATGACGTTTTAAACAACTACACAGTTTTAGTCCAACACTAAAACGGACCAGAAATGACATATTTACCCCTCGCATCAGATCTGTTAAAAATGACGATTTTTAGAAAAAAATGCAGGTTTTAAATTAGCTAGAAGACCCCTAAATGTTAAGTTTCAAGACCACTTTCCTCACGGAACACGTAAAATGACATTTTAAACAACTTTACAGTTTTACTCGAACTATGAAACGGACTACAAATGACTGATTTTCCTCTTTTTCGGTTCTGCATCAGATGGTATGCAGAAAGTAAATTGATAAATTTTCAGAAATTCAAACAAGCATAACTTACTCATTTTTAAGAGTTAGAAGACCCATTTTATATCAAAATGTGCGTAAGGACGAGCCCCACGACTAGAAACAATAACATCACAGTTTATAAAAGTTTAACATGGCTGAAATTTATACCCAAAATCTGGACAGCAACTATATAAGCTTTACCCATGATCAAACAATGAAAATCACACATGCAACTACATAACTATTAAAATCAATATGCATGCAAAAAAAATCAAAAGATTGAAAAATAAGAACTTACAAAGCTAACAAAGAAGCAAGGAATCTAAATCAAACCACTCCTTAATGTTCGTTTGTATTCGACTGACTACACCCGACACCAATAGATGATCAAAAACGATTTTTGGTTGCACCCCCACTTGTTTTTATCAATATTTATCAACCCTCAATGCTTCCCAAGCATAAGATTCGGATTACACCACCATTGATGATTTCTTGAAAACTTTGATTTTTCTAAAACACATGAATCATGTTAAATTGATGGTGGGATTTGTTTAGGAATGATAGGTGAATTATTTTGGATAATTTAATTATGATTTGGTGAAGAAAGATTAATGTTGCTGGTGATGGTGATGATGCTGGTGTCGACAGAGAGAAAGAAGAAAACAACAGTTCTTTTATTTTTGTAAGAAATATGGTAAGTGGGTGTAAGAGTTTTAGTAGTATAAGTAGTGAAATTATAAAGGGGTGTTTGTCAACAAGTTTTGCTAGACAACTCATAAAAATAAAATAAAGGTGTATTTGGTTTTGTGTTGCGCCACGGGTAAAAAAAAAGAGCTTCGGCTCGGTTTTTACCAACTAAAATCATTATAATTAAATCTCGAGCACAATAATTAAATTAATGCATAACGAATTATACGAACACGCTTTCGACTCGTTTTCAACCAAATACGACCATAAGCCGAAAAATAATGAAAATAAAATTAATAGCTCTTACGGCTAAAATATGGCATTCGTCGTCTTCTCGATTATTTAACGGATAAATTCTATTCCTCAAAACATTAAATAAAGTCTCAATCACTGGTTTCAACGTAAACCGTCAAACAATACAATACTTACCATTACTTAGGAATTCAAAATCCGTTACATAGTTAGGATAAAATAATGACGTTAAATTCGGGTTATTACATTCTCACCTCCTTAAGGGAGCGACGTCCCGGCGCTCGACTCACTTCATACTCGTATTGTGCACTACTCGGAAGGATGAAGGCACTTCTTTCTAAAGAAGTCCTCACGTTCCCACGTGAATCTTGATCTACGTCTCGAATTGCATCAACACTTCTTCAAGATCGACACAGTGAATTACGCGAATTGCACGAAGCTCATCCGACGACTCCAAATTTATATTTCGTCAAAAGCGAGTTCATCGATACGGACATCATTCGGCGTATACATTACTCTATCGGATGCATTACGATCTAAATCAAAACACAAAAAGACATCGCTAGGGACGTAAAATCAAGTCACGACATATTTGCAAAATAACCAAACCATGCCAAATCAATAAATTCAATCGTGTTAGCTCATGCTTGCTAAATAGGCAAGCCATGATAAATAAGAATACTTGACAAGACCTTCGGGTAAGTCCAGTCAATTGGAAGATTGCAAGTTAAAAGATATCCACTGGCCGGATAGCTACGGACGCATATTAAGAAGAAATAATAAGAAAGTATTTTCGTCATCGTAGGGCTCACACTCGGATCCATACGCAAAAGATAATACAAGAACGCCATCTCACTTCCGCCCACGTGCATCAAAGTCTCAATAAACATCGTCGTTGAAGGTCAAAAAGATATTACATGGTACGTGTTTTTCATGATCGGACGTCATTGGACAATGTCGTCTCAAGTTCTCACAACTTACGATCATTCGACTAGATCACATACCACATAAGTATCTAAATGCAAAGGTCGAACATAAACATCAAATACAGATTTCCACCGCTGATCATCGTGAAAACCTTGAACGAACCATTGATAATACAACTTGATCTCCAAAGTCTTTACACTTGCGGTGGCGGCTTTAACATAACGAATTTATTAATTTCAATCATTAAGAAATTCGGTCCATTAGCGAAGATTCACAACATATCGGGCATACCATTAACTTCTGTTCCAGTGTTCAACATACAAAAGCATCCCACTAACTTCTGCTTCAACATTCATCATACAAAGGCGTCCCAATAATTCCTATTTTAGTGTGCTCAAAGTGATACATCATTTTCTTTGTTTGCTCATTATATTAGCCCCACAGGTTCGTCATCAAGAAAGAAAAAAAATATTCTATGACCCTTCGATAGTAGCTAGTAAAATTACAAAATCTTCACATCCACGATAAGTTGCCGTTGTTAACTTGATCCCCAATCAATCCACAAATACACGCATAAATCCTGGTGACGCTTAAACAAGTCGCCTATTCTCGAAACGGTTAACGGTTCTTAGCAATCTGCTTATAAAGCTTGCTATCATCAAGACACATTAGAAATGGTCCATCAAAATATATTATAACTCGAGAGAAGTCCAATGGGTTACTCGTACATAGATGATAATCGGCGATAATCATAATGACGACGGCCCCGAACGATTCATACCAACTAAACACGATTTGAAGGAAGACGTACGCATACCAAACATCCACAAATCGAGCCAGACATACTTGAGCCCACTCATTTATAACTCCTTGTCGACATCAAAAGGCGGCCCTTTCATGTATACAAGATTTTATAAATTTACGGTTCAGGAACTTATAACTTTCTTGTTCAAATGAAAAGGCGTCCCAATCTATTTCAACGAGACGATTATAAGTCATCCTACTTAAGCATTACTACCTCTCAACACGATATCATATCAAGATACCATAGTAAATACAAGGTGTCAATAAACTTACATCATGATTTCCGTATTCAAACGTCCCATTCCATTTGAATAAGGAAAACACGACAACCTAAGGTCCAGTAGTTTAAAACTTTCTTGTTCAAATGTCCCAATCCATTTAAATAAGACAACCTTAAACGACTCATAGTTAGGCGAGTTAAAATCTCTATATCTAAATGTCCCATTCCATTTAGATACAAGGTATTAAGTCACTCAACCGAATGACTACTACGAGCATACCATTGTTATACACAAGCTATATATATTTGATTAGGATATATATATCTTAAGTCCAACAATGGCATCCTCCTTTTCGCCAATAAAACTTAATCATATAAAATCAAATCACATGTCGCATTACATGGAAGATGTCGCCTCAGCTAAATGATTCTTCAAAATCATAGGAAGTATTCGGAACACAAATATCGCATCAATCAATTAAGTTTCGAAAGAAGATGTCCTAAAATGGCACATCGCGGTACGATGACAACAATCGAACTTAAACAAGTCGATATGCGATAGATGTGAGAACTCGTATTTTTTTTTCGGTAATTAAATTATTCTTTTATTCGTACCTTTCAATTTTATAATGATTAACCTGTTTCTTTTACTTTTGCATGCGTGAGAATTCAAGAATTTTAAATTAAATTGTATTTTAATTATTTTTCTAACATATTAAAATAATTTATTTGGAATTATTAAAATTATATTTTATTTGTCTATATTATTTAAATAAAAAGTTTTGATTTAAAAGCACTCGCACGTGTTTTATAAAACGTTTACCCGATTCGATGGAACCGTTATCGATGGCTATTTCGACTCTAAGAAGCCAGAATAATTATGTTTCCATAAATATCATCGTTATGACACAGAATTTTTTTTTTTATTGTCGTCGTTTTAGTTTCGCGTTTTACGAGCATTCTTTTAATTTTATGTTAAACTTTTAGGCATCATTCGTTTATTCGACGCGTTAACCCTTATTATATTATAAATCCCATTATTTATCAAAATCAACGTGTTCCGATTATCGATGTTTTTATTTTATATTGAGAGTTTATTTTAGTATTTTACGCGTTTCTTTCAAAGCGCGTAAATTTTAAAATATCGGGCTTTAATAATATCCGCTTTTGTAAATTTTAAAACAAAATTTACTTTTATTTTACCTCACACCAAATAAACACATGTTTCATCCTATGTCTCAAATTACTCTTACACGTGTACAGTGCAAATTATAAATTGTATGTAAAAATCTAATTTAGACATATAAATCACCAACTCTTATTTCACTTGTTAGTTTATATCAGGTTAAAAAAACCACTTGTTCCCCATTTTTTTTTCTCTACTGAGAGTCTTCAACAACATAAACAACACATTTTATTATTTTTTTTTCTTTGACTAAATTCTTGAGCTAAAATGGAGGTCTTTTGTTTCTATCAAATATCTTGGATTCATTTCTATCAAAACAAGCTTCATATCAACATTTATGGTCATTTGGGGCTGAAGTAATAAGATGTTCGGATTCATAATACTCTTGGATTGATAATCTAATTGGATGTGGAGGTTTCAATCTCTTGTTCATGTCTATTGTGGTTCTTAATCCTTCGTAATCCATTGTGAGAAATTATTGATTTCTTTATTTTTTTTATTTTCTTTATATAATCATTCATGAGTTTTGATTAATCCTCTATATTTGTACACATATATGCATGTTTATACTTTGATTTGATTAATTATGGCATTGTATGAGATTGGGTGAATTTGAAATGGGTTAAAACTAGTGTTTGGATAGATTGGATTGCTGATTTTGATAGGCCTGTGTTGTTTGGCTGTTTTAAAAATGTTTCGTGCGATTCCCATTTAAAATAAAAATAGGATGAGATAGCTCCAGGTCTTAGGTTCGTTTTGCCGGCTCGTTCAATCTAAGACGAGGTCCGATGATTTAGTTATGATTTAAATGGTGAAGGTGCGCAGATTTTGCACACCTGCTGTATATGGCCAATAACTCAAAAATTTTGTACATAAACACCCAAATATGTAAAACTATAACTTGTAGAGGACTCTCATATCTAACTTCTCCAATTGGATTGAATACTGTAGGGTTTATAGATTGTGAGATACATCAACATTAGTGGACTGATTATATTTTGGTATAAATTTTGAAGGTCTGTGAAGTTTGGTTGATTTTGAAGATGTTAGATGGGTTTATACAGTTAGTTAAAAATATATGGACATAGATACAGTTCTTAGCTTGTTGTATCAAGAAAGCTCATTGTGAGATGTGTTACGGTTATTTAATTATGATTTTTGTGGTAAAACGGGTCTGATTTTGCACACTGCTGATAAACGGGTAATAACTCAAGATTTTTCTACAATCTTTTAAAAAGAGCTCTTGATCCATGTAGAGAACTCAGTGGGCTATCACCTACCATTGATTTTGCTATGATATCATTTGTAGATTTCAAATTACGCCCGTTTCCATAAGCCTTAAAAATCAGTCACATGTTTTCTTTAGGACTTACTTGTAGTATTAAAAATTATAAGTCCAATTTAAGTGAGATTTATGGTTTTATGGTAATTGTTACAGAAAATTAGACTCTTTTAGGATTCTAGGATGTAAAGAAGTAGTCTTAACGATTTACGGTTTGAGAATTATGATTTTTGCAAGTCGAATAAATTTTCGGCCAAATTAGTAAAACTATTGAAGCAGAGTCTTTAAAAGTGTCGGGAACTTACTATTTTTGGGAAGTTTGATTTTTTGACTTTTGAAAATCCTATGTACAATGCCTAATCTGTATGAATCAAGTATAATCATGTGCATTCATTTCATTATACACATATGCCTAAGACGTATAATTCGTTTCTAGGTGGTTCCTAAGAAACTTTCGGGTTCTCCCGTCGATTTCTATCACATCTTTTGATCTTGCGGCTTAAGGTGAGTTCATAGCCCCTTTTCTTATATACTTTGTTACAAATTGCGGGGTGAGAATAACATGCGTGGAATACAATCATAAAAAACTTTTAGTTTGCTATCCGAGAACTGTATGCTTCCCCAGATTACACATTTACTTATTGCATTAGTACCTTAGTCAAAAAGCCCCTACATCATGAACCGTTAATTCACATTTTTGCAAGCGCGAATGTTGTGGATGGATCCATCGGGATTGACAATCCCCGTCCCGATTACCTTGACGCACTTACATTTGACTACCTAAGTATTTACTAGGGGTAAAACTGTTATGTTAAAGCTTCGGTGTCGTGAGCTATTGCAGTAATTAATCTTTAATGATTTTGTACGACGGTACTAAATCATATCATGTTGCTATTCTTATAAAATTTATGTTTGTATTCCACATCACTACTTATTAAACCTATGAATTTCACTCAGCTTTATGTTGACCTTTTTACATGTTATTTCTCAGGTAATACTAATGCTTAATTTTGCTAAGGATGGGAGCCCGCAAGATATTTTCGCAGCTTGGAGAGTTCTGTGTTATTTTTAAAGTTTGATTTTAGTAAAAGCTCACATAAGTTTATTTTGGATTTTTGGTTACTATATATTACAAAACCATGTATAAATAATAGATTTATCTGCTTATAAAACTCTGGGACCTTTGTATAAAAAAAAACTCTGATGTTTTTGATGTAATGTATATGTCTTTATTACGTCAACTTGTGTCAACAATATTTTATTATTTCTTGTACCATGACGTGGTACCCTTATGTTGCCTACGTGTTCCTTGTCAGATTTTGGGGGTCTCACAGATTGGTATCAGAGCGTTAGTTATAGAGAACTGAGTCGTTTTCAAAACTTAGTCTATAACTGAAAGTTCAAATATTTCATGTTTCTAAGTGTCAAACACAGAATCTACCATTGTTGTTCGATATCTACGCGGGTAATTCTCTAATGCTTATTATTTACTTTTAAATTATCGTTGTAGTATTTCATTTCTTGATTACATTTTAAAATATTACATTACCCTAATGACGATAATTAATATTTCTTTCCAAATCCTTTGTGTTTCATGAATTAGCATTGGATATTACTGTGATTGCATATGCCCTTACCGCATTACCTGAATTCTTATTTTTGTAAATTGATCTTGTTGCAATAATTTTATATTGTTATGACATTACATACTCGTATTCGGGGTGCATATGCTGCCGACTTTTCATACTCACTTTTCTGAGTACTATTTCTATTTTGTTTATGCGTGATACGATTGACCTCATATACTCGTTCATTTTGAACCGCCAATTTTCTCAACTCATTGTTACATGTTGTGTGTATTTTCGTGATACCATTGTTTGGGATTAAGTAAGTGTTGCTTTCGATGAAACTTCCGATTTTCATTTTACTACTGTACGTGTTACTTTCATCGTTAAACCTCTTTAAGATATATATATTTAGATATCCAGTTTATTTTCCGACCATTCTTGATTAGATGTCTAGTCTATAGACCTTTGGCCCAGTGTGTCCCAGGAAAAGACTAAAGGACATCGTGTAAGTCACACATCTCGAAGCATTCCTTAAATCCGTGTTGAATATATTGTGGGTTTTTGTAACCTTGATTGACCTTTACGCTACCGTCTTACACGACACTCGTATATCGATTAAATGTTATTTCATTGGTCATTCTACGTTTCAAGTTTAAATTACAACATCGTTTGTACCTTGGAAACACCATCTTCATCTTGTAATTCATATCCTCTAATACGTGGCGATTGTTTAGAATACAATTCTACTTCTATAAACTTGTATCATTCCCTATATTAGACCTCCTCGCTCTAGGAGTGCGACTAGTTCATAATACATTCCTTTCTTGATAATATTCTTTGTAAATTTCCACCTCGATTGTAAGATTTTTTATCTTGATCCAATTTCGTTTTAATCTTTATTCTTATTGATGAGTTTTCTGTTTTTGATGTTCTTGGATGATGTGTGATTAATGGAATGACATTAGGATGGTATTAGGATACATAGAAAGCTAAGTTATGTTGTTAAAATTGATGTTTAGAGGTGTTTCGATGTGACCATTTTAGGACAGCGGGTTTGGGGTTTATTTCGGCAAATTTAAACTTTTCCAAACTGATTTTTTTTAAGGTCTTGGTTGAGAGGTAATGTCACAAGGTTCGTTTCTGTATAAAATTTGCTTTCTAACTCTTTAAAATGAGAAAGTAATGACCTATTTAACCCTTATGTTTTGCCTTGGCTAGTTAGTAGACATTATAAGCTTAGCTTGGCCGCTGAGCTTGCGTTAATAGCCACCACCAATTGAATTTTATGACTAAAACGGTGATCGTTAATTTTATAACTAATTTTCTAAATTTTTAACCTTTTGCTAAGATGTATTTTTTTCCCATTTCGAAAACTGAGATAAATTCATATAGCTAGGTATGTCGGGTATGAAAATACCTTTCCGACGGTATAAGGTTCATCATCTATCTCTTCATAATGAAGAAATAGCACGCATTTTAGAAACTAGTCTAATAGGAAACAACCGACCTAAACTAGTGTTTGGTTTAGCGTGCTTGGTATGGTTAACGGGTGTTTAGCCAAGATTTATCACTTGAAACACTTGAGAAACATATTATGCTGACTTTTGATGCAAAAGTTTAGTGTCCGTTAGCTACCTTTAAGTTTTTGACACATAAGTGGGTATTGTTGACTTATTTGAAAATTTTAAAAAAATTATGCTTTTATCGCTGCTGTCATAGGGATAAGTGTGTCGTAAAAGTGTTTTCAGCCTTCGGATAAAACTACAAAGTTGTCCGGATTGATGTTTCTAGTCACCCATTCGGAAACGAAAGCTTTAAAGTGGGCATTTGACCCTCAAAAATGCAAAATACAGACTGTAAAGTTTGACTTTTTCGCGCAGTATTCGTTTTGGTTTTTATTTTTAAAAAGGCATCTAGACTTCAAAACTTTTCTTAAAATTCACAAGATATTAACTTCATTATGTATATAACTTCTCTGAATTTTTGTAGAATTTTTCCAAGAGTCTATATAGGATTTTTAAGCCTCGCGAAAAGGAGTTTTCTACACTTTTTCATTAAGCGAGTAAATGACTAGTTCATTACCCAAACGCCCCTTAAGCAAGCCTAAATTTTATGGAGTGAATTTGGGATGATCGATATTGATACCTAGATGTATAACATCATAATTGAAGTGAAATTGAGGTCTAATGTTTAGTAATTCGCCTCAAGTCGGAAAAGCCAAAAGTTGACTATTTTCTATACGTTTAGTCAAAACTTATAAAAATGAGTTCTAAGCTATATAGCTTGATGAAACAAGTTTGTATGACCATATTTTGTTGTATTCCAGTAACTTACATGTATTTTTACAACTTTTCATTATTAAGTCATACTCGGGTCATACTTTGACTTTTGTTGACTTTTTACGTATTAGGTCACGGTTAACATATAATTGGCGTTTTCAGGTTCCAAATTGTTTGAGAATCTTAGTCTAAGACACTTATCTTTCATTTTATGTATTTCCTACAGATTGTAAGCTTTATAGGTCATGTTTTCACTTAGACTTGGTTACTTGTACAAGTTACTTATGTATCTCAATTTTTACAAAATATTTTGATACAAACGTTTTATACTTTTATAAAACAAATATCTAAGGTCGTGATCACACTTGTAGGTCGCGATAATTCTTAAAGTATTACTATTGCGTTTCTTCAGTCGGATCTCTATCTGCACGCATATGGATTCCTTTATCCTTTCTTTTATACATGACTCATTTGTCATTTCATTTTATCTTTCTTTCTTCTATCGCACCACTGATTTGGGTCAGATTTGAAGTTCTCATTTTCACATCTTGCATCATCATTTTTGACACGTGTCTCACGACGATTCCGGCTAAACCTTTTGAACCCTTATCACCTTGTAACTATTTCATCGATTTTCTTATGAACTACTCCATACTACCCTAGTGTAAACCACTCGCTATTATATAAGTTATCATCATGTCACATATGAACTTAAACTGGTATTGTTTGCGAATCATTTTACAAAATGTTCTATTTGGGCCTTATTAAATACTTGAATGTTACCTTATAAAATTAATTGACATTATTTTACGATGTATTTTCACAAATTGTTCTACATTGATCTTATAAAGAGTTTTGTAATATTTAAAATTATTGAATTAAATATCTAGCCAATTACTTACTTGCGAAAAGTTTCATAAATAATTTTAAATTATACTTTACAAATGACATTATATACATATTTTAAATCATATGACAAATAATACTAGTTTGACGAAGCTGAGCATCGCATTGCTAGTCCTAAATTATGCATGGCCTGATCACCTATGCGTAATTTAGAAGGAGCCATGCGAGGCCGAATAGTAGTCACCTTATATATTTTGTCAAAGAACCAACTTCTTACTTGGTGTTCGTAAAAAGCTAGATAAAACGAAGTTTGGAAACTTTTACATATTATGCAAGTAGCACCCGTTCGCGACATACACATATGATCCTTATTTTCTTTCTTGAATGAATTACGTGCTTGTGAGTACATTTTTCATTTCTTAAGAATCTTTGTTTTACTTGTTACCTCATCTTCCCTCGTGATATAATTCTCGTTACCACTCGTCTAACTACTGACCATTGGTGCGGAAGTTTCGTGTTTTTATGTATCTTCATCAACCAACCTTCTTTATCTACTTTGGTATACTTTCGAAACGTCTCTGGACGCGAATAATGATTTATGACTGGATGCGAACGATGATTTCTTATATTTTTTCATGATGTGTCTTTGACTCTATCGTCTCAAAATTCATTCGTGTGAACTATGTGTCGACTTTGCTCTCTCTTTGCTAATGTTGTTCATTTTGCTGGAATTACTCTCAAGTGACTTCTTAAGAACTTTCCTTGATTCGAAACTTTGTTTTGTGGCTTTTCTCTTTTGACCGTGTCACCGAGAACTTAATAAGCCGTTGTTGGTGACGGCAACCACACTCGGGAATTAATCTTGCTAAATACTTTGTTCTTATTATTTTTATCATCGATTCCTCTATTCTGTCATGCTCGTTAAGAAATTGGTACAAATTTTGTTTTATTCCCTCTTGTCATTGCTTGCATACTAATTGCTGACAACTATTTGCTTCATATTCGTTTGCTATCTTGTCATCTTTGAAAACTGAATATGTCCCCTGTTTACTATTTGATGCATTAAACACCATTATGGATTTCTATCAATTATTCTAAATTTTTTTAAGAACGTTTTACACATTTTACCAAGCGTTGAAATTACCAAAATACCCGTTTCAAGTTAAACGTCGGATCTATACATCCTCTTTGCTAGATTTATAACTAGTGCTTAAAAGGACGACATATCTTATCTTTTAAAGTATTTGAAATTTTTTATCATACTTCCAAGTTAATGAAATTACTGATGTAATTTATATTTCTGTTAATGACTCTAAATAATATGGAAATTTGATTTTCTCTAATCACAACAATAAACCCGAGTTTTAACAATAATTTTATGCAATCATCCAAAATTTCTTAAGACGATCAAAATAATATTTGAAATGTTTGACTTTTACTTTGAACACCATCTTTACCAAAGAAAAGATATAGCGATTGTTTACTCATTCAATATATAATTTCAGTTTAATCCCAATGTAGCATAGTTAAAATTTTACTTTACTAATAGTTTTGATTTCAAAACACCAAACACCTTGATAAGCAAAGTATCCTTATTTATTCTCGTCTCTTTCCGTCTCCAGTTGAACTCTGAGGGACCAGAGTTCCTTTAGGGGGGCCGACTGTGAGAACTCGTATTTTTTTTCGGTAATTAAATTATTCTTTTATTCGTACCTTTCAATTTTATAATGATTAACCTGTTTCTTTTACTTTTGCATGCGTGAGAATTCAAGAATTTTAAATTAAATTGTATTTTAATTATTTTTCTAACAATTTAAAATAATTTATTTGGAATTATTAAAATTATATTTTATTTGTCTATATTTATTTAAATAAAAAGTTTTGATTTAAAAGCACTCGCACGTGTTTTATAAAAAGTTTACCCGATTCGATGGAACCGTTATCGATGGCTATTTCGACTCTAAGAAGCCAGAATAATTATGTTTCCATAAATATCATCGTTATGACACAGAAATTTTTTTTTTATTGTCGTCGTTTTAGTTTCGCGTTTTACGAGCATTCTTTTAATTTTATGTTAAACTTTTAGGCATCATTCGTTTATTCGACGCGTTAACCCTTATTATATTATAAATCCCATTATTTATCAAAATCAACGTGTTTCGATTATCGATGTTTTTATTTTATATTGAGAGTTTATTTTAGTATTTTACGCGTTTCTTTCAAAGCGCGTAAATTTTAAAATATCGGGCTTTAATAATATCCGCTTTTGTAAATTTTAAAACAAAATTTACTTTTATTTTACCTCACACCAAATAAACACATGTTTCATCCTATGTCTCAAATTACTCTTACACGTGTACAGTGCAAATTATAAGTTGTATGTAAAAATCTAATTTAGACATATAAATCACCAACTCTTATTTCACTTGTTAGTTTATATCAGGTTAAAAAAAACCACTTGTTCCCCATTTTTGTTTCTCTACTGAGAGTCTTCAACAACACAAACAACACATTTTATTATTTTTTTTTCTTTGACTAAATTCTTGAGCTAAAATAGAGGTCTTTTGTTTCTATCAAATATCTTGGATTCATTTCTATCAAAACAAGCTTCATATCGACATTTATGGTCATTTGGGGCTGAAGTAATAAGATGTTCGGATTCATAATACTCTTGGATTTATAATCTAATTGGATGTGGAGGTTTCAATCTCTTGTTCATGTCTATTGTGGTTCTTAATCCTTCGTAATCCATTGTAAGAAATTATTGATTTCTTTATTTTTTTTTATTTTCTTTATATAATCATTCATGAGTTTTGATTAATCCTCTATATTTGTACACATATATGCATGTTTATACTTTGATTCGATTAATTATGGCATTGTATGAGATTGGGTGAATTTGAAATGGGTTAAAACTAGTGTTTAGATAGATTGGATTGCTGATTTTGATAGGCCTGTGTTGTTTGGCTGTTTTAAAAATGTTTCGTGCGATTCCCATTTAAAAGAAAAATAGGATGAGATAGCTCCAGGTCTTAGGTTCGTTTTGCCGGCTCGTTCAATCTAAGACGAGGTCCGATGATTTAGTTATGATTTAAATGGTGAAGGTGCGCAGATTTTGCATACCTGCTCTATATGGCCAATAACTCAAAAATTTTGTACATAAACACCCAAATATGTAAAACTATAACTTGTAGAGGACTCTCATATCTAACTTCTCCAATTGGATTGAATACTGTAGGGATTATAGATTGTGAGATACATCAACATTAGTGGACTGATTATATTTTGGTATAAATTTTGAAGGTCTGTGATGTTTGGTTGATTTTGAAAATGTTAGATGGGTTTATACAGTTAGTTAAAAATATATGGACATAGATACAGTTCTTAGCTTGTTGTATCAAGAAAGCTCATTGTGAGATGTGTTACGGTTTTTTAATTATGATTTTTGTGGTAAAACGGGTCTGATTTTGCACACTGCTGATAAACGGGTAATAACTCAAGATTTTTCTACAATCTTTTAAAAAGAGCTCTTGATCCATGTAGAGAACTCAGTGGGCTATCACCTACCACTGATTTTGCTATGATATCATTTGTAGATTTCAAATTACGCCCGTTTCCATAAGCCTTAAAAATCAGTCACATGTTTTCTTTAGGACTGACTTGTAGTATTAAAAATTATAAGTCTAATTTAAGTGAGATTTATGGTTTTATGATAATTGTTACAGAAAATTAGACTCTTTTAGGATTCTAGGATGTAAAGAAGTAGTCTTAACGATTTACGGTTTGAGAATTATGATTTTTGCAAGTCGAATAAATTTTCGGCCAAATTAGTAAAACTATTGAAGCAGAGTCTTTAAAAGTGTCGGGAACTTACTATTTTTGGGAAGTTTGATTTTTTGACTTTTGAAAATCCTATGTACAATGCCTAATCTATATGAATCAAGTATAATCATGTGCATTCATTTCATTATACACATATGCCTAAGACGTATAATTCGTTTCTAGGTGGTTCCTAAGAAACTTTCGGTTCTCCCGTCGATTTCTATCACATCTTTTGATCTTGCGGCTTAAGGTGAGTTCATAGCCCCTTTTCTTATATACTTTGTTACAAATTGCGGGGTGAGAATAACATGCGTGGAATACAATCATAAAAAACTTTTAGTTTGCTATCCGAGAACTGTATGCTTCCCCAGATTACACATTTACTTATTGCATTAGTACCTTAGTCAAAAAGCCCCTACATCATGAACCGTTAATTCACATTTTTGCAAGCGCGAATGTTGTGGATGGATCCATCGGGATTGACAATCCCCGTCCCGATTACCTTGACGCACTTACATTTGACTACCTAAGTATTTTGACTAGATACTTACTAGGGGTAAAACTGTTATGTTAAAGCTTCGGTGTCGTGAGCTATTGCAGTAATTAATCTTTAATGATTTTGTACGACGGTACTAAATCATATCATGTTGCTATTCTTATAAAATTTATGTTTGTATTCCACATCACTACTTATTAAACCTATGAATTTCACTCAGCTTTATGTTGACCTTTTTACATGTTATTTCTCAGGTAATACTAATGCTTAATTTTGCTAAGGATGGGAGCCCGCAAGATATTTTCGCAGCTTGGAGAGTTCTGTGTTATTTTTAAAGTTTGATTTTAGTAAAAGCTCACATAAGTTTATTTTGGATTTTTGGTTACTATATATTACAAAACCATGTATAAATAATAGATTTATCTGCTTATAAAACTCTGGGACCTTTGTATAAAAAAAAACTCTGATGTTTTTGATGTAATGTATATGTCTTTATTACGTCAACTTGTGTCAACAATATTTTATTATTTCTTGTACCATGACGTGGTACCCTTATGTTGCCTACGTGTTCCTTGTCAGATTTTGGGGGTCTCACAATAGATTACAAATCAATATATACATACTCAAAGTATCAAACGAGTTTCACACTCGTATTCAGATAATACATAATTATCAAGATCGGTGATTTGCGGTGAGGCCAAATCCGATACAAAACCGCATTATAAAATGACGACAATCATTCGAGGACTATTGCTTCACGCACAATGCCTTTAAATACCATAGTATGATTATACATATACATACTACCATTCCTACATACACATAAGATCAAATAATAACAATCAATCATAAAGTAATGCAAAAATAGACTTACCGGAGCCATGCAGAGTAGTTACGTGCTTAAAACGTTTTAGAACACACCAAAGTTATAGTTTAGGTTTTTCAAATCGACCTAGTTCTCTATACCTTGTGGCTCTGATTACCATTTTGTAACACCCCCAAATTACCACGCATCGGAATACCACTTTGGGGCGCTACTCATAGCACATCGCACACAATCATAGACAACGACCTCAAAAAGAGACGTTAAAATAATATACAACATTGTCAAAAAGTTCTCCATCCCAATATATAAAATCAGAGTAGCTTTTGGCCCCAAAAACCACTACCAATCACAATACATTCATTAAAGACTTTAAAAGTCATTTTATTCATTTCAAAGGATGGAAAAGTAAACAAAGTTTTAGACAAGTAAGCACAAACTTCCTCCTCGCATGCTCCGCTGCTATCCATCTTGATTACCTGAAATACATGCTTAAAATCATCAACACAATGGTTGAGCAAGTGTATAGGTTTTACAAATCATCATTTGAACATAAGAATTTTAATCATCTCAAGCTTGTCACACAGACAAGTCACATATATATAAATGGATAAATGCCTTAAGCTCATGCAACAGAACGTTAACCAACACGTCAAACCGAATCACTTACGGCGCCCCTAAAACGTGTAATATTGTCATATACCAACGACCTCTTATACATAATATCCCTTTCAGGTGATCACAAGGATACATACCCTAGGATAAGGTTGTCAAACCAAATAGATCTATCATATGTATTAGCGTTTACCTCGCAAGGTAATTAACAATTCATGAATTTCAGGGACTTCATAAGACAATGGTACTTAGGCATTTATCATCATATTCGGGTCCAACATACCGAAAACAACTTGTGTTCCTTTTATAAAAACAAGCATGTATTCCCCCTCGCGGGTTAAAATCATTTACAAGATAATAAAAAGCGAGGCTATAGACTTACCTTGATAAGAAGTAAGAAACAATAAGTTCTCCGAGACGAGTAGACGAATGTCGACGAATCAACCACGGCCTATAATAGTTGTGCGTACTTAATTTATCACTCAAAATAATATAACACGAAGAATGATATTTATACTCGTATATATGTATTAACATGCACTACAAACCAATGCTTAATAATCCATGCCCAAAAATCTAATAAAATGCATACTTAGAAAATTTTGACAATTTTGACTTTCTGGCCAACTTTGACTTTTCTGGTCAGCTTTAACCTTCAGGTCTGACCCGATTAATTGAACCACTGAACGACATTTTCGTAATTAAAGACTGAAGCATTTTGATGCAAAACGACATTTCGGGAAACTTTCTAATTATACCCGAGACCTGAAACTCAACAAAAACAGACCAAAATGCCTCTGCAAGTTTTGCGCGAAATTACTATTTTGACGTTAAAATTTCAGATTTTACTTGTAACTTTTACCCCGTTGCTACTCGTTTTCAGGTCTGATTCCCATGCTGTAAGGGTAAAACAACATTCTGAACAACTTTCGGGTTTCGGCCGAAGCCAAAACGGATCAGAAATGACCGATTTACCCCTAACATCAGATCTGTTAAAAGACATTTTTTTAGAAAATGCAGATTTTCAATTAGCTAGAAGACCCTCAAATATTCAGTTTCAAAACCACTTTTCTCGCGGTAGACGTAAAATGACGTTTTAAACAACTTCACAGTTTTACTCCAACACTGAAACTGACCAGAAATGACATATTAACCCCTCGCATCAGATCTGTTAAAAATGACGATTTTTAGAAAAAATGCAGGTTTTAAATTACCTAGAAGACCCCTAAATATTCAGTTTCAAGACCACTTTCCTCGCGGTACACGTAAAATGACATTTTAAACAACTTTACAATTTTACTCGAACCATGAAACGGACTACAAATGACTGATTTTCCTCTTTTTCGGTTCTGCATCAGATGGTATGCAGAAAGTAAATTGATAAATTTTCAGAAATTCAAACAATCATAACTTACTCATTTTTAAGAGTTAGAAGACCCATTTTATATTAAAATGTGCGTAAGGACGAGCCTCACGACTAGAAACAATAACATCACAGTTTATAAAAGTTTAACATGGCCGAAGTTTATACCCAATATCTGGACAGCAACTATATAAATTTTACCCATGATCAAACAATAAAAATCACACATGCAACTACATAACTATTAAAATCAATATGCATGCAAAAAAAATAAAAAAATCAAAAGATTGAAAAATAAGAACTTACAAAGCTAACAAAGAAGTAAGGAATCAAAATCAAACCACTCCTTAATGTTCGTTTGTATTCGACCGACTACACCCGACACCAATAGATGATCAAAAACGATTTTTGGTTGCACCCCCACTTGTTTTTATCATTATTTATCAACCCTCAATGTTTCCCAAGCATAAGATTCGGATTACACCACCATTGATGATTTCTTGAAAACTTTGATTTTTCTAAAACACATGAATCATGTTAAATTGATGGTGGGATTTGTTTAGGAATGATAGGTGAATGATTTTGGATGATTTAATTATGATTTGGTGAAGAAAGATTAATGTTGGTGGTGATGGTGATGATGCTGGTGTCGATAGAGAGAAAGAAGAAAACAACAGTTCTTTTATTTTTGTAAGAAATATGGTAAGTGGATGTAAGAGTTTTAGTAGTATAAGTAGTGAAATTATAAAGGGGTGTTTGGCAACAAGATTTGCTAGACAACTCATACAAATAAAATAAAGGTGTGTTTGGTTTAGTGTTGCGCCACGGGTAAAAAAAAGAGCTTCGGCTCGGTTTTTACCAACTAAAATCAATATAATTAAATCTCGAGCACGATAATTAAATTAATGCATAACGAATTATACGAACACGCTTTTGACTCGTTTTCTACCAAATACGACCATAAGCCGAAAAATAACGAAAATAAAATTAATAGCTCTTACGGCTAAAATATGGCATTCCTCGTCTTCTCGATTATTTAACGGATAAATTCCATTCCTCAAAACATTAAATAAAGTCTGAATCACCGGTTTCAACGTAAACCATCAAACAATACAATACTTACCATTACTTAGGAATTCAAAATCCGTTACATAGTTAGGATAAAATAATGACGTTAAATTCGGGTTATTACAAATGTTATCAAGCTACACAGAACCAAACTCAACCAAACGAAACCGATAATACACCACATCGACCTAAACTTTACAGCAACTTCAAATGTCTTCTTGAAATCGATCGACAAAGAACTAATCAGCTACTTCTTCGCCAACTGTTAATACTCGATACTTGCACAGAATAAATATCCAAGCCTGTTGTGTACTAGTACTAAATTCGCCGACTGAAAACAGATTTCTGTTGTAAAAAACTATGCAGGAACACGAAAATTGAACAATCTTCTTGCTAACTGAATTAATCCAAACGAGTCTCTAATCACCTAATATACTCCACTTTACTGGTCTCATTGCAGCAGCTTATCTATCCTCTTTTACGAGTAGTAGATTAAACCATTTGAATTACCCACTCCTACTAAACTTGAACTAAATCCTATGAGACTATGAACTTGTCAATCGGCAACATCAGCCACCAAACACATCAAATTCTATCAATCAACACGAACTTGTACCCGAACAAACTGCTCTTATTTCACGCTTGCAGAATCTGTAAAACCTAATCTTCCCATGGGAATTGACAAGCTACAGCATCAACAATCCTACACTTTCATCAATCGATGCCACCATTAACTACCCTTACACAGCTCCGCTATTCTACTGGTCTATCAAAACGCATCCATAAAATCCATCAACCAACTGTCTGCATACGCTTCTTAACTAACTGATATCTCGAATTCCTTCAATAAGAACTTGTTAAAATTCTCAAAAGGTGGGACAAAGTACAACAGGATCATAAACGGTAAACCAATAAGATGGGCAACAACTTATCAAATCAGTAACAATGACTTAACAAACTTCAACATCTATCATATATGAATGTGAGTTAAAGAGCAGATTCACAGAAAGCTGAAAGAATGTAGGAAAGAATCTTAAGAGAATGAAGGAGAACTTTATTGAAATTGAAGGAAAGAAGTTTCATTCATGGAGAAAGTTTGTTACAGGATTTAACTACACATGAATTGAATTTATAACTGTCTAAACTACCTAACTGGTGTGTAAAAATTTCACACACTAAGTCTAATCCTAAACTGAAAACTGAAAATTACAAATGAGAAAAATAACTAGTATTTATAGAGATAGTTGAGGAAAAGAGGGAGTCAGTTGAAGTCCAAATGATGTGTTCCCACCAATCAAGTCGTGCCACGTGGAAAATACGAGATTAGGGTTCTTCATCTTCATTCCATAATTTGGGCGTTTCTTCTCCTTTGAGTATTGACAAAATTAAGTTGTACCATCTTGTAGAGGAGAAGATGTGGATCACTTTTCCTTCTTTAATCTTCTCATGAATCCTTCTACATCTCTCATAATTTGGACTTGAAGTGATTTGGTAAAGAAAGGAAAAAAATCGTCGGCTTCATCTTTCTTTTCTCTCTCTGATGATATGAAGAAGACGAGGCTTTGACCCGATTTAGTTAAGAAAATTCACACATCCAGTCCCTGTACTTTTGTTATTATGGAAAATTTGTTTATTTTATATAAGACTTTGAAGATCTTTTACTTAAACTCTTTTAGCTTCAAACACTTGGCAAGTAAGGTCCCAATTCTTTAATAAAGCAGCAAGATTAGTCCTTCGATCCTCGTCTTGACTTTTCTTCGTCTTTTCTTCGAATAAAACCCGAGAAAACGCGTGTATGCTTCATAATGTATCTTTTTACCTGAAAACACATAAAACATAATACACGCGTAATTCTGATATTTTAAAGTTAAATATAATGTATTTGGCTGTGTTTTAAGTGGTTTTTAGGTCATAACTGATGAGTGTTTTCACACTTATCACTTTCTAAAATCAAAGTTTTAATGTTGTTGGATATATTATGTCAAGAATTTTTTTTATGTATCCAACACATTGTGTGTAATTACCATTTGGTATTTTCACATGAAAAAGCTTTGATGTTCGTGATCACATTTTCAACGACAATCTTTTATGTGTTCATGAACATGTAGTGTGCGAGTACAATTTTTTCAAGAATTTTCAATGATTATTCAAAATCTTATAAAAATTTTGTACTCGACACTACATAAAATGTTCCAATAAATCATGTTAAGTTAGACATATTTTCTCCCGAAAGATTTTCAAGACTATTTTTCGTGATATATTTTCATCAAATTTAGTATCTCGATTTTATATATTAGAGATAAGGGAGAAAATGTGATTAAAATGTGATCTAATATATAAAACATACATATAAGACTCAAGCACTTCAACTCTTACCCACATGTGCGGAACATTTTCGATTATCAATGCACATGTGAAGGGGGAGCTTTTCTAAAAGACAATTAAAGTATTTCAAGTGGTTTTATGGTTACGATCTAATACCCATAACCTCTTTAATTCACGACGTTATTGTTTTCAAAAGGTGGTTAGGTATATGTCCTATGATCCAACCAGAACCGGAGGGATCTTCCCAAGGACAATCCAATAGATTATTAGAAATCTGTAGGAAAGATGGAGTAAAATGTGAACGTAGCTGAATATAGACTAAGTACTTAAGCTAGCACTGGAACAATCACAACAAGGTGCTAGTGATGATGTCTTGATAAGCATTGAAGGGGTTGAAGAATGAAAAAGAAATGTAAGGATAAAGGGTGAAAATAAAATATCCCTCTATACAACTTAGGCAGAAACCGGGTCAACACATCATGAAGATACCACATCATGGACCCAGTGATGTAATGCACACCCCTTCCCCAGCTGACTCGGGCTTCTCTCAAAAGAAGTTTGTTTTATTGTCACAGAGAACAACGCGACTTCTATTGACTTTCTCACTCCAAGATAGTTGATATTGAATAGGTAGCCTCTGCTCTAGCCTCCGACTACTAAAAGTGCACAAATCGAGTCTAGAGCCAAGAGATCAATCGAATCTCGTTAGGACACACTACATGATGAAGAAGAGAGTCCTACCCTATATCCTTTTGGTATTGCTAGAACACTCAGAGTGATACTACTTAGTGTTCACAATGATGAGTGGAAATCCTTCCATTGTTAACATCAAACAGCACTACGGTAGGTGACTTGCGAGATTCTCTATGAATCAAGCTTGTGTGAACTAGAAAGAAACAATGGTAAGATTCCATGAATCAAACTTGTTCCAGGAATTTGAATTGACGACTTTAATCAAGCGGATATTTATCCAATTGATTCTTTGTTTACGTTCGCAATCTTGCTTTGAGATGGTCGAGTAAAGAGAACGGCTAGTACAACCGCGAAACCATGTCAAGGAGAATCTGAATTGAATCTACCTAATCACAGGTACGGTATTTAATATCGTATAACGGTCTTCACCGACCGGAGGTAAAACGCTACCGATTTAGGACGAATGTCAAATCCATTTAGTCTGTGTCTATGTTTAGTCTCGAGAAGGTGGCGTTGGTGTACTCATCAAAGTCAAAGATTCAAAACCACATCCTCATGCCCAAAGACATATTCAACAATCAAGAAAGCTAATGACTTCCTTAACAATTAATGTAGAGGAATGACCTCTCTTCAAAGGAGATTGTTAGCAAGCTTTCAAGATGGTACATAGTGTGAGCATGTGGATGAAGACACAAGATCACATGATGGCAAAGACAAATCAAGGATGATGACCAACAAGAAAGAATCAGTCATTTGTTTGAAGATATCAATACTAAAGATTAATAATCTCCATAAATACTCGCATGTCGTAGAGGAATGACCTCTCAGTGAGTGAGATGTTAGTCTCAAAATATTATATCATCAAGAATAACTCAGTCACAGATTTGAAGATCTCAAGATTAAAGACAAAGTCAAAAGATAACGATAAAGCCTCAAAGATCACAACATGAAGGGAAAAGACTACTATTACATGTTCTCGACTCATTTATGGTGAGATTAGTAATATCTTTAAATCTCCAAATGTTCTAGAGGAATGACCTCTCATTGGGGGATATTGTTAGCCTCAAAATATTGAGTCAAATTAAAATGCTTGGTCATAGGTTTATTATGTATCGATTATTAGAACGTTGTAATAGGAAGTAGGTTGGTCGGGATTCACGGGCTTTACTTTAATCTACATAGTCTACATTTAGGTCCCAAAGCCAAAAAGGAAATCTCGGCCCATCTACAATAGCCTATTAGTCTACATGCAAGACAAAGCTATAAATAGGGGTGCAATCAAGCCAAGCTTTTATCAAGCAACTCGAGCTCGAGCTTGGCGCGATCAAGCCAAGTTTTTATCAAGCTCAAGCCCAAGCCCAAGCTCAAGCCTAAAAAATAGCTCGATACTATATCAAGCTCAAGCTCAAGCTTTTTATAGCTCGACTCGAGTTCTTATCAAGATTTTTCAAGCTCTATTATAAAAGGTTTTTATGATGAATTTATATAAGCAAACTAATTGTTAATTTGAGTATTAATCTAATTTTAAAGGCTAATTTCATAAATAAATAATATATTTTAAAATAATTTTTAACTCTAATTAAATTTATATTTTAGTTCTTTGTATTTTAAATAATTCATTATTTTTGTAAACTTAATTATTGCATTTACTCGGTAGTTGGTAGAATACAATATGTGTACATATATTTTTTGTACTCTTCTTAATATCAAACGCAACATGTCTAAACTGCTCTCGCATTCATATCATGCAATGGCCTTTGGGACCTTTAATCGTCTTAGTGCACAAAAAATATTTTGAAACCAAGATTGTACGATAATGTTATTATTTGTTTTATTAATGTTTAATAAATTGAAATTGTTTTAAGTAATGATTTTTTTTCATAATATACAGATGTTTATCGATGAGTTTTTATAAAAAAAATAAAATTATACACATTAAAGCTTTTCAAGCCAAGCTCAAGCTTTTATCAAGCCAAGCTCAAGCCTAGATTCTTAAAGCTTGACAAGGTATCAAGCCAAGCTCAAGCCTACAATTTTTGTTTCAAGCCAAGCTTAAGCCTTATTAAGCTTGAGCTTGACTCGACTCGACTACACCCCTAGCTATAAATACTCACCTCCTAGCATGTTAGGAGGTGGTTGGTTCATTTCATTTTCTAATTCTTAATCTAATATCACAAAGTTTCCAACAATTCTCTCTCTACTTTCTCTCTCTAAAACTTCATCTATTTTCCATCTATTTTCTTAATTATTTCTTAGATCTATCATGGTGAATTGATTTATATAGGGTACAACATTCTTTAGTCCTTATTCTTTGTTTCTTTCCTCCTTCTTTCTTCCAACATTTTCAAGACTCTATTCTTTGTATTATTCGTTAAACAAAAGCTATACCTTCATGTCTCGTTCATCCTTTCGCCTCCAATTCTCGTCTTTTCTTCTTATATTCGCGTTTTTTATTTCTTGCTAGCTACAAAACACAAGAACCGAACTTTGCACAATATTAGCAATGAAAGCCCGTTTATTACCACAAATCCTATATTAAAAGTGAAGATAACGCTTATGAATACATGTTGGATTTGAGAGTTACCAATCCCCTCACACTTACGTTTTGCTCGCCCTCGAGCAAGTAAAGTAAAATCAAAACTAAAAATAAACGCAAACTTTTGTTTGACTTATCTAATCTATTTTGACTCTTAAACAATTTATATAAAAGTAGTATCTATTAATCCGATGGGACGTGAGCACCCGACAATTTTATCAAAAAATTCTTTTATTGTTTTTGAGCAAATAAAAAGCAATAACACTAATCACCAAATGATCACTTCCACCATTCTCGACATACCACTTTTTCTTTTCTTTCACCCCATTGTTTTCAACTTCCAGTATCACGTCTTGACACATTGGCCAATTCTTCTTCCTTCATCTTCTTAATTTATAGCTTATTTGGCTATATACTTAAGCACATAGCTTATTGGCTATTTCGCTTCTCCTTCTCAACCCTCTCACACTTTGGATGAGCATACGCTACAAAAAAAATACAAACTAGAGTAGCTACTTCTCTTTTGTCGAAATACTAATGTGAATACAAAGTGTGATCAACTCGTAATCAACAAAACTATACTTTCAATACCAATAATTAGCGACAACTTTTCAATCACTTTTCTTTAAAAAAATTCCTTTTTTCATTTATCCTTGTCATAATCACAAGAAATTGTGATCTCATTGAGGATTAAAAATACCACACAAAACTTAATATTTTTTTAAATTTTCCTCTATATTTTTGAAAAGTACCCGTATTAACGAAATAGACCATTTTTCCTATTTGACCACCCCCTCACACTTAAGTTTATGATTGTCTCAAATGTTAATAAACTAACTTTAAAGTATAAGAAAATTGGAAAAATAAGGTCAAACGATACTACTGATAGGTGTGTAAACACCCATCCTTTTTCCACTTAATTCTGGCTAAAACGAGACCAAAACGCGTATTTAATATCATTTGTTTGGAATTATGCGTGGTTTTTGTGTTTATTGTGTTTTCAGAGCCAACCGGATGAATATTAAAGAAAACATGGGATTGCACGGGTTTTATCGAAGAAAAAGACTCAAGACGAAGTCTATTGTCCAAGAGATGCAAAAGATTTGAAGTCACTGGGCCTATTTGAAGATTTATCGAAGAAAAGGACCAAAGATGGAAGATTTACATAAGTCGAAGAAACTCAAGTCTATTAAACGAAGAAATTAAAAGACGAGTTGAATTTAATCGACGACAAATCCCGAATCAGAATCGAAAACGTCAACTTTTCTGAAAAGACGAGAAGTCAAGAAGAAAGGGAGAAAGCCCACTCACCAACCAAAGGGAACACCTATATAAGGAATTCCCCTCACACTTTTCATTCAGTTTTTTCATTCCCCTTTTTCTCTCCTTTTCTGTTCGTAGGTAACACCAACACCATTAGGGTGTTTGGTGATTTTGATCATAGTTTTTCCAAATCTTGTAGTTTAATCTTGTCTTTTGTTTGTTCAAACATTAATCAATCAATACAATCTTTCCATTTCATCTTGTTCATCTTCATCTTTTTTATTCAAAGTTAAAGTTCTTAGTTGATTGATTTGATCTTTAAAAGTTATTGGGTTTATTGTTTTTATTGGTGGGATTTGTAGTTTATGGTTAGTAGATGATTAGGGATTAGATTTGTTTGAGTTTTGGTGAAAAACTTGGTGATTTTTGGATCAAATTCGAGTTCCCCTGTTTTTTCTGAGTCGTACTGTTCTTTAGTTTCCCAGGTTCCGGATGAACAAAAAGCTCCGAATGAACAAAAAGTTCCGGATGAACAAAAAGTTCCGAATGAGCATAAGAAGTTCCGAATGAAATGTTTTTCAAAAGTTACGAATGAGTTTTAAAAGTTCCGAATGAATTTGCTTTTCAAAAGTTCCGAATGAGTTTTAAAAGTTCCGAATGAATTTTCTTTTCAAAAGTTCCGAGTGAAGTTCCGGGTGAAAGTTCCGAATCAACTTCCGAGCCAACTTTCGGACGAAGACTTCCGAGTAAAGTTCCGAACCAAGTTCCGGATAAACTTCCGAACGAAAGTTCCGGATAAACTTCCGAACGAAAGTTCCGGACTAACTTCCGAACCAACTTCCGGATCAAAGTTCCGACCAAAGTTCTGAATCAAATCTTCCGAGTAAAGTTTCGAACGAAGTTCCGGATCAAAAGTTCCGAACCAAGTTCCGAGTGAACTTCCGAATCAAGGTCAACTTCTGAATCAATTTTCTTTTGAGCATTTTTAAGTGATACTTACTGTTTCTTCATTTTATATTTATATTTTAATTTTAGTTCTAGTTTTATTAATTGTTATTAAATTAATTGCTTTTGATTTAAGTTTTCATGTTAATGCATTTAAACCTTTTAGTAGATTAGAAATCCAACCCCCCTTTTTTAGTAACCAAGAACAATCATTCCACTTAGAACCGAGATCAATTCGAGAGGATACCGAGAACATAATTGAACCCATAGCAAAATCTCAAGTATCAAATGGCGCCGATGCCGGCTCTTCTCGTTAAGATCAACAGTTTTTCTGTGAGAACTTGGATTTTGGGATCCGTTCACCGGGAACGTTACTTTTTCATAAAATTTTCAAAAAATCCTAAAAATATAAAATTTTCAAAAATCTTAAAAATAAAAAAACATAAAAACCAAAAATATTTTTTGCTTTGTTTTTGCTTTGTTAGTTCTTTTGCAGGTGCATGCGTACACGCTCTACGTTTTATCCCGAACCCGAGACTCTCGATAACTTAAACATGGCCGGTGTACAAAACAATAACAATAACCCACCTCAAAACAACAATAATAACAATAACAACCTACCTTTTAACAACAATAATAATAACAACAATGAGCCTCTGCCGGATAATCGCCCGAGGATTGAACTTCTGCAAGCACATGTAGACGACAACAATGATCCAATTGTCATACCCGCGATTGCAGCCAACAACTTTGAGCTCAAATCCGGCTTTATCCAGATGGTCTCTGCTCAACCATTCTTGGGGCGTACCATTGATGATCCACATGACCACATCAAGAGATTCCTACAACTCACCAACACGGTCAAATTCAATGGTGTTCCACAAGAGGTAATCCGGTTACAACTTTTTCCCTTTTCTTTAGAGGGACAAGCCCGGCATTGGCTTGCTAAGGAACCGCCACAGAGTATTCTTTCGTGGACGGATTTGGAGACCAAGTTTATCAATTACTTTTTCCCACCCTCTCGTACTACCGCTTTGCGGAATGAAATTATCAATTTTGAACAAAAGTACGATGAGTCGTTTAGTGAATCTTGGGATCGTTTTAAAGATCTTTTATGAAAATTCCCACAACATGGTTTTACCAAAGTGCACCAAATTAACACTTTTTACAATGGTTTAATCATGAATGACCAAGATTCACTAAACAGTGCCTCGGGGGGTAATCTTTTGGCTAAGACTTCCAATGCTGTTTGGGATATCATTGAGAATAAGTCTCGTGTGCAAACCAAGAGTGTTCGGACCAATGTCGCGAGTGCTAGTACTAGTGACAGCGACAAGCGACTTGACAAAATCACTGTGCCTCTTGAATCGCTTGCTACCCAAACCGCCAGCAACACCAACAGCATCAACGCTAGAAACGCCAAAGACGCTCAAGTCAATGCTGTTAGCCAACCATGCGAGATATGCGGGGGTCCTCACTCTTACACCACTTGTACTGCCACCTAAGACTACCCTTCTGAAAATGTGAATGCAGCATATGGCACCTATCCTCAACCCGCTTATCAAGCTCGTCCTCAAGGTGACCGTAACTTGCTTAGCTACCGCTCCAACAACTATCTCTCACCACCCGGTTTTCCTCCTAACAACCCAAACCAACAACAAACCCTCAATCTCCCTCCTCAACAACAACAACAACCTCGTACACCATACATAGCACCTCACAAACAACCACAACCACCTCAAAGAAACAACCAAGTCTACCAACAACCTGCTTATCAACCACCCGCATACAATGCTCCTCCGAACCAACCCACCGCTTTACACCAAGAAGTGGAAACCTACATGAGGACTAACGATGTGATCGTGGGAAATCTTCAGCGGGAAGTGCTCAACTTGAAAGCAGACCTGGTCAAACAAGGGAACGATCTGAGAGCTGACATGAGAAACACTTTGGATAGTCAAACGAATGATTTAAAGAACATGATGGCTAGTTTCTTCCAAGGTAATCAACCCTCTTCTTCGGGTACTCTTCCGAGTAACACCGTTACGAATCCAAGAGGGGAGATGAAAGCAATCACCACTCGCAGTGGCAAAGGTACCAAGGAACCTGAGCTTCCTATACCTCCACCGGTGATTGTGACTAAGGAGAACGAGTCACCTGCTCCTATTCCTCATCCTTCTCCTTCCCCAATTTCTCCACCTCTTACTTCTACCCCTCCTCCACCCAAGGATGTGAGTGATCCTATTCTCCCAAAGCCTTCCTCTTCTTCCAATATACCTTATCCATCTAGGTTGAGGAAAGAGAAGCTCAAAAGCAAGGACGATATTCAGGTTTCGAACTTTCTTAAAATGTTCAAACAAATGAATTTCAACATCTCCTTCGCTGAGGCTCTCGCTCACATGCCTAAGTACGCAAAAATGTTTAAAGATCTTCTGAGTGACAAGGAAAGGCTTCTTGATATTGCCAACACCCAACTTAATGAGAATTGCTCTGCAGTGCTCTTAAGGAAATTGCCAACCAAGCTTGGTGATCCGGGTCGTTTCTTAATTCCTTGCAATTTCCCGGGAGTAGAGAATTGCATGGCCTTAGCCGATCTAGGTGCCAGTATTAATCTAATACCTCTAAGCGTTTGGAAGCAATTATCTCTCCCTGAGCTAGTCCCCACCAAAATGACTTTGGAATTAGCTAACCGTACGGTTGCTTATCCAGTGGGGATAGCCGAAGACGTCTTTGTAGGAGTCGACAAATTCACTTTTCCTGCCGATTTCGTCGTCGTCGACTACGAGATGGACCCTCGTGTTCCCTTGATCGTGGGTCGTCCATTCCTGAGGACCGGTCGCACTCTCATCGATGTTGAAGCCGGTGAGCTTATCATGAGAGTGGGTGACGATAAAATCGTCTTCAACATGGGAAAGTTGTCTAAAAAACCTTATTCATACGAGAGTGTCAATTGTATTGACGTTCTGGATGAGGCTTGTGAAGAACACTTTAATGATGCTTGTAAAAATATTCCTACCTCTCTTGCCAATGTTGAAACCGTTTCCTCTATTGATTCATCACTGTCTCTATTTGGAGAAAGTGATTTGTTTTGGAACGATCTTGAAGCCACCATGGGAGATGTGAACTTAGCTAATGATGATTCTCCCACCGGTGGGGATGAAGACATGCATTTCTTTGAAAACCTTCTCAACGAAGACAATCCTTCTCCACCATCTCCCACGGTTATTGCTATCGATACTCCGACTTTGAAAACGCCTCCCATCGAAAATCCTCCAGATTTAGAACTTAAGGAGTTGCCGCCCCATCTCGAGTATGTGTTCCTTGAAGAAGAGAAGAAGTCGCCCGTCATCATTGCTAAGGACTTGGACGAAGAATAAAAATCTCGCCTCATCGCCGTGCTTAAAGATCATAAGAAGGCAATTGCTTGGAAAATTTCCGACATCCGCGGAATTGATCCAAACTTTTGTACTCACAAGATTCTCATGGAAGATGACTTTAAACCCACAATCCAGAGCCAAAGAAGGGTTAATCCTCGCATTCATGACGTCATCAAACAAGAGGTTATCAAACTTCTAGATGCCGGCTTGATTTACCCTATTTCGGATTCGCCTTGGGTAAGTCCTGTCCATTGTGTGCCCAAGAAGGGCGGAATAACCGTTGTTCCCAATGAACACAACGAGTTGATTTCCACTCATCTCGTTACTGGGTGGAGATTTTGTATTGATTATCGCAAGCTCAATGATGCCACGAGAAAAGACCACTTTCCTCTTCCTTTCATGGATCAAATGCTCGAGCGTCTAGCTGGTAATGACTATTACTGGTTCTTAGACGGTTTCTCCGGGTATTTTCAAATTCCCATCGATCCCAAGGACCAAGAAAAGACCACATTCACTTGTCCCTATGGAACATTTGCTCACAAACGCATGCCTTTTGGTTTATGTAATGCTCCTGGGACATTTCAAAGGTGTATGATGGCTATCTTCCATGACATGGTGGAGGACACTATGGAAGTATTCATGGATGATTTCTCGGTTTATGGCGATTCATTCTCTGCTTGCCTTGCCAATTTAGAACGTATGCTTAAGCGGTGTGAAGACACTCGCCTTGTTCTTAATTGGGAAAAATGCCATTTCATGGTAAAAGAGGGCATTGTGCTAGGACACAAAATCTCCAAAGCCGGTCTTGAAGTAGACCGTGCTAAAGTTGATGTTATCGCTAAGTTGCCTCCACCTTCAACAGTGAAGGGTGTGAGAAGTTTCCTTGGTCATGCGGGCTTCTACCGTCGATTAATCAAAGATTTTTCTCAAATCGCTCGCCCGATGACCCACCTCTTGGAAAAAGATACTCCTTTTATATTTTCCAAAGAGTGTATTGAAGCCTTCAACTTGCTTAAGGATAAACTAACTAAGGCACCCGTCTTGGTTACCCTAATTGGGAGCTGCCTTTCGAGTTGATGTGCGATGCTAGTGATTTTGCTATTGGAGCGGTTCTGGGACAAAGAGTGAACAAACACTTCCAACCGATCCATTACGCTAGCAAGACAATGCCGGGGGCTCAATTGCATTACACGACAACCGAAAAAGAGCTTTTAGCTGTTGTCTATGCCTTTGAAAAGTTCCGCCCCTACCTTGTCCTTTCCACCACAATTGTTTATACCGATCATTCCGCGTTGAAGTACTTGTTGACTAAGCAAGATTCCAAACCAAGACTTCTTCGCTGGGTTTTGCTACTCCAAGAATTTAAAATCGAAATTCGCGATAAAAAAGGAGCTGAAACCTAGCCGCGGATCATCTCAGCAGACTTGAGGATCCTTACCAAGGGGATCATCCGAACAAAGAAATCAATGATTCTTTTCCCCTGGAGACCTTAATGTCTAGCAATTCGAATTCTGATGAAACCCCGTGGTTTGCGGACATTGCCAACTACTTAGCGGGTGGAATTCTCGTTGACGGGTTAACATCCCAGCAAAAGAAAAAGTTCTTCAAAGACATTAAGACTTACTTTTGGGATGACCCGTATCCATTCAAACAATGTGCCGACTTGATTATTCGCCGATATGTTGATGGACCGGCAGCTTTGGAAATCCTTGATGCTTGCCACAAAGGACCCACCGGTGGTCACTTTGGTCCCAACTACACCGCCAAAAAAGTGTTTGATTCGGGATTTTATTGGCCCACCATCTATCGTGACGCTCACGATATGGTTAAACGATGTGATGCTTGCCAAAAACAAGGAAAGATCACACATAAAGACGAGATGCCTCAGAATTTCATTCAAGAATGTGAAATCTTTGATGTTTGGGGTATCGACTTTATGGGGCCATTCCCTTCTTCTAAAGGAAACAAATACATCCTTGTAGCCGTTGACTACGTTTCAAAGTGGGTTGAAGCCAAAGCTTTACCGACTAATGACGCAAGGGTGGTTTGTAACTTTTTAAAATCGCTATTGGCTAGATTCGGTGTGCCTCGTGCCATTATTAGTGATCGCGGGACTCATTTTTGCAATGACCAATTCGCAAGAGTCATGGCTAAGTACGGTGTAAATCATCGTCTTTCCACCGCCTACCACCCACAAACTAATGGCCAGGCTGAAATATCCAACCAAGGATTAAAGCGAATTCTAGAAAGAACCGTGGGAGAGCATCGTGCCTCATGGGCTGATAAACTTGATGATGCTTTGTGAGCTTTTCGTACCGCATACAAGACTTCGATTGGTTGTACACCATATCGTCTCGTGTACGGGAAAGCATGCCACCTCCCCATTGAGTTGGAGCACAAGGCTTACTGGGCCTTGAAGTGGGCTAATTTTGATATCAACAAAGCCGGTGACCTACGCAAGATCCAACTCAATGAGCTGAATGAACTCCGTAATGAGGCTTATGAAAATTCTTTGATCTATAAGGAGAAGACTAAGCTCATTCACAACTCTAAGATTAAGAACCGAGAGTTCCAAGTCGGAGATAAAGTTTTACTCTTTAACTCTCGGTTGAAAATCTTCTCGGGCAAGCTAAAATCTCGTTGGTCCGGCCCATTCACCATTGCCCAAATTTTTCCATATGGTACTCTCGAGCTCGCTCAACCTAATGGACCAAATTTTAAGGTGAATGGCAAACGAGTGAAGTTGTACTTTGGTGAGGACATCTCTCAGGAGATGATTCCATCCCTCACCACGTTCCCCATGACCTAATTTTGGGTCGAGTCAGGCTCGTGACTCGGTTATCAAAAACAAGCGCTCCTCGGGAGGCAGCCCGAGTATCTATCCTTTTCCGTTTAACCTCCTAAGTATAGGGGGACCTCTATAGGTGTTTGTATTTGTGTGGTGATGTGATTACAGGGGTAAGTGCACTCTTGGAACCTTTAAAGAACCGTGCTCCCGTGTTATCCGAAATTCGGTTCTATCTCTCAACTATCGTGATTCAATTTTCTTCATACTCACATTTGAAATTGATCACGTTAGTCGTCTCTTCCTTAACTTGATTTAACCAACGTGCACAATGTCATAAGTGTAGGGGAGACTTTTCCCACATGCTTAAACATTGAGGACAATGTTTATCTTAAGTGTAGGGGGGACATCTATCGAAGTTTTAAGTGGACTTTTCCATGAAAATGCCTTCAATTAACCGGAAAATCATCTTTTTCAACATTTTTCAAATTTTTTTATTAACTTTGGCCATTTAGTCGTAATTTTTAAATTTTTATTGTTGCTTTCGTATGTATATATCCCGCAATAAAGTCAAATTTTAATAAAGTGGTGTAGCTAGTTTAGGAATCTTTGACATATTAGGCCCGTTGCGATTATTTTGACTCAACCCGAATAGACTTATCCAAGTTTATTCTAGCTAGTATCCTTAACCATGTAGACCTTAATTGGTTTATTAGGCTAAGTATCCACGAGTCTCATTACTTGAGATTTTAAATTGTGGAGGACGAGAAATGATAGAGTCAATTATAAGTCGGTATTCTTGCACAAGCTCACTTGGTGTAATTATTTGCCTATTCTCCCATCACTTGCTAATAAATTATCTGCAATAAGTAAGGTCGTACGATTTGAAAAGTTACTTAGCTTCTAGCCCAAGATCGTTTAAAAGTTGCTCGGTAATGAAAAGAGTTCATAGCCAAGGCATAACTTATGAAGCGGGGCGCGAAGATTGGCGAGTCCGAAAAGGCCCTAACAAGGCATGAGGATTCCATTTTATTGCTAAAGATCTAAAGTGATGTGAAAAGCATTATTCCCAAAGTCAATATGAAGGATCAAGACTCACGACGAAAAGCAATCAACTCCCATAAAGATGATGGAGAAGTCTATCCGAAAAGACCCTAACAAGGTATGAGGATAAATAGATCCAAGTCCGAAAAGGAGGCGGATCGTTGTATCTCAAAATCCCAAATAGAGATTGAAGAAATAATCATGAAGTCGTGGTCAACAAAGTTGGAGTACCTCTCAAAAGTCTCCAAGTGAAGAAACTCTATGAACGATGAGAAGACCATTATCTCAAGCACGTCTCTCGAAGATATGAAGTATGAAGTACATGCCAAATATCGGCCCGAGAAAGGTCTCAAATCGTGAACCGAGTTATGCCAAGATACGAACTTTTTGATATCCCGAGAAGCAGTTTTAAGAGATTTTGTCCTTTAGCTAACTATTGATCAAATCGTCCTACTTTGCTTTCAGCCTAAATAAACTATCGAAATAAGTCCAAAAATGCATCTTCATGATCATTCTAAGACAAAAATAAAATATAAGAGATACACCTAGGAATAAGGGAGTTTAAGCATATAATTAAGCCATGTGTGTAAGTGTTTGATTTACTAACTTATAATAACAATGATCTCGTTTTTAAGCTTAGTTTGGGGAACGTGAAACTTGAGGATGATAAATCTTCGCAGCACCAAAGCCCTAATGTAAGTCATTGATCTCTTTGCAAGTTATTTCCATGTAGCTATTTTCAAGTGAAAATGGTTTTCTATCCTTTTGTTTCCTTTAAAGTTTAATTTCTTTTAGTACTTTAATTTTTGTTCAATAGTATTTTAATAAGGCCAAGGTTGGTTAATTATGAGAAAAGTGTAAAATTGCTTTATCGCTAAGCATTGCATGAGGGCATGGCAATGGTTAAGTGTAGGGGATTTGATAGGTGTGTAAACACCCATCCTTTTTCCACTTAATTCTGGCTAAAACGAGACCAAAACACGTATTTAATATCATTTGTTTGGAATTATGCGTGGTTTTTGTGTTTATTGTGTTTTCAGAGCCAACCGGATGAATATTGAAGAAAACATGGGATTGCACGGGTTTTATCGAAGAAAAAGACTCAAGACGAAGTCTATTGTCCAAGAGATGCAAAAGATTTGAAGTCACTGGGCCTATTTGAAGATTTATCGAAGAAAAGGACCAAAGATGGAAGATTTACATAAGTCGAAGAAACTCAAGTCTATTAAACGAAGAAATTAAAAGACGAGTTGAATTTAATCGACGACAAATCCCGAATCAGAATCGAAAACGTCAACTTTTCTAAAAAGACAAGAAGTCAAGAAGAAAGGAAGAAAGCCCACTCACCAACCAAAGGGAACACCTATATAAGGAATTCCCCTCACACTTTTCATTCAGTTTTTTCATTCCCCTTTTTCTCTCCTTTTCTGTTCGTAGGTAACACCAACACCATTAGGGTGTTCGGTGATTTAGATCATAGTTTTTCCAAATCTTGTAGTTTAATCTTGTATTTTGTTTGTTCAAACATTAATCAATCAATACAATCTTTCCATTTCATCTTGTTCATCTTCATCTTTTTGATTCAAAGTTAAAGTTCTTAGTTGGTTGATTTGATCTTTAAAAGTTATTGGGTTTATTGTTTTTATTGATGGGATTTGTAGTTTGTGGTTAGTAGATGATTAGGGATTAGATTTGTTTAAGTTTTGGTGAAAAACTTGGTGATTTTTGGATCGAATTCGAGTTCCCCTGTTTTTCTGAGTCGTACTGTTCTTTAGTTTCCCATGTTCCGGATGAACAAAAAGTTCCGGATGAACAAAAAGTTCCGGATGAACAAAAAGTTCCGGATGAACAAAAAGTTCCGAATGAGCATAAGAAGTTCCGAATGAAATGTTTTTCAAAAGTTCCGAATGAGTTTTAAAAGTTCCGAATGAATTTGCTTTTCAAAAGTTCCGAATGAGTTTTAAAAGTTCCGAATGAATTTTCTTTTCAAAAGTTCCGAGTGAAGTTCCGGGTGAAAGTTCCGAATCAACTTCTGAGCCAACTTCCGGACGAAGACTTCCGAGTAAAGTTCCGAACCAAGTTCCGGATAAACTTCCGAACGAAAGTTCCGGATAAACTTCCGAACGAAAGTTCCGGACTAACTTCCGAACCAACTTCCGGATCAAAGTTCCGACCAAAGTTCCGAATCAAATCTTCCGAGTAAAGTTCCGAACGAAGTTCTGGATCAAAAGTTCCGAACCAAGTTCCGAGTGAACTTCCGAATCAAGGTCAACATCCGAATCAATTTTCTTTTGAGCATTTTTAAGTGATACTTACTGTTTCTTCATTTTATATTTATATTTTAATTTTAATTCTAGTTTTATTAATTGTTATTAAATTAATTGCTTTTGATTTAAGTTTTCCTGTTAATGCATTTAAACCTTTTAGTAGATTAGAAATCCAACCCCCTTTTTTAGTAACCAAGAACAATCATTCCACTTAGAACCGAGATCAATTCGAGAGGATACCGAGAACATAATTGAACCCATAGCAAAATCTCAAGTATCAAATGGCGCCGCTGCCGGCTCTTCTCGTTAAGATCAACAGTTTTTTTGTGAGAACTTGGATTTTGGGATCCGTTCACCGGGAACGTTACTTTTTCATAAAATTTTCAAAAAATCCTAAAAAATATAAAATTTTCAAAAATCCTAAAAATAAAAAAACATAAAAACCAAAAATATTTTTTGCTTTGTTTTTGCTTTGTTAGTTCTTTTGCAGGTGTATGCGTACACGCTCCACGTTTTATCCCGAGCCCGAGACTCTCGATAACTTAAACATGGCCGGTGTACAAAACAATAACAATAACCCACCTCAAAACAACAATAATAACAATAACAACCCACCTTTTAACAATAATAATAATAACAATAATGAGTAAGAAATGAAAGAAGATTAGAGTATGAGACGTGTCTTAACATGCAAAAATGATATTCGCTTCTCAATGATGACACCTAGATTTGTGCTGACCAAAATTAAATATAAATGGACTTTGATCATTTTATTTGATTATAAGGGTAGTTTAGGGGTTAAATTTATAAAAGCGGGTATTATCGAAGTCCGATATATTAAAAGTTACGCAATTTGAAAGATACGCGTAAAACATAAAAAAAATAAACGATCAATATAAAATAAAAACGTTGACATTCGGAGATCATTAATATTTTGATAATTAAATGAAGGCTTATGATTTAATAAACTTTAACACGTCGTGTAACGAATAACGCTTAAAGGTTTAACGTAAATTACGAAGAAGGCTAGTATAAAAGAAAAATTAAAACGGCGACAATAGAAAATAATTCTATGTCATAATGAGGATGTTTATGGAAACATAAAAATTTTGACTTCTTAGAGTCGAATTAGCCATCAATTCATGTTCCATCGAATCGTGTAAACTTTTTATACAACACGTGCAAGTGCTTTTAAATCAAAACTTTTGATTTAAATAAATATGGAAAAGTAAAATACAATTTTGAATAATTCTAAATAAATTATTCTATATTGTTAGAAAAATAATTAAAATACAATTTTAATTAAAATTCTTAAATTCTCAGGATTTACGTATGAAAAATAAAAGAAACAGGTTGAACATTGTCAAATCAAAAAGTACGAATAAAAGAATAATTTAATTACCGGGTAAAATACGAGTTCTCACAATTTATTTGTTACAAGATTAATAATGGTAGAGTGGCTTCTATGCGGTTTGATAAATTGGCTGATTTGTGTCCTTTACAGGACACTCTTACGTTTTGTAGCATCACAAGATCCGGGCTCTCCCTATCTAATAAGGTAAGGGATCTTATTACTGATGGTATTTGGCAGTGGCCGCAGGATTGGAATGCTAGATTTCCGAACATTGTCTCTATCCCTGTCCCTGTTATTAATGATGATAAGGATGATGATTTGATGTGGCGGGATATTAATGGGGTTCTACATCCTTTTTCAGTTTATTTAGCTTGGGATTCCATTCGTGATAGGGCTTTGATGGTTGATTGGTACCATACTGTTTGGTTTTCTCATTGTATTACTCGTCACTCTATTCACTTGTGGTTAGTGGTTAGAAGAAAATTGAAGACACAAGATCGGCTTAGGCAATGGGATGTTGGCCCTTTGGTGGATTTAAGCCTTCTACGATGTCCTCTGTGTAAATTGGTGCCGGATTCTCATGACCATCTTTTCTTTGAATGTTCTTATTCTATGCAGGTTTGGTCTAAGGTTCGGGTCCTGTGTGATATGGATAGCATCCCCCCGGATTGATGATATCTTAGCTTATGTTATTCCAATTTCTAAGGGAAAGTCTTGTCCTGGCATCCTTGCCCGCCTTGTATTGGCTGCTACTGCGTACTTTATATGGATGGAACATAATTCAAGACTTTTCAAGAAAAAGCAGTTGGCTGTTGATCAGATTGTTCAGCTTATTTGTGATACTATTCGGTTGAAGTTGATTTCATTCCGTTTTAAGAAGTTGTCTACCAGGTCGAGTTTGCTGCTTGACAAATGGAGGGTACCGAACTCTAGAGTTCTTCATGATGGGAGTGTCGGGTGAGAGTTGTACTCTTTTTTCCTTGTACAAGGTTTTTCCCACTGGGTTTTCTTTGGCAAGGTTTTTTAAGGAGGCAGGCTCATTTGGTTTTCATTTTCTCCTATTGTGGTGTTGTTGGAAGCTGAAGAGAATGCGTGATTTCATGTTTGCATCTTGGTTTTTGTCTAGTTTACTTGCATTGTAGTTCTAGATTAGTTTGTGTTTATGCCATGTCATAACCACGTGTTAACATGATGCATGTAGCATGCGGTTTATGTGGTATCTCAACCACATTCCTTTGTACTTCAACGTTTTTTGGTTAATATATTTACCGAAGAAACCGTTTACCAATATATATCTATATATATATATATATATATATATATATATATATATATATATATATATATATATATATATATATATATATATATATATATATATATATATATATATATATATATATATATATATATATATATATATATATATATATATATATACATATACTAGCCTTTAGATATATATATTGCGAATAGAAACTCGTTAAATACCAAACTTAGCCCATGCATTTTTTACATAGCGTTCCATAATTGGGAATGCTAGTCGTTTACCCACAAAATAACCGTACAACGTATGGGCAAATTGGTCCCTAACCTCATCAATCACAGCTAGAGGGATAACCACGTCAGCCCCTGAAACAACCTCATCACTAGCAACCAAAGATACCCTAACCTTCCTCTTAGGTATTACACTTGAAGCATCCTTTTATTGATCATTAGAATTCTTTGACTCAGCACACTCATTCAACGTCTTATCCGACACAACCACCTTAGGAAGCATATCATTTAATGGCAAGGCAAAATGATTCTGATTTGAAGGAACGTTCCTAATAGCCTGTTGTAACGCTCCACCTTCAATCTTCTTTCAATCGATATTTTTAAGACGCGATGCAAAAGAATTCTTCAAAAACCCTTTCTCCATCTCTCATAACCTACGTACAGTAACGAACACAGATCCCAACACAGACCAGCAGCCAACACGAAAAAGAAACCCTAGCGTATAATAACCTAATCTGAGAGTGAAAGACCCCCTTTCAAACGCAGGAACAAAGGAAGATATGAACACCCTAACAGCACCAACCACAAGATATATAATGAAAATGAAAAATAAAAAAAGATCCCAAGTTTTTAGGCACCAAAACATGAAATCCTAGTTATTATCACCAGCCGTCACAGATCAGGTAGCAACGATGAAGGAAGAAAATAATCAAACCAATTGAAACTCACGATTGCAAAGAGATTTACGAACATATTAGAATAAAAAGGTCACATTTAGGGTTTCCAAAATAATAGGATAGAAAAGGAGATGAACAGCCACCAAAACTAATCACCACAATCACAAGACTAACTAAAAGCTTTTCCAATGAAGGAAAAACGAGATTAGATAGCCAAGGGTTGAGGTGGTCCGATCAAAAAATGAGGCAACCAAAAATCACCATTAGAGAGAGTTTTTTTAGGGTTTTTTTACCCAATAAAAAAGCTAAGATAGACGTCATCTCCAAATTACCTCCTCCCAAACCCGTCAAGGGAGTTAGGAGTTTCCTAGGCCATGGGGGCTTTTATCGTCGATTCATAAAGACTTTTCAAAGATATCTCGACCCTTGACACACCCTCTAGAGAAAGATGCTCCTTTTGTCTTTTCCGAAGATTGTGTTCGAGCCTTTGAAAATCTAAAAAGGAAACTTACCGAAGCTCCTATTTTTGTTGCACCCAAATGGAATCTACCCTTTGAAGTTATGTGAGATGCTAGTGATTATGCAATGGGTTTCGTTTTAGGGCAACGTCATGAAAAGCACTTCTTGCCTATCCACTATGCTAGCAAGACAATGACCGAGGATCAAACCAAATACACCATAACGGAAAAATAATTACTAGTCGTGGTGTATGCATTTGAGAAATTCCGACCTTACCTTGTCTTGACTAAAAGCATAGTGTATACGGATCATTCGGCTATCAAGTACCTCTTTGCTAAGCTTGATGCTAAGCCGAGGTTGTTTCGTTAGATTCTCCTCCTACAAGAATTTGATGTCAAAATCCTTGACTAAAAGGGATCCGAGAATCTCACGGCCGATCATCTATTTCGATTAGAAGATCCTCAGCAAAATGAGCTCGAGAACAAGGAAATTACCGAAACATTCCCTCTCAAGACTCTTGGTGTAATGAATTCTAAGGAAGACTCATCCACCCATGGTTTGCGGACATTGCAAATTAGCATGCGAGAAATTTCATAATCAAGGGTATGATGACTCAACAAAAACAAAAATTCTTTCGAGACGTCAAGTTCTATTTTTGGGACGACCCTTATCTCTTTCGAGTTTGTGCGGATCAAATCATTCGACGTTGTGTATTTGGCACTAAAGCTTTTAATATCCTTAGAGCTTGTCACGAAGGCCCTACGGTAGGTCATCACGGTGCTAGTCTCACGGCTAAGAAGGTGTTTGATGCCGGATTCTTTTGGCCCACTATTTACCGAGATGCACATGCACTTATCAAGTCGTGTGACTCATGCCAACGTCAAGGAAAAGCCTCACAAAAGGATGAAATGCCACAAAACATAATCCAAGTGTGTGAGATCTTTGACGTGTGGGGCATCGATTTTATGTGACCTTTCCCATGATCTCATGGTAATAAGTGCATCCTCGTCGCCGTTGACTACCTATCTAAGTGGGTGGAAGCTAAGGCTTTGCCCACTAATGATGCTCGTGTGGTAGTTAAGTTCTTCAAAAATTAAAAACCGGGTTTTTAACATTGGAGATCAAGTGTTGCTTTTTAACTCTCGTTTGAAAATGTTTTTCCGGAAAGTTGAAATCCCGTTGGTCCGGACCATTCACAGTCACCCAAGTGTTTCCATATGGTACCTTCAAGCTAGCTCAAAATGATGGTCCTAACTTTAAGGTGAATGGTCATAGGCTGAAGCGCAACTTTGGTGGGGAAATTCCTTCAATGGAAGACCTCGACCAAGACATCTTCCTTAATGATAATTATATTGAGGGGATCGAGTCGAGCTCATGACTCGGTAATAAAAACAAGGTGCCTCGTGGGGGAGATCCCATGCTTATCCATTTACATATTATTACTTTCTAATCGTAGTTAATGTGAGAGGATTTGTTCCCTTTCAACCATTTTCCGTGATTGTTTGTAACTTGTGTGATTATCTAGGATCATCGTCACGATTGAAGCCTCTCGTGTTCGTTTCAATCGAGCTTTGATTGTTTGCTTTGAAGATTTTTTCTAATATCCGATGATATATCCTTTCGTGTTCTAACAATTATCTTTTCACACACTTCATAAACGACTTAAGATTAAATGTTATACCCTTTCCATGCTAGATTATGTAATCGACTTTTCATCTCTAGTATGGGGGTGTTCCACCTTTAGACTTGAAACATTGAGGACAATGTTTAATTTTAGTATCGGGGGGGGGGGGGGGGGGTGAATAGATACTCGACCTTGCTAAACCTTCACGCTTTCCAACTTTCATCTTTTTGTTATCATTTTGTTGCAAATAAGGGTAAAAATGGCCAAAAATTAAAATCTTTCTTGTTTTTCATAAGTGTTTAAGACACGAATGTAGATTTTCTGATGGCGAGAATAAGAGTAATTTTTGACTCGACCGTGCGTGTTGAGCACTTAGCTTCGATTCCTTAACTATTTTTAGGCTAAGTCTCTTAAATGAGGACGAGAAATGACAACGTTAATTATAAGTTACTATGCTAAACGTAGAGTACGTGTATTCTTTCAAAAACTCATGTGTTTTAATTATTTGCTTATTCTCCCCTCGCTTGTATATATTTAAATGTTAATAAATATTGACTTAGCAGTTTAGTCTCTATTATTGGTTTCTAATTGATTCTAATAGCTTCCATGAAATTAAATTAGGAAAACATTTAAGAATCGTCAGCGTCACAATTTTGAAGTATTGGCACCCGAATAATCAAAATCTTCCCCTAATAATAATTTTAAGTGCATACTTACCTAAATCAAGCAAAAATGTGAAGCTCACAAGGTCGAAAAATATATGCAAAGTTGAAAGTGAAGCCATAAAACTTGAAGCTTTAAAGATCCAAAATTTTCTTCCGCATGAGGATATACGTCAAGTCATAATAAACACCTCATGGCGAGGTTCAATAAAAGACAAGGGGAAAGTCCAAAGTAACAATAAAAGCTCCATGGCGGATTTGAGTAAAAGATGGAGGTAAACCATGATAATCCCCTCTTGTCTGAATCGATTTTTTAACCTTCTATAATATGAATACCTTCTAATGATGATGTTTTCTCATTTAATCTTGTATTAATATTGAGTTAACACTGTTCTTATTAGGTTGCACGATTTTAGGGTTAGATAATTGATCGTTTTTATTTTTTTATGTGTCGCATTGCTGTTGGCGATTTTGTCTTGTTCTAGGTCGGTTCGTGTGTATGTGCGTTACTATATAAATCCATTGTGTATTCACTGGTGTACCTGCATGATTGTTTTTTCTTGTTTGATTTCCTGTGTCATCGCAAATTAGGGTTGGGTTTTTCTTTTTTTATGGTTTCTTGTTCGGTTATTGTTTAGGGTTTCTTAGTGGTCTATTATTGATATGGATCATTACGATTATTCTAAGATGGATGTTCGAGAGAAGGCCGAGGTTATCAATCGTATGCAGCCATGTAATTTGGATGTGGTTTTGAAGATTACTGGGGTCGATTTGGGCACTGTACAGGAGGTTCATGATTTTATGCATAAGTTGAAGATGAATAAATTTGGAATATGGCCTTTGGTGTCTTGTACTCGGTCCCAAGAGATTGTAAATCTGCTTTGTGGTTATGAAGCGTCCTTGATCGCGAAAGAGAGGACTGTTAAGAATAGGGTTTCATTAAACCCTAATGTTGCCATGATGGGTAATGTCACTATGCGTCACCCTGTTAGGGGTGCATACACGTCGCAGGCTGCTGATTTTGTTAGCATGTCTTCCCCTGTGGTGTCGAAAATTATGGAGGGGGATGCTAGTTTGTCGATGACTGATGGAAACCCTAATACGGGTCTGTTTGTTCAGTAGGGTGCGTCATCTGCTGGTGAGTTTGTGGGACGCAATGAACAAGAAGGGAGTGGTTCGCAGCTATTTTTGTCTACTGGCCCATCCAATTCAGGTCCAAGTTCCAGTTTTAATGTGTCTCCAGATGTGAGTGGATCGAATATGGATGGTTCTTCTCAAGTTAATCCTACTGGTGATCCGTTTATTCAAGCTGCTTCGTGTCATATGTTGGCATTGCTTCGCAACATGATACTTCGAAAGGTAGCAATAGTTTTAAGTTTACACAAGTGGACAAAGTATTCGAAGGGGTGGATATTTCTATTCCACGTCGGGTTGTGCAAAATGTGGGGAATCGGTTTGAAAACACTATGTATGGATACTTCATTGGGAAACGTGAAGCTTTTCCGGTGGTTGAGTATTTTGTGAAGAATAATTGGGTGAAGTATGGGCTTAAGATAATTATGCTTAATGCAAAAGGATTTATTTTTTTTCAAATTTGACTCTATCACTGGTTTGGAAAGTGTTCTTGAAGGTGGACCTTGGATGATTAGGAATAATCCGATTATTCTTAAGAGATGGACGACGAATACTAGTTTACTAAAGGATGAATTAAGCCGTGTTCCGGTTTGGATTAAATTGCATAATGTTCCTTTATAAATGTTTGATGAGGAAGGTATTAGTATTCTTGGATCTTATTTGGGGAAGCCGATAATGCTGGATACCTATACTAGTGCTATGTGTAAGGAGTCATGGGGCCAAAGCAGTTTTGCAAGATGCCTTATTGAGGTTAGTTCTGAGGCTCCTTTACGTGAATCAATTAGTGTTGGTATTCCATTATTTGATGGTCCGGGTTACGAAGGCTACTATCAAAGTGGAGTATGAATGGAAACCCCCTAGGTGTGATAATTGTAAGATCTTTGGGCATGCTATTGAGTTGTATCCGGCTATGGTGGTGGTTACTAAGGAAGATGCAAATGTTAATGATGGTTTTCGGCAAGTGGTTAACAGGAAGAAGAAAACTAATGCTAGTAATAAAGAGGGTGTTCAACCAGGTAAGAAGTTTGTGTATGCTCCAAAGGCTGATGGTAAGAATGGTAAGGGCAAATCTCATGTTGATAGACCTAATACGTAAACTGGTGGTCCAGGGAGGAATAGTGATGGTTTGCATGGGTTGACTTCTAATATGAGTAGGCCGTTGGTGTCTAAGACTGCTTCTATCTCACAGGCTACTCCTATTGTGATTTATAATCCCTATGATGCTTTATCAACTCTTAATAAGGAGGATAGTGGTACATCTAAGGTTACTGGTTTCGATGATGAAGAGGATGTGGAAAATGTTTATGATGAGACGGCTAATCTTATGAATGATTCTCAATCAGGGGCAAGCACTCCTGCTGTTACTGTTTTTAATGTTTAGTATTTCTTCTTGGAATATACGGGGCTTGAACCAGTCCCCTAAGCAGAGAGAGGTTCGTCCGGTGGTTACTGAGAATAATTTAAGTGTCTGTGCTATTTTGGAGTCTCATGTTGAAGTTTCTACTGTTCATGATACATGCCGTAAGGTGTGTAGGAGATGGAAGTGGTTTTCTAATGGTAGCTTGTGTACTAAAGGTTCTCGTATTATTGTTGGTTGGAATGATGATATGGTTGATGTTGGCGTTATGTCTCAAACGGAACAGGTTATTCATTGTCAGATCAATACGCGGGCTCACCGGAAAACCATTTTCTGTTCTTTTGTGTATGCTGCCAACTACCAGGTGGATCGTCGTGTGTTATGGAATGATCTTGCTGCTCATTCTTATCTTATGCGTGATAAGCCATGGGTGTTGATGGGTGATTTCAATGCTGCTCTTAATCTTGAAGATCACTCCTATGGTGGGTATGAGCCGAATATCGCTATGCGTGAATTTAAAGAATGTGTTCAACGTATGGAGGTTATGGATGTTAATGCCACAAGACTTCATTTCACATGGAATCAAAAACCTCAGGGTGATTGTGGTGTTCTTAAGAAGATTGACAGGATTATGTCTAATATGGTATTTATTGATGAATTTCCGGGTTCTCTTAGGGTGTTTCAGCCTTATCGTATATCGGGTCATTCTCCGTGTGTTCTTCGTATTCCTAAGGTTAGTAGACCGAAGCCAAAACCTTTCAAATTCTCTAACTTTCTTGTTCATAAGGAAGGGTTTCGTACTGCTGTTCTGAATGGGTGGAATGTTAGTGTTTCGGGTTGTGTGATGTATCGTGTGGTTAAACGTCGGAAATATCTTAAAGCGCCATTTCGCAAGATACTCCATGAAAATGGTAATCTGCACGCGTGTGTGATTCGGACCAGGGATGAGCTTGACGCGGCTTAAAGGGCTCTTGATTTAAATTTATCAAGTACTGATGTCCGTGAAGTTCATGCTTGGTGTCTTTTGGCGTTTAAATAAGCGTCTCTTGATGAGGAAAGGTTTTTAAAACAGAAAGCTAAGATTGAGTGGCTTGATGCAGGTGATTCTAATATAACTTATTTTCATAAAATTGTTAAGTGTTCTAACGCCCGCAACAGGATTGATATGGTGCAAGACATGTCTAATGTGTTGTGTGAAGGGAATGATGTTGCAAATGCGTTTGTGGCACATTATGAGCAGTTTCTTGGTTTGGAGGGTTTTTCTATCCCTTTGGAATTACAGGATTTGTTCTCCAATGTTCTAGATGCGCAACGTGCCTTAGATATGGTTCAGGTGGTGTCAGATGCTGAGATTAAGAATGCTATGTTCTCGATGGGTGATGATAAAGCTCCTGGTCCGGATGGTTTTACGGCTGCATTTTTTAAGAATGCATGGGATATTGTGGGTGATGATGTTACACGTGCTATCGGGACTTTTTCACTAATGGTAAGTTGCTTAAGGAAATAAATCATACAATTATTACGCTGATTCCAAAGGTGACTGTGCCTAATAAGATCACGGATTATAGACCTATTTCTTGTTGTAATGTGATTTTCAAGTGCATTACGAAGCTTATTGCTAACCGTATTAAAGTGGTGTTGGGAGACTTGGTTAATATTAATCAATCTGCGTTTGTTCCGGGGCGTAGGATTTCAGATAATATATTACTTACACAGGAATTAATGCGAAGTTATCATAGGAATATTGGACATCCTCGTTGTGCTTTCAAAGTGGATATTCAAAAGGCCTATGATACTGTTGATTGGGGTTTTATTAGGGTGATTCTGCTTGGGTTTGGCTTTCACACTATGATGGTTGGATGGATTATGGAGTGTGTGACTACGACCTCGTATTCTATTTGTATTAATGGGAATCTACATGGCTGGTTTAAGGGTAAGCGTGGGCTAAGACAGGGTGATCCCTTGTCTCCTTATTTATTTACGTTGGTTATGGAAGTTTTGACACTCCTGCTCCAGAGGCGTGTTCGTTTGGCGGAGGAGTTTCTGTATCACAATCAATGTGAGCATCAGCGTATTGTTAATCTATGTTTTGCAGATGACCTATTTATTTTCGCTAGGGGGCATCTGGATTCGGTTCAGACCATCATGGATGCTATGGAGGAATTTAAAAATGTGTCAGGTTTGGTTCCTAGTATTCCTAAGAGTACCGCTTTTTTCTGTAATGTGCCTCCTGATGTGAAAACTAGTATTCTGGATCTTATGTCGTTTGCGGAAGGCACATTGCCAGTGCGTTATCTTGGGGTTCCTCTTATCTCGTCTAGGCTGCCTTATAGGGATTGCAAAGTCCTTGTTGAAAAGTTGCAGAGTCGGGTCCAGGATTGGCGTAACAATTTTCTATCTACTGCAGGGAGACTTTAACTTGTTAAATCTGTTCTATCTTCTATGCACCTGTACTGGGCTTCAGTTTTTATCTTGCCTGATCGGATTATTCATGATCTTGAGCAGCTTTTGAGGAATTTTTTATGGTGTCAAGGTGAAATTAAAAAGGGGAGGGCAAAGGTGGCTTGGGATGATGTTTGTATTCCATAAAGTGAGGGTGGTCTTGGTATTCGGAGGCTTGATGATTTTAATGCTGCTCTGATTACTTCTCATATTTGGTGTCTTCTCACGCGTAAGGAATCCTTATGGGTTCAATGGATACATTCGTATAAGTTACGGGGTAGGAGCTTTGGGATGTTCCGTGTATTGGTGATGTAAGTTGGGGTTGGCGTAAGCTTCTTCAACTTAGGACATGTGTGCGACCTTTTATTTGGTATAGGCTTCATGATGGTAAATCTGCATCTATGTGGTTTGATAGGTGGGCTGCTGAGTGTCCTTTACGGGATACTCTTACGGTACGCAATATTGTTAGGTCTGGTTATACTCTTCATGATACTGTTTATGATTTGATTGAGAACAACGCTTGGAAATGGCCGAATGATTGGGTGGATAGATTTCCTGCTATTGTCTCCATCCCTGTTCCTTCTCTGGATGAGGGGCGGCCGGATTCTTTGGTGTGGCGTGATGGTGGTGGTTCTTTGTAGTCATTTTCTGTGGCTCTTGCTTAGGATACGCTGCTAACCAGGCGCCAGGCTGTGGGATGGTACCATGTTGTTTGGTTCTCTCATTGTGTTCCTCGACACTCGTTGCATATGTGGCTTGTTGTTAAGAAGAAACTTAAGACCCAGGATCGTTTGCGGTAATGGAATGTTGGGCCTGCCGTGGATTTAAGCCTTCTTCGGTGTCCTTTGTGTAAAGTCACTCCTGATTCTCACTCTCATTTGTTTTTTGAGTGCTCTTATTCTTCACAGGTTTGGACGCAAATCAGGGTGCTTTGTGGTATGGATTCTATTCCTCTTTTTTTGGATGATGTTTTGGCATTTCTTATACCAATATCTGAAGGAAAATCTACTACTAGTATTATTGCTCGTCTGGTTGTTGCGGCTAATGTCTACTTTGTTTGGGTGGAACGGAATGCTAGATTGTTCAAAGGGAAGCAGCTTTCTGTGGATAAACTTTTTAGTATCATTACTTCTACTGTTCGCCTCAAACTTATTACCTTTAGATTCAAGAAGATGACTACACGATATTTGGCTATTTTGGATCGGTGGAGACTTCCGTCCTCAAGTGTTTCTCATGATGGGGGTACCGGGTAAGGGTTGTACTCTTTTTTCCTTTTTGGGCTTTTTCCCACAGGGTTTTTCTCAAAAAGGTTTTTTAAGGAGGCAGCCTTATCTGGATATTTTACTTTCATTATGTTGCTGCTGGTGTTGTGGGGTGGTCGCCTGGTTTCAAGATTTCTTCTTATTGGAGTTTGTTAATCCTATTTTTTACACTAGTTTTCGATTTGTATTGGTAGATTAGTGTTGCTGTGTTTATGGCCTGTCATAAGCACTTGTTTATCAAGCTTTTGGCTTGAGGTTAATACGGTACTTCAGCCGTATTCCATTTGTACTTAACATGGTTTTTTTGGTTAATATATATACCGGGGTAACTCTCTTTACCAAACAAAACCATGATAATCAAAGCCACCGATGATGAGGCGGGTCATAAAATTCATGGTAATAAGTCTCATGTTCAAAACCGTTATAAAACCGTGTTTATCGAATCTTATTTGTTAACTTAATTTTATGACATCGTTGTCTATTAGGAAAGATTATTAATTCGATGATTTTGGTTACACCGTTTCATCTCTATTTTTGGACCTTAATCTCTATTCACGCATAAGTCAAAAAATGTATCCTCGTGATCATTCAAGATAAAAATAAAATATAAGAGATACCAATTAGGAATACGGGAGTCTAAGTACGTGATTAGAGCATATGAGTAGTGTTAGCATTAATAACTTATAATAACAATGATCTCGTTGCACGCTTAGCATGGAATTGGGTGAAAATCAAGGATGACGAAATTATCTCTATGAGGCATTCACGTGTTCTTATTATTTGACCCTAAAAGTCACGTTCTCGTGATGAAAATCATACATTATGTCTAAAACACGTAGTAGTAGTTTAGTAAGTTTAAATTTCAATAATAGTCATATAAAAATGAATTTTGGAAATGCTACGATACTTTATTTTAGCATTACGTGAGGGCACGACAATAGTTTAGTATAGGGAGTGATGAGACTGCAATTATACATAGTCTCGTCATCTAAAACGGGCTTAAAATGCTTAAATATGTCATCAAATACCTTGGAATATTCTTGTGTTTGTTTATTGTGTATTTTAGGTACGGATATCGTGAAAAAGACAAAAGATCACAAAGAAACAAGGAAAAATGAACACGAGAAATGAAGCTGCACAAAGAACCGGACCCGAATGTTGAATTTCCAAGAAAAGTCCTTGAAGAATTGAAGATGTACTAGAATGGTCCTTCAAATTTGAAGAATTAACATTTTATACTCTTGTAAATCTCAATAACACAAGTTTGGTCCCTAGAGTTTGATCAATATACGAGAATGGCCCTTGAAGATCAAAAGAATTACAAACTAAGTCCTTATTCCATGTTTATTAAACATAAGGAGTAATTATGTAATTATGGCAAAGATATATAAGCCCTAATTTGCCATTAGAAAGTTTTTGTGCCAAGCCTATCAATACCTCAAAGTTATTTTCAATGGAAATTGGAAATAATACGGCCAAAACTTCATTTGCCCAAAATTCCAAAGTCCGAAGGGTTGTTTTGCCAAGTTTAAAACCCATTTACCCAAATACCCTAACCAAACCCGGCCCCTGAACCCTACCAGGCCAAAACACACACCCGACCACGGCACCACCCACTCACCACTTTTAAATATTATTAATTAGTGTTAAACTGATTAATATATATTTGATTTTGGCGCTAAATACCTAATCCCAACCAAAAATCAGATCAAACCTTTAACTATTCATCATAAACCCTAATTTTTGAATCTCCTTAATTACTAATAATTAAAGATTGAGCCACTCCAGATCAATGATTAGTGATGTTCTTAACTAATCCTCACCTTAAAGATTCCCTCCACGTCACACGAATCTCCCCACATGGTCCTCCCCTGCCCCACCAAAGTCACGGGTAACACCATGGTACAGTGAAATCAACGGCTTAGGGTTTTTTCTTGCTCTCTATTGTTGGATAAACGTACCAGATCATCTCAACCTTGCTGGCATTTCACATGGCATAATTAGAGAACACATGGGGCTCTTTTGACAAAATTTAAAATTTAAGAACAAAGGGCATTTGAGGAATTGCAGCTATTAGGGTTTCTAGTTTTCCTTTTTATTTTTAGAAGCGTTGTAAGGCTATATATAAAGACATTAGGACTTAGTTTTATTCTTGTTCTCATATTTTACAAAAAAGTTGTAATTCCTTTTTCTACTTTAATGAATGAAAAGTTGGTATCTTTGTTAAAATCCGAGTTCCATTGATATTGTTCTTATTTGAAAGTTGTTAAATTCATGTTTCTCTTTTCTTTTAAAGTGTTGAAGTTTGGATTAAGTGTTCTAAAATTTTACAAATTTTATTTGTTCAAGAATTTGAGGTTGAACATTTCATAACTTTAGGCTTGAAAAGAATCATAACACCCCGATTTGTAATAATCAAGGTGTGGTGACTTGTTCTTGTTTGGGGATATCAATTTGTGGGGACTAATTCTTGCACAAAGTTTTGTTCCAAAACATTTTGTGATTGGATTATCTTTGTACAAACCCCTTACTCGCTTATGAAACAACCTATACGCTTAAGTCTGCTTGAGCTTGTGGTGTTCTTCTAAGGGTTGGATTTGCTTGTTGTGTTGTGTGATACCAAAACAGCCACTCATAGCCTTGGTTCTGCCATTGAACCATCAACAAGGCTTTTTTGGGTAAAAGGGACTTCACCCCGGTAAAATATATTAATTCCCCAAAAGACAATAAGTACAATGGAATGTGACTAAGTGCCACATTAACCTCAAGCACAAGCTTGAACAACCTCTAAATCATATGACATGCCATATGATAACTAGAACTAATCAGCATAACCTATTGCATTAAATAGGAACAAACAAATCAAGTAAGTAGAGACTCCGGAAGACGTAAAAGCTGTAGAAGACGAACCCCATCCCTCGACTGCTTAAAACGGCACGACATGATCTTTAACCGGACCGTAGCAATAATGCACTCACTTAGTTGAGCAATCATCCTCTTTAGCAACTTGAAGATCCTCCAGTTGCGTTCTTTCCAGAAAAAGTATACTACAGCAGCTAAAATCAACTTAGAAAGGATACCCTTTGTAGTCCTACGACCAGCCCATGGTTGCATGAAAGTCAGGATCTGCGCAAACACTGGACTAGCACAATTTAAATCAGCCACCACCCGAACTTTCTCCCAAACCTGTTTTGAAAACGAGCACTCAAAAAATAAGTGCTAGTGAGAGTCCGTCTGACCCTAACAAAGCGGACATACACTAAGAACTGAGCTCGACACATCCCACAGATAGATTTTATCCTGAGACTTCAGTTTCTGCTTAACAACCAGCCAAAATTAAACGCATGCCTCGGGATACATCCAGAAAACCATAAAAGGTCATGCCAAGTAACCTTAATATCCTGAGGTCGTAAAGATGTCCAAACAGCAGCCATTGAAAATAGTTTCAAGACATTCCCGTCCATCTTTGATAATAATTTATCTTGAACTCCTTCTTGAATAGTCGGAATTTGAATATTATCAAGAAATTGATACTTACTTGGAATCTCATGAGGCCATACCCACTGTCCATCTCTAACCACACCCCTGATCTTAGTATGGAATGAATGTCCAGCCCTATGGATGTCTCGAGACGTTATCAACCCCAAAAGTGGACCAAGAGAACTCCAAACATCTGACCAAACCGAGACCTGAGCACCATCCCCGATCTTGTACCATACGAACTCCTTAATGAAAGGTCGTAATTGAAGAATTTTCCTCCAACCCCATGTCATGTTACCTCGGCGGGGATCTCCCAAAAGTTTGTACGCTTAAACTTATACTCGTCTATGCACTTAAACCAAGGATTCCTTCGAAGTTAACAACTTCCAAATATGGGATATCATAAGTGCCTTGTTGAAAATATCAAGACGACGGATACCAAGACCACCCTCATCTTTGGGAAGACAAACAACCTCCCATGCCACCTATCAACAAGGCTTCACCATTGTTCATTCCTTTGTCCAAGATACCCCTAAGCTAATCAGTTGTGAATAAACTTTAGGGGAGCATTGCTGACCCCTATTGCATGTAAATAGGGGTAGGTGCAAGTTTCTATCCTTCTCTTTAATTTTTCTGTCAAAAACTGCATGTTGAGTGATTTTTGTGGTTCATGCTTGAAGTTGTATTTTTGCTGTTTGAATCTACTCATAAGGTGGTTTTAATCATAGATCTGTGGTAATATTGATAATTTAAGTGTTTGAAATCATATTGCTTTGAAAAAATTTGGAAATCAAGAAAAGGGGTTTTTGGGATAGTTTGTTGTAGGGTATAGGGGTCTTAATCTTTTGATCTTTGATATCTGCTCATAATATGCTAGTCCTAGTTACTTGATTTGTGTTATAAAAATCTAGGGTTTAGTGCAAGAATTGGATTATGCAAGTTTTATGAAAAGTGAGCTATTTTGTTCAAGAGTTGTGAGGTTCTGAGTTTAAAGGTGATGTATGCCATAAAAATTAAACTGAGGTCATATATGCATGCTATGTGATTTATCTGAGGTGTTGGTTTGAGCTCTTGTGTGCTTAGTTTGCTTGAAAGTTCAGAAAAACAACCAAAATCATATAGTTGATCATTGTTAGTTGAAAAAGTTAAATCAAGGCTTAAAATTTGGTAGACATCAAGGTGTATTAGAGGTCATTTGGAAGTTAAATTGTCGTTTGGTAGCTTATTAAGGCTTGTATGATAAGCGAAAATTCATATAAAAGCTGTTTAGAGGTACCTGTCTGATATAGGAGGGTTTAAAGGTGTCTGATATCTGACAACCAACACCTTTGGTCTATCAGATATCGACCAAAAGGTTATTCAGTGCTTTTTAAGATTGCTTATCTGAGCTGGTTTTTGTGCTTATTGTGGTTTAATTTATGTTGCTCTTTACTTGTTCCTGACTCCCTATAAGCCAAAGCTTATTGGGGGTGCCCAATTGTCCAAAAGAAATTGAAAAAAAAACAAAAACTCTCCTGGCATGGTTTCGAACCCCTGACTGTCGTGCATGGGTAAGAGTTTTTACCATTGTACCAGGGTCTTGGTCTTGGTAACCTTTTGCAATATTTGATACTTAAGCTATTATTCACCCCGTTTCTTAAATAAAAGCCGTGGCTTAAACATTGCTTTTTTAGGTAAAAGGGACTTAACCCTGATAAAATATATTAATCCCAAAAAACAGTTAAGTACAATGGAATGTGACTGATTTGTCACATTAACCTCAAGCCAACGCTTGAACAACCACTAATTCATATGACAGGCCATATGAATATAGAGAACTACATAACCAATGACGCCAATAGGAAAAAACCACCTAATGGTACATACAACCTAAACACGAACATCAAATAATATAAGAATCTGGTAAACTTAAGAGGTGGTCAAACCGAGTCCCCTCTCTAGACTATTTGAAACGGCAAGAAAACATCTTCAAGCAAATCGATGAAATAATGCACTCACAAACTTGGTCTACCGTCCTCTTTACCAATTTAAACAAACGCCAATTCCTTTCCTGCCAATGAAGTACGCCGCTGCAGACAAGATCAACTTAGAGACAACACTTCTAGTAGTCTTCCGCCTTGCGCATGGGAAGAATATGCGCCATAATTTGACTGAAATGCGGACTGGAGCAACTAAAATCAGTAACCCGACGAACTCTATTCCAAACCTGCTGCGAGAACGAACACTCAAAAAACAAATGATCATGTGAATCAAGCTGCGTTTCACATAACGGACATGAAGTAGCCAAAGCGCCCGACACATCCCACATAAAAACCTTGTCCTACGTCTTGAGCTTTTGCTTAATCACCAACCATAGATTAAAAGAATGTCTCGGTATACAACACGAAAACCACACAAGATCATACCATGGCACCTTTAAATCTCGAGGAAGTATCGAAGACCATACATTAGCAACAGAAAAAGGTTTAAGAATATTTCCGTCACTCCTCCATAGCAAGCTGTCCGAGACACCCTCCCGAATATTTGGCATAACAATATTATCAAGAAAAGCATATTTACCTCTAAGGAAACCAGGCCATAACCATTGACCATCTCGGATAATATCATTAACTTTCGTATTGAAATTAAAGCACGCTCAATGGATATCTCTAAATGAAATCGTATTAGCTAACGGACTCTCCGAACACCAAATATCCGACCAAACCGAGACCTTAAAGCCATCACCAATCTTATACCAAATAAATTCCCTAATGATAGGCCTAAGTTGAAGAACTTTACGCCATCCCCACGTCATATTACCCCGACATGGAATATCCCAAAAGTTTCGTCCTTTAAGCATATATTCATGGATCCACTTGACCCAAAGAGATTCTTTGAGAACTAAAAGCTTCCAAATATGCGAGACCATGAGAGCCTTATTAAAGATATCCAATCGTCGAATACCCAAACCCCCTTCATCTTTTGGAAGACAAACAACATCCCAAGCCACTTTTTCCTTACCCTTCTTCATATCTCCTTGGCACCACAAGAAGCCGCGCATAATTTGCTCAATATCAAGCAAGACACGAGAAGGGAGCACGAAGACCGAAGCCCAGTAAACATGCATAGAACCGACTATAGATTGAACCAATTGAAGCCTGCCTGCTGCTGATAAAGCTTTATTCTTCCAATCTTGCACACGCGTTTGTACCCTATCCACAAGCTCACGACAATCTCTAATAATCAATCTAGATGAAACCAGAGGAACCCCCAAATACTTCACTGGAAGATGCTCTTCCTCAAATGGTAGAACCTGAAGTATAGAGAGTTGGACATGATTCAGAACATTGTAAAACAAAGCAGTACTTTTTGGAAGACTAGGTGTGAGCCCCGAAGCATGCTTAAAGTCATTCAGAGCCTCCTTAATAACCGTAGCTGAACTAACATCTCCATGAGTAAACAAGAAAAAATCATCAGCAAAACAAAGATTAATCAATTCCATATTCGAACAGTATCTATGAAACGTGAAAGAATCAACATCCCGAACCCTTCGTTTGAGCATAAGCGTTAAGACCTTCATAATCAATGTGAACAAATAAGGAGAGAGAGGGTCACCTTGGCGAAGGCCCCTCCTACCATTAAAAAAACAATGAAGCGAAACATTGATGCTAATTGAAAACGAAGCCGTGGACACACATTCCATGATCCAAGTCACCATACGTTGATGGAATCCAAAACCAATAAGAACCTCACAAAGGAAATTCCAATCCACAGTATCATAAGCTTTCTGAATATCCACTTTAAATGCACAACGAGGAACCCCATGATCCAAATGATAGTTATGCATCAATTCTTAGGTAAGAAGAATATTATCAACAATATGACGACCCGACACAAACGCTGATTGATTAAGACTCACAAGGTCCTTCAAACTACCCTTAATCTGATTAGCAATAATCTTAGTAATGCATTTAAATAATACATTACAACAAGAAATAGGACGATAATCATTAATCCTATTTGGGGCATTAATTTTGGGTATAAGAGCAATAATCTTATGGTTTACCTCCTTAAGAATTTTACCATTAGTAAAAAATTCACGAACCGCATTAGTCACGTCATTGGCAACAATATCCCATGACTCCTTAAAAAACGCAGCGGTGTACCCATCCGGACCCGGCGATTTATCATTGCCCATATCAAACATCACACGTTTAAGCTCCTGACTAGTTACAACTCTAACCATATCTGACCCAACCTCATCAGAGAGCCGAGTATGAAACAAGTACATCATATTAAAACCACCTGTGTCCCTAGCTAAACCAAGAAATGATTCATAGTGCTCCACAAAAGCCTCAACCACCTGATCATTCTCACAAACAGTACCATCCAATCTAGTCACAACATCAATACGACTTCTGCTAATATGGCTTTTAACAGCCTTGTGGAAATAAGCAGAATTCGTATCCCCCTCTTTAAGCCAAGTATTTTAGCCTTTTGCTTTAAAAAACGCTCCTCCATAAGCAAAGCCTGATTAAAAGAACCAACATCCATAGCTTCCAGTTCCCGCAAATAACCATTGTTAGGATCAGCGTCCAATGCAACCTGTAATTTATCAAGTTCCTCCCGCAACTTCGTGACATTAGCATGAATATTACCTTTATCAATCAGTAACTTACGAAGGGGCTTTTTGAGGTTTTTAAGCTTTTGCGTCACTTTAAACATCGAAAACCCGCTAACATGCAACGACCACTCTTCCATAACCACCTCCTTAAACCGATCACTTTGAGTAAGAATATTAAAGAAATTGAACGGCCTTGGTTTTGGTTTCGTACCTGTAGAATATTAAGCACAACAGGAGAATGATCCGATATTCTATATGGCTTAAAAACAGCATGAGATCCCAGAAAAGATACTCCAAACTCCAAGTTAGCCATAACATGATCGATCTTACGAAGTAAACCACCCTGACCTTGCGGTTTCTGGTTCCATGTAAATTGTAATCCAGCATGCTGAACATCGGAAACCTCTATATTTTCAACACATTCCCGAAATTCACGCATAGAAATATCGACATTAGAACCACCAGCGGACGAATCACCAAGCTGAAGAGTAGCGTTAAAATCCCCCAATAAACACCATGGTCTATCACGAACGTACAACTTATGAACGCCAAGACTACTCCACAAGCTCCTACGCTGAATATACCTGTTATGTGCATACACAAACGAGCAAAATAACTCCTTCCTTTCAAGCTTTAACCACACACGAGTATGAATAGTTTGATCATCCATGTTAATCACGACAACATCAACATCATTGTGATTCCAACCAAGAATGATTCTAGCTCCCTTAACACATAACGATCCATTAGATGTCCAATCCCAATGGCGAAAAACCCGAGCACATAAAGACACAAGATTAAAATCAGAAACATGTGATTCTAGAATAGCACAAATGGACAAACGATTCTCATAAATCACTTGACGTACTTCACTTTGTTTAGGGGAGAAGTTCAAACCCCTTATATTCCAAGAAGCGAAATTAATCACGAGGACCTACCGTCACAAGAGTGCTTGCCTCTAAAGGTAATGAAGTAGTTGCATTCTTTGCATCCGGACCCTCCACGATGAGATTCTCATCCACCTCACTATCACTATCATTTACCATCTCCGCCTTACCCTTATCATCCTCCCAATCCGTATCCCCTTCATCATCTAAAGCACTAAATTGATTAACTAAAGCAACTTCCGGTTCCTTCCCGACCTGCTGATTACTAGGTATATTCCTAGCCTTTGATGTCCCGACAGATGAAGTTGCTTGTTTAGCATTATTGTTTGTTTTAGCTTTAGATGATTCCCCCTTCTCAACACGACGGTACTGAAAATTAGGCGCTGACTTACCCAGTTTAACACCATTAATTAACAGCGGCTGACGATAAGTATTATTCCTCCTCCTGGTAACTTCAATAAAACCATCCCTTTCGCCGCAACCTGTTTATCTACAACCACTGTTTTAGGAGGTCGTGGACAAGCCTCATTCTTGTGATCGAATACCATACACGTAGCACAACGGGGTGGCGTCCAATCAAATTCCACATCAATAGTAGCAAGAGAGTGTCCCTCCCCAACCCCACGTGGTATAGCAATCACCACCGACTCTACCCGGTCCTTCTCAGCCGACACCTCAACGAGTGCACGTGCATACGTATTCCGCCCCCAATAAACTCACACACATATTACTCGTATAGGAGTCCAACTTTATAGGTTTACCAATCTGCGTTGTGATCAAACTCAATCCAATCTCGGAATAGGCCACTATAGGAACATGATGAAGTTTGACCCACAATGGTTCTTTCTTAACCTCATCCTTCTTCAGTAACGTAGTAGGAGTCCATATATTCAAGAATAACGGTACCAACCAAACTAGCCACGGGCCATTCTCTAAAACTCTATCCATGCCCTCACTAGATTCAAACTGAAAAACAAAGAACTCAACACGTTTAAGACCATACTTTGCCAAAGTATTCTTAACGTAATTTTCAACCAGCAAGAACGACAATCGCTTCCCAATAAAGTAGCCATGCAACGTATGCGCAAAACTCGAACTAACTTCATCCACAGCCTCCATGGGAAAGACAGTCGTAGCCCCTGGCACCACCTCCTGGCTATGCAGCTCCCCTATTTTGACCACCTTTTTCTGCTATTGTTCCTGAACAATGGACGCAAACGATGACGTTACATCATCCAGACCCCCAAAGCCCCGAACCGGTTTTCGTGAGAACAATCCTCCATGTTTATTCAGTATTTTCTTCGCAAGAGATCGAACATCAACCCTAGCAACGTTACCAGAATTGTTTTGAGAACCCTCATTATTCGGAATGGACTTCGCACCAGATCTAACATCATCCCCAGCCTTAACAGAACAATCTTGAGAACCCTCGACACCAGAACTCCCCATCTCTCTAAACCACAACTAAAAAACAAACAAACTAACCCTATAAAGAAAAAGTGCAGCGAACACCACAAGACAAAACCCTAGAAAACTAGGGTTTAATCCTACGCGAACAGATCTGTGCCCTAACCCACCTCCATGATTGCTTAATCAACAGTAATAATAAATACAACACAAGAAACAAAACCCTAATTAATGACCAAACCCAAACCCTACAAAATAAACCAAAAAACCCTAACCTATCGAAACTACACCCCAATAAAGATTCGTTTAATACCAAATCGCAAAAGAAAAGATAAAAAACAAATTGTTATAGGGGATTGGAACCGAAAGACTTAGAATTAATGGAGAAGGAGATTAGGGGAAAAGTCGGCAGCCATAAGAGAGAATTCGATGTTTTTGACCTTGCTTTTCCCACTAAAAAACACATTGCTTTTTGGGCTTATTGTGTTAGCTTATCCAGCTTTTCTTATATTTCCCAAGATTTCGCTTACATTTACGACTTTTTGGTAACTTTTTATATTTTTCCATTTATTAAATTATTTTTTATGAATGCTACAGAAGGTAATCTATGTCTGGAGACGATTTTTCGTTTTCTACACAGTTAGAGACTATTGTGAACGAGGAGGCTGTTGAGGAGTGTGCTTGGTCAAAACCTACTAGTACTTCGTTTGCTGGTGTCCCTACAAAGAGTAAGAATCTCAATGGTTTGAATGCCACTTATGCTCGTGCGGCTGGTACGAATGCTAGTGCTAGTAATTCCACATGAACTTACTTAAAACCAATGATTTCGGAGAATGCGTGTGAAGGTGTTAATATCTCGATCCCTCGGACTGTGGTTGAAAAGGTTAGTGGAAAACTTAAGAACATATTGTATGGATATTTCATTGGTAAACGAATGGCGTTTCTAGTTGTTGGATTATATGCCAAAAATAATTAGGCTAAGTTTGGTTTAAAACGCATAATGATGAATGCTAAAGGGTTCTTCTTTTTTAAGTTTGATACTAATGCAGGGTTAGAATCTGTATTAGAAGGAGGACCATGGATGGTGTGCAACTCGCCTATTATTCTGAAGAAGCTTACTATGAAAACGAGCCTGCATAAGGAGGAGTTAACTCGTGTCCCTATATGGGTAAAACTCCATGATGTTCCGATACAAGTTTTTGAGGAAGAAGGAATTAGTTTGATAGCTACATATCTAGGTACTCCTATTATGATGGATTCTTATACTAGTGGTATGTGTAAAGATTCCAGGGGTCGTAGCAGTTTTGCTAGAGTTTTAATTGAGGTTAATTCAAGTGAGGAGCTCAAGGATTCTATTACTATTGGGATACCTGAAATTGATGATTTGAATATGAATGGAAACCACCTCGGTGCCCTACTTGTTGTAACTTTGGACATACGACTGATGATTGTCCAAAACGTGTGGTTCCTATTCTGGTTGTTGAAAAGGCTGATGATGGATTCCAAAAAGTTGTTGGTAGAAAACGAAATAATATAGGTAAAGGTAATATTCCTTTGCCAAAGGGGTGCCTACAAGTAAGGGGTTCCAAGTTGACAAAAATTTTGCATTCAAACCTAAGAATTCTGAGGGTAGTAATAATGGTGCTAATCGTAGTGTTAATTTGTCTAAACCTAGTTCAGCTGCTCAAGTAACTAAACCTAGTATTCGGAATGTTAATAAAGGTAAGGCTGCTAGTGAAATGCATGGTCAGGCTATTAAGGATGCGGTCCTGAGTAAACGCCCAGAAGTTTCTACGTCTAATTCATTTGGTGTTTTGATGGATGAAGAAGATGATGAGGTGGAAAATATTTATGATGAATCTACTAATCTTAGTATTTCTTAGATAAGTGTAGTTTTAGTTTTGGTTGTGTGGTTATGGCATGTCATAAACACTTGGTTACAAGCGTTTAGCTTTCGGTTAATGTGGTACTTCAGCCACATTCCTTGTACTTAAACGTTTTTTGGTGTAATCTATTTACCAGGGACATTGTCCCTTTTAACCAAAAAAAATAGTTAATTTATTTCAAAATTTTTGGGAAAAATACTTTTTAGTGTTAGGATAATATATTTGAGGTTTACAAACAAAATAATCTTAAGTTGGACTTTTTCTTAATTATTTTTTATTTTAGGTCTTTTATTAGACTTAAAAATTAAAAAATAACTAAATAAAAGTGTAGAAAAGATTTTATTGATTTTTATACCTTATTTATATTATTTTGGATTTTTTGGTGATTTTTAATCATTTTTTAGGAAAAGTTTTTATTTTAGCCTCGTTTTGCGTGAAAACGTGTTTTTCGTTTTAGTTAATTCTTAGCGTAATCCATTATTTTCTTTATTCCATTCCCCTCTTTCAAGCAATATTAATAAAAACAATTAAAGTTTGACACACACTATTTCCTCCTTGGTGAACGAACTTATTCTCGGATTTTACGTTTTCCTAAACATATAATTCAATACTTACCGTTTATACGCTTTTTCCTAAAAGTGTATTTTTACAACAATCAATCACTCAGGTTCTACCAGCAGCGGTATGGTTATGTTTTTGGTGGCTTCGAGGAGTGGTGGTTCATTCTCCAGTCAGGGACGAGTACCTTCCTTCACTTCTTGAGGATTGCCTTGGCGGAGTAGGCCGAATAGATTCATCTCTGATACAAACAAACAATGCTTAATTACGGTCGCGGTTAGAATATTATAAATTGGATGAACACATGTTTATACCCAACCTCGTTTCGGTTGTTCAAGAAAATAAGGTACTGATTCGGCTTTCCAAAGTAATTGCGGCTAATGCCTACCAGGCATAAAAAAGACTCGGGCAACCCTTTGTCGAAATTTTTCTGGTGTGTATCCAAGATTCTTACGTCTTTAGCATTATATGTGTTAGCAGCAGGGGGTACTTTATGCCTACGCGGTATTTTAGTTCAAAGGGGTGTGGAAAAACCGCGGCGTCTACAAAAAAGAACCTATTATACCAATTCTTTAGGGAATCCATTGATTTATTATAGCACTGAATAGGCTCACGGTCGGGGTGATATTTATAGATTCACAACTTATTTCAAATCGATTTATCTTGCACGCCCCTATACTGTGTAGTTGGGAGATATGGAAGTCATAGTACATAAGAAGATCTATGAGATCCCTAGAAAATGGGATACGGTAGTTGGCCGTATTGAATAGGCGCATATACAAACCAATTTTTCCACGGGATATCGGTGATGGCGTCCAATTCCCCAGGTAAAGTTGGATGAATACCAGGAGAAATGAAGTACTCAGAGCAAAATTCTAAGAATTTGTCCTCTGGGTACTCATTTAGGACGGCCGTGATGGTTGGAATATCATTAACCATGATCTAGTAAGAATGTTAGAAGGGTACGGTGATCTAACCTAGAAATTAGGATATCCGTGTAAAGGCATGGTATGTAGAAGATGGAGAAGCAACAATGGCGGTTATGATATTTAACAACTGTGTGTGTACAGTCACACACAGGGTTAGATATAGACCTTTTGCAAGTCCTCAGGCCACTAGACCAGCTCCTTTCTTCTCTAGAAGGACTGATACCCATGGATAAAGACCGTTTGATAAGACTAATACTTGGTCTAACAAACAATGGGTTCATGTAGCAAACCCTAATTCACACGCTGACAGGAACAATTTAGCCACTGACAAGACCATATCAGCCGCTAACAAATCTAGGTTTGGTATGAAAATGCCACAATTGGCTTCTGTTAGACCTTATGTTAGACCAAGCAATAGGTATTTAAAACCTAAGGGACAAGGGTCTAAAGCTTCATCAAGTTTAACATGGAGATCTAAACAAGACCAGAACCCTAATTCAAATGGAATTTCTATGACCTGCAACAGATTTAAATTTCTTGAAAAGGTCATCACTAAACCCATTGGGGTAAATTGGGTGTTTAGGACACAAAGGGATGAGCAAGGGGTTGTTACAAGGAATAAATCAATTCTTGTTGCACAACCAGATGAATCCAAGTCTACAAAAGCTTGGGTTCCCAAAGAAAACTAATTTGTTTTCTTCATGTGTAGGGTATTCACAAGCAGGTCAATGATTTTAGATATTGGGACAGTGGATGCTCAAGGCACATGACGGGGAAGGAAGATTACCTTTCTGATTTCACTCCTATTAAAGATGGTGATAAGGTGTACTTTGGTGGTAGTTATGGCAACATTTCTGGCAAAGGCACACTAATCACCAATAATTTGAGGTTTGAGGAAGTCTTCATGGTAAAAGAACTTGATTATAATCTTTTTAGTTTGTCACAAGTATGTGACAACAAGAATAAAGTTCTTTTCACTGATACTGAGTGCTTAGTTTTAAGCAAAGACTTTGAGATTCCTGCTGACAAGTTCATAAAATTTAGAACACCTAGACATAAAGATTTTTATAATGTGAATCTAAATGGCATTAAAATGAATAACAATTTGTGTTGTCTTTATGCTAAGGCCTCAGTGGATGAAAGTAAGTTATGGCACAGAAGGTTAGGTCACATTAACTTTAAAAACATGAATAGACTTGTGAGACATGATCTTGTAAGAGGATTGCCTTCAAAAGCATTCCACAATGATAATAATTGTGTTGCATGTCTTAAAGGCAAGCAACATAAGGCCTCATTTAAGTCTAAGCTTGTTCATACTAGTTCTAAGCCACTTCACTTATTACACATGGATTTATTTGTCCCAACCAACATAGAAAGTCTTAATGGTAAATCCTATTGTTTTGTAGTCACTAATGATTATTCTAGGTTTACTTGGACTTTTTTTTTGGCCTTAAAGAGTGATACTACTAAGACTTTGACCAATTTCATTACACAAATTGAAAAGAAAACGGATAATGAAGGTAAAATTCTTAGAAGTGATAATGGCGGTGAATTTAGGAACAACCTTCTAGATACCTTTTGTGTCAATAAGGGAATCTCTAGGGAGTTTAGCATAGCTAGAACCCCACAGCAGAATGGTGATCTAAAAGGAGGAATAGAACTCTTATTGAGGCAGCTAGAACCATGTTAGCAGATGCAAATCTACCCATTGCTTTTTGGGCTGAGGCTGTGAACACTGCTTGCTATGTTCAGAATAGGGTCTTGGTTAATAAGTTTCATACTAAGACTCCCTATGAATTAATTTGGAATAGGAAGCCTAATATAGACTTCTTTAGGCCGTTTGGATGTTATGTAGTGATTTTGAATACTAGTGATAACCTAGGTAAGTTTCATTCCAAAGGTGATGAGGAGCTTTTTATGGGATATTCCACAAATAGCAAGGGGTATAGGGTTTAGAACAAGAAGTCTAGGATTTTGACAGAAAATATTCATGTTGACTTCTTGGAAAAAGTGATCCTGAGTCTGGACCTAATTGGCTATTTGATTTAGAGCCATTATCAAGGTCCATGAATTATATGCCTGTGACTAATCCAATTGTCTTGGAAGCACCTATTGTTGACATTGTAGGTATACAGGTTGAAAAAGAATAAGGATCACATGCAGTTGAGCCAACTCCCATATTTGATTATGTCACCATACCTATATGGACTGATGAGTTTATGCAAGCATCTGCTGCTGCTGGAAAGGAGGAAGAAGAGCAACAAGAGAAACCAGTTGATGAATCAATGCACACATCTTCATCCGTTGACAAAGCCAAATCAGACGCTGACACATTCGATTCAGCCGTTGACAATTTGTTTGGCAATTTATTCTCTTCCTCCAACAGAAATATTTTTGAACATGTTGAAGACCCCCAATCAAGATGTCAGTGGACCAGTTCCAGCCGCTGACAACATATCTCCAAGTTTAAGTGGACATGGGAGTAGCAATGAAGATGACATTGGCAACATGGAGTCCACTGTTCATGACAACTCTCTATTTGGAGGAGGAATACTTACAAAGGTGGCCAAAGATCATCCTCCCTCCCAAATAATTCGTGATATTCAGAATCCCGTTCAAACAAGGAGAACTAAGAAGTCTCAAGGTGGATTCGTTGCCAATATTCACAAGAAGGAAGATGCTCCTTTTGTTCAAGAATGTTTGTTTGCCTGTTTTCTCTCTCAGTTAGAACCAAAGAATATTTTTGATGCTCTTAAAGAAGAAAGATGGGTTGAAGCAATGCAGGATGAGCTTCATCAGTTTGCTATTCAAGATGTTTGGGAGCTAGTCGACTATCCAAGGTATGTCAGGCCTATTGGGAAAAGATTGGTTCTAAGAAACAAGAAGGATGAGAGAGGCATTGTTGTTAGAAACAAGGGAAGATTGGTTGCTCAGGGATATACACAGGAAGAGGGTATTGATTATGAAGAGGTTTTTACACCTGTTGCTAGGATTGAGGCAATAACGATTTTTCTAGCCTATGCTTCCTGCATGGGTTTCAAAGTCTACCAAATGGATGAGAATAGTGCATTTTTGTATGGCACAATCAAAGAAGAATTCTATGTCATGCAGCCTCCTGGTTTTGAAGATTCTGAGCATCCAGATAAAGTTTATAGAGTAAAGAAGGCAATGTATGGCCTTCATCAGGCCCCTAGAGCATGGTATGGGCCCCTAGAGCATGGTATGGAACACTTTCCACCTACTTGATAGATAATGGCTTCAAGAGGGGTACCATAGACCAGACTTTGTTTACAAAGAAGGAAGGGAAGGACTTTCTTCTTGTCCAGGTTTATGTAGATGATATCATCTTTGGTTCATCTAACCAAAGAATGAGTGATGAATTCTCTAAACTTATGACATATAAGTTTAAAATGAGTGCTATGGGAGAGATGACCTTCTTTCTTGGTCTCCAAGTTCAGCAGAAAGAGGATGGTATTTTCATCTCTCAAGATAAGTATGTGGCTGAGATTTTAAAGAAACTTGGCTTTTCACCACATGAAAAATGGGTTAGCACTCCCATGGACAGGGAACACCCATAGGGAAAGATTGGGGAAGGAAAAGAGGTAGATGTCACACACTATAGATCCATGATTGGATTATTGATGTATCTTATAGCTTCAAGACATGACATCATGTTTGCAGTATGTGCATGTGTACGTCATCAAGTCACACCCAAGGAATGTCACCTTCATGCAGTTAAAAGTATCTTTAGATACCTTAGATGCTTTCCCACACTGGGATTGTGGTATCCTAGAGAGTCTCCTTTGGAACTTATTAGCTATTCAGATAGTGATTATGGAGTTGATAATCATGATAGAAAATCCACAACTGGTGGATGCCAATTTCTTGGGAGCAGGCTTATATCTTGGCAATGCAAGAAGCAAACCGTGGTAGCTAATTCAACAACTAAGGCTGAGTATGTAGCAGCTGCCGCATGCTGTGGGCAAGTGCTATGGATTAAAAATCAGCTTTTAGATTATGGGTACAATTTTATGCATACTATGATTTTTGTAGATAATAACAACACTCTATGCATTATTAAAAATCTTGTACATCATTCTAAAACTAAACACATAGAAAAAGACATCATTTTATAAGAGATTGTTTTGAAAAAGCTTTAATACATCCAGATAGAGTGGACACAGAAGATAATGTGGCTGATTTATTAACTAAACCTTTTGATGTTGGGAGGTTCAAGTACTTGGTAACAAGTATTGGAATGATCAATCCATAATATATGTGTTTTTGAGCTTATTGTATAATATGTACATGATATGCATTGTTATTATCTCATGTAAAGGTATTAGATTTTCCACTATATTTTCTAACGCTGAGAAAGGCATTTTATCCGCTGACAAGTGGATTTTGGCCGCTGACAGCAAATGTTAGTTTTTGATCTAATCATGCAGGCATTTTTTAGCATTGTGCAATAAGATACAGATTTGCTTATGGACTTCATAACTTGAAGAATTTTTATTTATGATGGTTGGAATGTTTACATTCCTATCTTGAAATAAAATTTTATCATCATTATTATTTGCAATCTATGTAAGTTTAAGGGGAGGTTTAGGAAACCTTTAAGTATTTGGGTACTTATAGAGTGCTCTTATCATAATTCTAAATTGTGTCCACTGGTGAGTAGGAGTTAGGAATAATGAAGGCTTTTCTTTTTAAGAATTGTTGGAATTCCTAAATCTTGAGGCACTCTAGCATGCAAAGTTGATATATTGTGCATGTTGCCAAGACGTTTTGGCCTAGAATTGGAATTGGTCGGTTGGGAGACTTGGTGTAAATAAAAATGGGCTTACCTGGGAAGTTACAAAGGGTTTATATGAGATTTCTTCACTCTTAAAAACTTTGGTTAGCAAGGGACACTTGAGGACAATTATGTCTATCTTGCTTATGCAAGTGTGCATGATTGGACAGTGCTTGCTAAGCTTCAGTCATTTTAAGAGTAAGAGTTATCTTCATTAGGGTAAACCTCTTTGTTAAGGTCTTTTTATTTTATTACTTTTTATTTTTGGCTGTTGACACATAGTGGTTCACCCGCTGACAAGCACATTTTCAAACGTTGACATGGAAAATTTACACGCTGACAAAATATAGTTGTTACCCGCTGACACTAACATTTTGACCGTTGAAGAACACAGGGTCCCACCTAGTTGTTACTTTTGCGATATTTTGGGCCATAATTTTATGGGATTTGGTAAATTCTTTAATTGCTAAGAGATAAGTTATTACTTTTCAAGATTTTTATCATTATATTTTAAATAACTTACCTCTTATTTCAACCAATAGTGTCCTAGTTTCGATCCTATAAATACGGCTCATACTATTTTAAACAGGGTAACTTGCTTGATTGTCTTATATTTTCTCCAAAACCATCCATTTTCACTATCATACTTTCTAACCTTTCACAAACAGTTTTCATGGCTCCTCTATTTAAACCTGCTGGTGCTACTTTGGGCTTTAGCGATCAACACAACATGATCGCCTACCTTGAGGTTGATGACACACATCATCCTCAATGCACAGGAATGATTGAGTATCTCTTGGATTCTAACTTAAGGTACGCTTTGACTCATGCTCCACTCATTCCTATCACACACATCAAACAGTTTTGGAATGCTACAAGTTTTTAAACAGTTGATGGAGTGATTACATTGTTAGGGACTGTTCATGGGACAAAATGGGTGGTCACTGAAGCACTTATTCGTCGAGCCTTAAGGCTTGATGACGCTGATGGTGTGACTACCCTTCCTCAAGAACAGTTAGAAGAAGGTCATGGAGGCTTGGGTTATGAGTTAGGAGTTTCCCCCTGAGGGCAAAATTAATAAATATTCAAAACAACAATTTCCCCATCCTAGAAGTTCTTGATTCATGTCCTCTTGCAGTGTCTTAGTCCTAAGTGTACTTATTTCAATGAAATCAATCATTCTTTTGGTTGTATTCTTGTTTGTTTGGCCACTAGGCAAACATATAATTTTTCCCATATGCTTTTTGAGGGCATGTTGAAAAACAAGGGTAACAAGATGACTCTTACTTACCCTAGATTTTTACAAATGGTTTTTGAGAACCAAGGTTATTATCGTAGGGATCATGATAAATTTTACAAGATCCCTACTCAAAAAGCTAAAAAATTTATGTCAATGAACACCAGACCTTTCAGACCTTTACCTTTGACACCTCCCATGTTGGCTATTATTGAGGCAGCCAACAACCCTCAACCTCAACAAGAACCTGAACCTAAACCAACACAACAACCACCTTCACCTCACCAAGATGACTCTATGAACATTGATCCTTCAACCGCTGACACTCGCGTTTCAGCCGCTGACACACCCATTTCACACGCTGTCACCTCACCACCCCAAACACATGTTCACTAATCCACTTCCTCATCTGAACCTTTTGACTTTTGCTTGGAGAAAAGACAAAGGACTAGTGGAGCCTTCTCTAGTGGTCCTAGCCATGAAGCTGAGAGAGTTTTGCCTAATGAATCCATTTTGAGGAGTCAGGTCCCCATTTTGGAGGAGGGGAGTCTGCAACCATTATCTGTTTTAGAATTGACGGCTATCTGCATTGGCTTGCAAAAGTCCAATGTGGAACTTGTACAAAAAGTCACTGACCAAGGCCTTGAACTCAATCAATTGAGAGAGAGGATAGTTGTTTTGGAAGCTGCTGGCTCAAGAAAAAGGAGAGCCATGGTTTTGTCCTCTGAAGGTGATTCTTACAAAGGGGAGGATAAACCTACTGATAAGGGGTCCCATGAAAGTTCGTATGGGACTCAGGAGATAGCTGAAGCATTGACAGGGATGACGGAACAAGCTACTCCCTTTTTGATCACTCCCATGAAGCAGTCTTTCACTGAAATGATGATACAAGCTAGTGGATTATCTACCGCTGACAAAGGCACTTTGAACTCTAACACGCCTACTTTAGACGCTGACAGGATTCCAAGTATGATTGGTGTATCCTAACCACCACTCATGATTCAAGAGCCTTCCACTCAGGTAAAATCTTCTACTTTTCCCTCTATTGATCTATTGGATAAGTGTAAAGCTATATTAGTAGTAGAAGATGTCCCAAATGATGCACTCCGGACAAAGTTTGATGAAATGCTTGCTCACCAGTTGCAAGAGAATGGAAAGAAGGGGCCTAAGAAAGGTAGTATTTAAGCACAGATTGTCTCATCAGAATCTGAAGGTGATGAGAAGGATGAATCTGATGATGAAGAGGGGAGCGTGATCATGGGTCTAATGTTTTAGAAGAAGACCCAGAAAGATTGGAATATGGTGATAATGATGAGCTAGCTTAGGAAAAGCTTAAACAGATGAAGATGCATGTTGATTTTGATATGCCTGAGGTAGTTGCTATGTATTTCAAATGGGAAGAGAAGGTTACAGAAAATCCAGACATGACTTTGTCAGAAAAGATTTGGGGTTTGGAGATTCTATTAAGAGTTCAAAGTGACTGCAAGATCATTTTGAAGCATAGGGCAAACAAAGTACTTTATGAGAGAAAAAGGGACAGAAGAGAGCTTTATTACATGCTTCTTATGTGTCATCAAACAGGATGGACATATGACAAATTGAAGAAGCTTTCTTTTGAACAATTGGAGTATATTGCATTTCCTATTTGGGAGCGTGTTTGTGAAGATAATATATTTAGGATGCTATCTGTGGAAAGACAGGAAGAAGTTGAGGAAGCTATGCAGATTGAAAAGGCTTCCATTGTGCCAAAACCAAAGAAGAATGGATTCAAGCTTAAATTTCCAAGTCTTGATTAGTTGAATCCACATGAGGTTGTTTTGAAGAGAAACATGGTGATTTCTCCTTTGGAGGCATCTGATATGACTACTGTTGTGTCTCTCGATTTTAAAAATCCAATTGTTAAGTATGAGGAGGATTCTATTAGTTTTTGGGTGATTACCAGTGCTGGAGGAAAGGTACATACTTTTACTTCACTTATTTCCTTGTTTGCCAGCCTGGATAGAGAGGATGTAGAAACTCTTTGGAGTTTGCTAAAGGAGAAGTATGAGGCAGAAGCCCCTTCCTCCTTGAATGGAATAAAAATCTGGAGAACATTTCAAAGAATGTTTGCCCATGATGTTGAAGATCCAGTTTGGTTGAATCTGGATGATTTGAGTAGCTTAAAGTGGCACTTGTATTCTGCTGTTGGTGTGTTCTATCTTTGTACCACAAAATTTGCAGAATTCTTGTTGATAGATGTGAAGTATCCACTATCACAAGATTTATTGAAGAAGTTGATCACCACCAGACTTGAAGTTGATTATACCAGTGATGTTAACATGGACTTTATGAGATTCATATATTCTCAGATTCAGGAGTAGGTTTTTATTGTAAGAATCCTCTTTGTATTTTGTTTTTATTCCGAAACTTGAACATTAGTATAAGTATCAAGTTTAGGGGAGGATTGTTGGGAATAAAATTAGCTACATCACTATGCCACTGACAAATGGATTTCCAACACTGACAAGAGTAAATCAAGTGCTGACAGAATGAGCACTGACAAGAGATATTCCAGCGCTAACAAGAGAAGTCCCAGCTACAACAAAATACTTAGTCAGCACGTTTTGATATGTTAGGAAGATATGTATTGTATCTTGTATTTTCTATGTTTATCTTGATATATCTTCCTAAAATAGTTGACAAGTTTGCTTATTGTATAAGATTACTTATGTTATAAAAAGAGGTCTTAGGGTTTAGGTTTTATATACGTTTTCCTATACTTTCATTGTACGCAAGTTTCATTAATCGAAGTGAATGTTTGGTTTATATTGTGTTTAAGCATTGTTCTTGATTCTAAGTGTTAATTCCGCATAACACTTAGATTGTTGTTAACACAAAGTTTCTCTACGTATTAATCTTGATTCAATCTCGTTAACACAAAGCAAATCGATCTAAGTTTGGGATCAACACATTGATCCTCCCTTCACACCACCCATGATGGACATCTGTTCAGCAGAGGGGTTAGTAGTGTACAAAGCTCCCAAAGACACTACTCCAACTAGAGAAGGGGATCTAAAAGGCAAAAATCCTGGAGCTTCATTTGGATCACGTTAGAAGCATACGTCGATTAATACTAAGAAATCAAGACGTGAGTCCAAGAAGAGGAGTGCCCACACAGATCCTTCATCAAAGGAGGTTTCTGATGTATCCCAAGGCCATATTTTAAAGAAAGCTAAGTCTTCGATCAAGGACCAGGACCCAAGGAAAACGCCACATTCAGTACCTGTTGGAGGTGGCATGCATAAAGAGGCCCTGAAGGCAACCCCTATCCTAACTTCTTTAGGGGATAAGGGTGAAGAGAGAGCTCATCCTTTGCTCAACAGAGTGGAGTCAGCATCGGTAAGCACTTTAAATTTGAATTCTTTTCCAATTTCCTTACCAAATCCTTTCATTTGTCACTTTGAGTCAGCATCAGGGCGTGAGGCGTCAGCAAATATAGCTGACGCTGACCTTGGCCAATTTGTTCCTAATAATGTAGTCCCCCAACAACAGGGTCCTACTGAAGGGACGAAAAACATACTCATTGATCTAAACTCATCAAGGACTTTTTCTCAGGATCCATCAAGTCAACCCAAGCCTGGTGGTGAAAAAGTTGAAACTGATCCTCACACTAGAGGTGATGATGCTAGAGCTATAAAGACATCTGAGGAAGTGCCTCCCACCACTGGCGCCAAGGTGGGACACTTGCCTATATTCATGTTTAATATGTCTTTAATACACCTGGAGAAGGAATTTGGCTTTGATGAAGGGCACCCATCAATCTTGATAAGAGCGATCTAGAAGAAAATGTTGTTGATCAAACTCCAAAGCCACCCTTTCCTAGAGCTCAACAGGTAAAAGAACTGACCAATCAAGTGTTGGTTCTTCAGTAACAAGTTGTTAAGCTCCAAGCAGATAAGGCTCTTGCTGATGCTGAAATTGCCACACTCAAAGCAAGACCAACTCCTCCAACTGCTGAGCAAATTAAAGATGTCTTGCTTGCGGGCCTACAGCCTATGGTAAAGGATGTGGTCACTACCACTCTTCTGAACCAAGAAATGTCATCACTTATGGACTCCATCAACAATGATTCCATGGAGTTTCCCCCAGAGTGTGTGCCTATGCATGGTCAAGTGAACGAATTATGTGACTCTGTGTCAAAGGTCAAGGATCGGGTGGCCATGATGGAACGACAAAAGTTGACTCATTCTAAAGTGGTTCAACAGAAACTTGTGGCTCTTGAAAATGTTCTAGCAATGCTAGCCAAGGTACAATCCTCACTTGATTCTATTACTGCCTTTCTTCCTCTTGGTATGTCAGTAGAAGTTGCTACACATTATTCTGCTGAGGGGGAGAAAACCAACATAATTCAGATTTTATTTCAAAGGCATGCAATGAAGAGGGATCGGAAGCAACCAGTGACAAGCTTTGTGTCACCTTTCACTGAAGAAAGCCCAGCTAAGACTAAGGGGGAGTGTTCAGCTAAAGACAGTCACATTGATGGTCTTACCACCAGTGATGACATGACTAATGATGGTTCACCTCCTATCCAGTCCAAAATAAAGGTGACTTCACCCTTCACGAAAGACTAATCAAGTCTGGTGTTGTCACCCAAGAAGAAATTGAAAAAGTATTTAGACAAAATGAAGTTGATAAGCTAAGAAACCTGAAGCAAAGTCTGTATTACAGAATTGGGAAATCTGAGGTGGAAGACATTTTTAAAAAGAAAATGTTATATGAGAAGTTTTGTATTGACAAGGCTGAATAGAAGAAATCCTTTAGAGATCACTAACATTGATATGCTTACCACCATAGGCAACATTGATCTCAAGTTCTACAGGGTTGATGGCACTGATTGAAATTCTTGATGATTTTTAAGCCAAGGACCTCTCTCTCACTGAATGGTTGAAGATGGAACAAAAGCTAGCTAAAAAGAAAACCAAGAGATGGGATTCAGTCTTCACCAGAATTTCTCACTCTAAGAGAAATCATGACAAAATGGGTGAGGTCCTCAACATTAATGTTTATATTTCACTAGAGGATCAAGACCCATTTTGAAGCTGAATGAACTTGCTAACCAAGCCAGACCAAGTGTTGGTGACATTTTTGTCACTATAAAGAAATACAAAGGCATTGTTCATTTTCCGAATTATCTCCCTGGAAATGTACTTCTAGAACCAAAACTGGGGATGATTTTGTTTAATCACCTTGAAAGGCAAGATTTTGTTGGCATCAGCGATCTAGACGATATGAACAATGAACTTTTGTGGAATGTTCATAAAACCTCCTACACTCACCATAGGGGTCCAAGATTGACTAAAGCTACAAGAACCTTCAACTTGTGCTTGCTAGGAGTTGTGGATGTCAGAAACATGAATCCACTGGTGCAAACTCCTGTTATTAAAGAACTTAGGCCAGAGAGAAATAAGATAATCATTTGTAATTTTGTTTTGTATCTTGTAATTTGTATGAATGAATGATTATCAGATGTTTATAAGTTACTTTATTGTTTAATGCACGTAAGAAGAAGTTGTTATGCTCACTTACTACTGACTTTGACTTAGGCTATTTGTATATCCAAATAGGGGGAGCTCGTTGGGTCAGTATTTACTGACACCAAAGCAACTCTAGGATTTGAATATAAAACCCCCCTAAGTACTTCAGCAGAAAGGTGGTTCTGCTGAAGCACGACCAGAGGAACATGTTTCCTACTGAAGAAAGGTTTTGTTGAAGGATGTTCAACTTTCCTCTTCCAAAGAATTTAAGACAAAGGAGTCTTTGCTTCAATAGTTAGGCGGTCTAGTTGCTGAAGAACAAGTCATGAAGAAGAGCTTTCATTCCAGTTTGGTTTGACAATACCAAACTGAATGATGTCGATCTCCTCTAGGATACTAAAGACACTTCAATATTATGAAGGTTTACATTAGGCGGGAAAAATTTACTTTAAGTCAAAGTAGGAAAAGGTTGCTTGTAATGTTAGCTATAAGTACAACCTTTATCTTTTCTTAGATTAGTTTATTTGTACTATGTACTGTTTATCCAGCATGGGCATCAACCACCCACTGGATAAACACATGCATGAAAACATGTGAAATGTAAACCCTAATATGCTTTTCCTATAAAAGGAAAGCATATGGGAGAGAAACGGCTAACCTTTTGATTAGAAAGATAGAAATTTTCTAACAGCCATTTCTCTCCTAACATCAACCAAACCATATAGCTAAAGGCATATGAACGTTTTGGTTGAGACTTAAACTCTTTACTTTGGTTAGAAGTTTAAGTAGAGGAGATCACCCTACATTGTCATTCAACCACTTTGTTATTCCGCAAACAAAGTGGGTTATAGATTCTTTATTGAGTTTTAATAAAAGTCTATACATTGAAAAGTATTTGGTATTTTTTTTTTATTTGTTCGTAGTTCTTATTATATCATAAAACAACACACTTGAATCTTATTAACATGTTACTACTTAAGGTTGATAAGTAGTAACGAGTTAAATGGGACCAACAGATGCACCTACTTTGTAAGCTGATATAAGTGATAAATATCTTAGATATTTTAATTTGAATGTTTAAATTAGGAAAGGAAGTCGCTTGAATGAGTTTTGGGAGAGAAAACCTAGCCGGATCCAATATTAGAGCTGAAACTTTTGCTTAAGCTCGTAGAAAATTTTAACGAGGTATTTACCCCTAAGACGTGGGTTTATACGAACATGAAGTGATTTGAAAATTTTCTTGAAAGTTAAAAATAAAAAAGAAAAGATAAATAAAATAAAAACAAACTCAATATAAAAATATTTTTGCATTTTTTATATGACGTGAAGGAATGATAACTATATATTATCAGAGAAACACTACTACTATGATTATACTTTATTACGAGAGGTTTTTAGAAAAATAAACTAGTTACAACAAATAAACGTTTTCTAATAGTCCTTTTCAGACTCCTATAAAATAAAACGCAGATAACTTTATAAAACTCTTTTTTATATCTTTTTTTACTCGACCAAAATAACCAATTTAACTCTTTTAAAACTTTTAATATTTTTCAACTTTTTTGTTTCTAAAAGACTTTGTGAATAAAAGACTTAAGACACTTGCAAAAACTATATATATTTTTTAACAAAGTAAAATAATGTAGGAAACTAGTAAAAAGAAAAATCCAAACGAAACCACAACTGGATATTGTACCAAACTACTAAAACCAGACGATGACCTCCGGCTTCTAACCACATGGTTTGGATTAAACCAAGGCGTATGAAAATATGAAATTGGCACAAAACGAGGCGGTTAAGTGGGTTTTGTTTCGTGTAAACAAAATTTGGAACAAAGAACAGGTTGTTGGCCTTTCTCGAAGAATGGAGGTTCAAAAGAGTGTACACGACACTAGGAACGAGATTAAACAAGGCTTGGATTAAGGTTAAGAGTTGAGATCAACATAGACCTTCTTTTTAGCATAGACCATATCAACCAATCACATTCATTCAAATTAACTTTCCACCTTTTATTTAAAAATAAAATAACTCACAAACGGTAAATCGTCAAGTGACAAAAAATACACCATTACAACGAAAATTAAATCATCTTTCTATCGAGGGGCACATGTATATACTTTCGACGAACTTTTTTTTCGATTTTTTTTCTTAAGTCACGTTTGAGAGAATCATATATGATTCGTCACGAAACATATATGATTCGTCACGAATCATATATGATTCGTCACGAAACATATATGATTCGTCACGAAACATATATGATTCGTCACGAATCATATATGATTCGTCACGAATCATATATGATTTTTAGAAAATCATATATGATTCGTGATATGAATCATATATGATTTTCTGAAAATCATATATGTTTCGTGACGAATCATATATGTTTCGTGACGAATCATATATGTTTCGTGACGAATCATATATGTTTCGTGACGAATCATATATGTTTCGTGACGAATCATATATGATTCTCTCAAACGTGACTTAAGAAAAAAAGTCGAAAAAAAAGTTCGTCGAAAGTATATACATGTGCCCCTCGTTTGAAAGATGATTTAATTCTCGTCACGATGGTATGTTTCGTTTTGCGTAACGGTTAACGGTTTGTGAGATATTGAATTTTTAAAAAATATATTTTTGTTGTTAGATGAAAAAATGGGTGGTTGTGATTGGTTGATTGAGTCTATGCTAAAGAGAGGGTCTATGTAGAACTTTTTCCTTAAGGTTAAACGGTAAAAAGGTTTTCAAAAGAAAGATGGTTTTGTAGTTTCCGTGGGTCGGAGCCGATCAGCACTGCGCTCTTGCTGGTCGTCAGGTTCTGGTCTCGGTAAGTAGTCGGTAGTTCTGGTCTCTGTAAGTAGTCGGCAGTTCTGGTCTCGGTAAGTAGTTGGCAGTTGCTCAGCTATGTCGGGTGGCTGCTGCCTGCGAAGTAAAAACAGGGGAAGAAGGAGCCGGCAGCTGTTGGAGGATGTTGGGGGATGCTGGTTAGGTTAGATAGTTTGGGACGGGAGCCGATGGTTGTTGGTCGCGAAGTCGTTTTTCGGGCGGCTACTCGGTGGCGTCGGTTGACTGCACGTATGAAGTGGTTTTTGATGATTTTTCCGCAAACCAAATAAAGCACGAATGATATAAAATAAAACACAAAATGAAACTAAGATTCAAAACGCATAGAAAGACGAACAAATCCCCGATAGCAGCGCCAAAAATTTGATGTGTACTTTAGGGTGCAAGTTTTAAATTTATAACAAGGATTACCGGGACTAACCTATGACATGGACAAGTATGAACCTTTTGTTTGTAGCTAGTTTGTTATAGTAAGTCGAGGTCGTTTGTGGGCATTTGTGTCTTTTCGGTTGTATAGAATCTAAGTAATAAATATAAAGAAAGTGGTAAAATGGTTATCACTGCCACTAATACGATACAAGCAACTAACATGGAAGTGGTAAAGGATTGTCACGTCACCCAATACCATAAAACATTCAACTATAATCAGTTAAAAAAATAACACAAGGATAATGATGATTCTAATATAACGAGATTATAATCAATAAGATTGAAATAACTTGTTAGGAACTAGTATTCATTTCAATGGAGTGTATGTAATATGAGATAGATCCATTGGAAATAGTACATAAAATCATAAATACAAAATTCCAATCAAATGGTCATATCACGGAACTCCATATGTCGCGCTTTAAAATAACTGACCCTTTCAACGTATGATCAATATTACAAACCGCTTCATTAACGAACCATTTGTGAGAAATACGGTTTTACCGATTCATCATTAGAGCCTTTCCGATCTATACTATAGATTAAACCTACACGAATCCATTTAATTTGTTTATTCATGGTAGTCAATCATGATGTACCAAACATATATGTGCATTAACATTTGGAGCATATCATAACAAGAAATCCATTCGACCTATAGATCCGTTTATGATTTACCAACATGATATTTAGAATCGTCTCTGTTCAGCCAAACTCATAAGAATTGTCATAATTCAAAATCGCAAAATAACCAAACACTCTATATCCATATTTTAATATTCTAAAACAAGTATAAAAAAACTAATCCTTGATTATTTCAACAAATACCAATGTTCCAACATTCATATCAGTATCAAACATTTTCAAGGTAAATGAAGTGTACCAACTAGTAGCATATACAATCGGTAATGGAAGGATTTAAAGCGACTCTTAAGCGTCCAATCAACATATAAGTTTTGAATCACACATAAAAGTATGCCAAAAGCCTTCTTCTTGCACTTGAACACTACTTTTGGAAATGGTAGGAGTTTGTGGTCTTTTGGTTAGATAATATAGGTAAAGTTCTTCGCTATAGGTGAAGGAAGAATGGTAAATGGTTAAGAGAAGATTCATGATGAGATGAGATGTATTATTATGTGTCAAAACCATTACCCTAAGTCCCTATTTATACTAGACATGCCCTTAGCCACCAAGCAAGATTCTTTTTATCTGAGGTGAGTTATCTTTCAAAAAAGTCCATTTAGAAGTTTCTTGGACGTTTTTAGAGGCTTCAAGAAAGACTTGGAGAAATGTAGAAATGGAGCTTAGAGGTTGAAAATTTTGTGCCGGTGGCTAGGGGTGGTTGAAGAGCCGGCAGCTCCTCGGCGGTGCCTAACGGTTGCTAACCACGAAGTGGTTTTTTTCTTCAGGGAGTCGAAAACTGAAATGGGTTTTTGACAGTTTCTTGTACGTTACGGTAAAGGTGGCAAACACAGAAATTGTATCCCTTTCTCTTTACACGCATAACCTTCCAGCATTCTTCAATTTATGGCCGGTGGCTCGGGAACTCAAAGCTTCCAACATTCTTTGATTTAACTTCTTTTCTTCATTTCGTTCTTGATTTCCGTCTTGAGAATCTTATTTAAGTCTTGTGAGCAAAAATTTCACGACTTGTATGTTCTCAAATAATCTCAATAAGACTTATAATTGTCGGGAATTCTTCGTGTATTCAAAAAACTTCATTTATTCGTACTTTCTTTGTCTTTTCTTCACTTTCCTTGATCTTGGCTAACTAGGAATATGAAACACAACTTTGCACACTAAAAAGTGTGTTAGTTAACCAGATAACATGCATAACATATAGAAACGCTCCTAAAACATACTCATTTTGAGTGTTATCAACTATATATATATATATATATATATATATATATATATATATATATATATATATATATATATATATATATATATATATATATATATATATATATATATATATATATATATATATATATATATATATATATATATATATATATATATATATATATATATATATATATATATATATATATATATATATATATATATATATATATATATATATATATATATATATATATATATATATATATATATATATATATATATATATATATATATATATATATATATATATATATATATATATATATATATATATATATATATATATATATATATATTATGAAGTTTCACTACAAGTATAGATATACAAGATAATTCATAAAACATGACTTGAAAATCGAGAATGACAATGCCATTTTATCCGCATGAGCAGTCTTTAATAATTTGTGCTCCTTCTCCATTTGAGAGTATCCACAACTTCCTCTTGAACTGACAATCCTAAAGTACACTCTCAATCACATTGTATACCCCCTTTTTTGGGGTAAAAAGGACTATCCTCGGTAAATGATAATACTCCAAAAAGCGTTTAAGTACAACGGATGTAGATGAAATCCTACATCTCAGTCTGTTACGTAGGCAAAGAACATGCACACCAACGTGCAACTAGCAAAACCAAACATAAGAGGACGCACCCCTTTTATGACATAAAAAAGTATCTACTTCCTATGACTATTGGAGAGCTGAAAATCTCGAAAGGCTTGAATTTCTCCCAGCAAATCACGGATCTAAGCCGCATAATTATCGTACCCATCATACTTCTCCATTTCAAGTTGGTATCCTCATCCAATCGACGACATATAAGCATTAAAATCCTCTTGAGATGCAAAGACCTCATTATCATCATCGGAGTCACTTTATCAAAAACCCTAAAACAACTCTCTAATGGCGGCCAAGTGCAATTCTATTTTCTCTTGCTTAAATTCATTCTGTTAATTCCTTTAGTCGGTTTGATTCACTATATAACGTGTTATTAAATTCGTTGGTTGTGCATTAAACTGTCGTGGGTTTGTTTTTTAGTGTAGTGTGTCGTTTACGATTCTCTTTGCTTAAATCCAATCTGCCTATCCTATAGTCGGTGTGATTCACTCCTTACGTCTTTTAATACTCATTTGTGGTGCAATTGATTGAATATAGAGATTGTGGTTTGTCTTTTTCGTTAAGGGTTATGAATTGAGCCACTTTTATTATTCTACAAGTAACCCACTATCCCTACTCACATTCGTTTGGAGTTTTGTGATAGCATTCGTGGATTACTTTTGGTTTCTTTATTAATTGTTCATCACTGGTTTTTATTAGAGCAATGATGAAGATCGGTGTCATGTGTCTCTGTTTGTGATTATATATCTTTGGTGTGTGTGTTCACTTGTTACTTGCACGATTTGTCTTTGATTCGTTTCTACTGTCATCGCATATTAGGGTTTTCTTGTTATTAGGGTTTGTTTCTTATTATCGCTGATTAGGGTTTGTTTCACATGTTATGGAAACTAACGATTACTCTAAGATGGATTTGGGACAGAAGGCTGCGTTAATCAATAGTATGCAACCTTGTAAGATGGAAGTGATTGTGAAGGTTTTTGGGATAACACTGGGTACGGTGAAGGATGTTCGTGATTTCATGCACAACTTAAAGATGAACAAATTTGAAATCTGGTCATTGGTTCCTGGTGAACGATCACAGGAAATAGTTAATTTGTTGTGTGAATATGAAGTTGCATTGATTGCGAAGGAGGGTAGTTCGAATGTTTATCAGTTTAGGGTTTCTACAAACCCTAACGCTACCCTGTTTGGTAATGTTACTATGCGTCAACCAGCTAGGGGTTCTTCATACCCGTCGTTTGGCTTGCAGGATAAACAGGATGATTTTGTTAGCATGTCCTTTCCTTTGGTGTCTAAGTTAGTGGATGGGGATTTGAGTTTTGCGTAGGCTGATGGAAACCCTAATATGGGTCTGAATAGTAATGAAGGTGAATCTCTTTCTGGAGAAGATTTTTTGTTTACTACTCATTTAGAGACTATTGTTTCCGAGGAGGATGTGGAGGGGAGTGCGTGGTCAAAACCTACATGTAATTCGTCTGTTCCTGAAACAAGTACTAAAGTTAATGTTTTGAATACCACTTATGCTGGTGCGGCTGGTACGAATGCTAGTGCTAGTAATACCACATGAACCTATTTACAACCAATGATTTCGAAGAATGCTTTTGAAGGTGTTAATATCTCGATCCCTCGAAATGTGGTTGAGAAGGTTAGTGGAAAACTTGAGAACATATTGTATGGATATTTTATTGGTAAAAGAATGGCTTTTCCTGTTGTTGAATTCTATGCGAAAAATAATTGTGCTAAGTTTGGTTTAAAACGCATAATGATGAATGCTAAAGGGTTCTTCTTTTTTAAGTTTGATACTAATGCAGGGTTAGAATCTGTCTTAGAAGGGGGTCCATGGATGGTGCGTAACTCGCCTATTATTCTTAAAAAGCTTACTATAAAAACAAGTCTGCAAAAGGAGGAGTTAACTCGTATCCCTGTATGGGTTAAACTCCATGATGTTCTGATACAAGTTTTTGAGGAAGAGGGAATTAGTTTTATAGCTACATATCTAGGTACTCCTATCATGATGGATTCTTATACTAGTGGTATGTGTAAAGATTCTTGGGGTCGTAGCAGTTTTGCTAGAGTTTTAGTTGAGGTTAAGTTAAGTGAGGAGCTCAAGGAATCTTTTACTATTGGTATACCTGAAATTGATGGTCCTAGTTTCATTCAAGAGACCATTAGTGTTGAGTATGAATGGAGACCACCTCGGTGCCCTACTTGTTGTATCTTTGGACACACGGCTGAGGCTTGTCCAAAACGTGTGGTTCCTACTCTGGTTGTTGAAAAGGCTGACGATGGATTCCAAAAAGTTGTTGGTAGAAAACGAAACAATATAGGAAAAGTTAATATTCCTTTGCCAAAGGGTGTGCCTACTAATAAGGGGTTCCAGGTTGGCCAAAATTTTGCATTCAAACCTAAGACTTCTGAAGGTAGTAAAACTGGTGCTAACCGTAGTGGTAATTTGTCTAAACCTAGTTCATCTTCTCAAGTAGCTCAACCTAGTATTCGTAATGCTGATAAGGATGTTAATAAAGGTAAGGCTTCTAGTGAATTGCATGGTCAGGCTATTAGGGATGCGGTCCTGAATAAACGTCAAGGAGTCTCTACATCTAATTCATTTGGTGCTTTGATGGAGGAAGAAGATGATGATGTGGAAAATATCTATGATGAATCTGATGATCTTAATATTCCTAAAGGGGCAAGCACTGCTGATACTACGGTTTCCAATGTTTAGTGTGGCTTTTTGGAATATTAGGGGTTTGAATCACGCCCCTAAACAAAAGGAGGTTCGTCAAGTTTTTAATGAAAATAACCTGAGTGTTTGTGCTATTTTGGAATCTCATGTTTATGCTTTGGTTGTTTATGATATTTGTAAGAAAGTCTGTCGTAGGTGGAAATGGATTTCGAATGGAAGTATCTGTCCTAAGGGTTCCCGTATTATATTAGGATGGAATGATGATGTATTTGATGTTATGCTTATGGCTCAAACAAACCAAGTCATGCATATCCAAGTGAAGACAATATTGGATAATAAAACTTTATTTTGTCCGTTTGTTTATGCAGCTAACTATTATATTGATAGGCGTGAGCTTTAGGATAATCTTGTTGGGCATTCAGGTCTTATGCGTAAGCATCCGTGGGTCTTATTTGGTGATTTTAACTCGGCTCTTAATCTTGAGGATCATTCGATGGGTGGTTATCAACCTACTGCTGCCATGCGTGATTTTAAGGATTGTGTGAATGCCATGGAAGTTGAGGATATCAATGCTACGGGTTTGCACTATACATGGACTCAGAAACCTAAAGGGGATGTTGGAACGCTTAAGCAGATTGATCGAATCATGAGTAATCTCAAGTTTTGTGATCTATTTCTAGGTTCGTTTGCTATATTTCAACCTAATCGAATATCTGACCATGCACCTTGTGTTCTTCGCATTCCTTTTATTAGAAAACCGAGCCTAAAGCCTTTTAAGTTTTCGAATTTTTTGGTGTATAAGGTTTCAGGATATTGTTGCTAGTGGGTGGTTGCTTAATGTGGAGGGGTCTCATATGTATCGTGTCGTTAAACGTCTTAAGAACTTGAAGTCCCCTCTTCGTAAGTTGTTAATCGCTCAGGGTAATATTCATAAACGAGTTACCACTCTTAGAAAAGATCTTGATGATTCCCAAATAGCTATTGATCGAGATCCGCATAATTCTGAGCTTCGTGATATTCATGCTCACATTTTGCTTGCGTTTCAGGAAGCTTCCCTTGATGAGGAGCGTTTTTTAAAACAAAAAGCAAAGGTGGAATGGCTTGAAGCGGGTGATTCTAATTCAGCTTATTTCCACGAAGTTGTAAAAAGTAGATGCGCGTGTAACCGTATTGGAATGATACTTGATAATTCTAATGTTATTCATGAAGGTAATGAAGTTGCAGGGGCTTTTGTAAAACATTATGAAAATTTTCTTGGTGTTCAGGGTGTTAAGACTCCCATTGATCCTTTGTTATTTTCAAATACATTTGATGCTCAGAAAGCAGAATTTATGGTTCGAAGTATTTCGGATTTGGAGGTTAAGGATGCTATATTTTCAATAGGAGAGGATAAAGCTCCCGGTCTGGATGGGTATACTACTACTTTCTTTAAGAAAGCATGGGATGTGGTGGGATTAGATGTGATTGCTGTTGTTCGGGAATTCTTTTCAACAGGTAAGATTCTTAAAGAAATTAATCATACCATTATTTCTCTTGTCCCTAAAGTCTCTACTCCAGCAAAGATAAATGATTTTAGACCGATATCTTGTTGTAATCTGTTGTTTAAATGTATTAGCAAGATTGTTGCTAATCGTATTAAGGGGCATCTGGATGATATTATTAGAATTAATCAATCTGCGTTTGTTCCAGGTCGTCGTATCTCGGATAATATTTTGCTTACTCAAGAGTTGATGCGTAACTATCATAGAAATAATGGTCCCCCAAGGTGTGCGTTTAAGGTGGATATCCAAAAAGCATATGATACTGTTGATTGGGGTCTTCTTAGATCTATTCTTGTGGGTTTTGGGTTCCATGAAAAAATGGTGCATTAGATTATGCTGTGTGTATCTACTGCCTCATTTTATGTGTGTATTAATGGAGATCTTCATGGCTGGTTTCAAGGAAAGCATGGGTTAAGACAAGGAGACCCATTATCTCCTTATCTCTTTACAGTGGTTATGGAAGTTCTCACATTAATTTTTAAAAAGAGAGTTGCTGAGACTGATTCGTTTCAGTTTCACCACTTGTGTGACAAACAGGAAATTATTAACTTATGCTTTGCTGATGATCTATTTCTATTTACTAGAGGCAATCAATCCTCGGTTGATGTTATTATGCAGGGTTTGGTTGACTTTCAGCATGTTTATTGGCTTGTTCCGAGTATACAAAAGAGTACTACTTTTTCTGTTATGTTCCTAATGCTATTAAGTCCTCTATTTTGAGTACTTTACCATTTGCAGAAGGTACCCTTCCTGTGAAGTACCTTGGTGTTCCTCTTATTTCATCTGGGCTTCGATATAGGGATTGCAAGGTTCTTATTAAAAAACTTGAAGCTCGAATTATAGACTGGCGGAATACATCTCTCTCAATTACAGGTCGTCTTCAGCTTATTAGGTCTGTTCTTTCATCTATGCATATATACTGGGCTTCTGTTTTATCTTTCCAATGCGGATTATATATGATTTATAAAAACTTATGTGACGGTTCCTATGGTGCTGTGGTGGGACGACAAGGGTTAAGGCTAGGGTTGCTTTGGATGTGGTTTGTAAACCTCAACTTGAGGGTGGGCTTGGTATTCGAAGCCTTGAAGATTTTAATATTTCCCTTATGGTTACGCATGTTTGGAGTATTTTAACGTCTAAAAATTCTCTTTGGGTGCAATGGATCCAATCTTATAAGCTTAAAGGGGGGGAATTTCTGGGGCGTGCCATGCATTGGGAATATGAGTTGGTGTCGGCGGAAATTGTTCCAATTCGTCCCCCTATTCGTGCTTTTGTATGGAGTGAGGTTAATAATGGTGCTACAACGTTTGCATGGTTTGATAAATGGCATGATATATGCCCGTTGCAGAATTTCATTACTCCTAGAGAAATTCATCGCGCTGGTTTTAATTTGTACTCTAAGGTTAGTGATCTTATACTTGATGGTAATTGGTGTTGGCCTGATAACTGGTCAATCAAATTTCCGCAGCTGGTTAACGTCCCTATCCCTCTGCTTAATTCAAATAATGATGTTTTGTTATGGCGTGATAGTTTGGGGAATATGGGGAATTTCTCGGTTACGGGTGTTTGGAATTCTATTCGGGTTAGAGCTGCTGAGGTGGATTGGTATGATATTGTTTGGTTTCCTCAATGTATCCTGAGGTTTGCGTTTCGCATGTGGTTAGTTGTTAATCAGAAGGTGAAAATGCAAGATCGTCTTCGTCAGTGGGATGTTGGTCCGAATGTTGATTTAGACCTCCTTGTTTTCCCTATGTGTAGTGATAGGTGTGAAAACACCCATCCTTTTACCACTTAAATCAGGCTAAAACAAGACCAAAACACGTATTTAATATCATTTGTTTGGAATTATGCGTGGTTTTTGTGTTTATTGTGTTTTCAGAGTCAACCGGATAAATAATGAAGAAAACATGGGATTGCACGGGTTTTATCGAGGAAAAAGACTCAAGACAAAGTCTATTGTCCAAGAGATGCAAAAGATTTGAAGTCATGGTGCCTATTTGAAGATTTATCGAAGAATAGAGCCAAAGATGGAAGATTCATTTATGTCGAAGAACTCGAGTCTATTAAACTGAAGTTTATAAGACGAGTTGGAATTATTCACCGACACTTCTCAAATCCAAGTTGGAAACGTTTATTTAAGACGCGTGAAGACTAAAGAAGGAAGAAGAAAAAGGAGCCCAAATCCAAGCCCAATCACAAAGCCCACCACCATGTACACGCCTATATAAAGGCCCTTACTTCACAAAAAAAATACACACTTAGTCTTTTAGGTAGTTTCTAGTTTTAGAGAGAGAAAGTTTAGAACTTTCTCTCACTAGATTTCATCTTTTTCCATTCAAGATCAAAACTTTGTATTACTTTTTCATTAATCAAGTTCAAGTTTTAATCTTTAATCTCATCCTTCCTTTCTTTTACTTGTATTGATTTTGGTGCAAATCTCGTATGATCCGTGTTGTTCATCTATGATTTGTGCTTAAAAAGTTGTTAACTTTTTATGTTTTCTTAAGTTTTTACATAAATAAGCTTTGAGATCCTTGTTCTTATTAGCTTATTTGTTGATTTAGCTTATTTACTTTTTAAGGTTTTTATGAAAAGTTCATCTTTTTATTGATTTAATTTAAAAGTTGTTTATTTTAATCTTAGATATAGTGTTCTTAGTGCTTATTTAATTAGCTTATCATTAGATTCGAGTTAGTTTTGGGTTTTAGCTTATTCCAATAGCTTATTACCCTTGCAAAAGTCTCGAATTAGCTTCATTTTCGGAAAGGGTAACTCCCTTTTCCGATTGTGTTTTCCGACCGAGCATACCCCCTCTTTCCGATCAACCGATCGGAAGAGGGTTTAGTATTTTCCGATTGGTGATCTTCTCCTATATTCCGACGGTGAGCATTCCTCATATTCCGATTGTACAAGTTTCATATATTCCGACTGGTGGCAATTTGAATATTCCGATCTGCCTATTTTCCTAAGATTCCGATTGAGCAAGTTTTGGTATTCCGATTGATGCCTCTTACCATATTCCGATTGGTCCATTTATTAGATATTCCGATTGGTACATTTTGCATCATATTCCGATCCATAAATCGGAATACTTTCCGATTGACCTGAGTTTGTTGTTCCGATTGAGTGTTTTGCTATATTACGATCTTCCTTTCTTTTAGTACTTCTCTAATAGTTCTTATTTTTCACAAAGTTTTCCAAGTGTTAGTTTTTGTTGAATGCCCAATTATTTTCCTATTATAATCTTTAAAGTTTTCAAACATTTAATTTTAAATTCGTCTTTTCACTTTAATCATTTAAATCTTTAATTTTACTCTTCGACACGTAATTTCTTGTCATTTCTTTAAAATAGATAAACAAACCAACCACTTTTTATTAACCAAGAGCAAATCATTCCACTTAAGGCCGAGATCAATTCGAGAGGATATCGAGAGAAATATAATCTGAACCATAACAAAAAGCAAATATCAAATGGCGCCGTTGCCGGCTCTTCTCGTTAAGATCAAAAGTTTTTTGTGAGAACTTGGATTTTGGGATCCGTTCCCCGTGAACGTTACTTTTTTATAAAAACTTTTAAAAACACTAAAAAATATAAAATTTTACAAAACACAAAAAAATTAAAAAAAACATAAAAACCAAAAATATTTTTGCTTTGCTTTTCTTTGTTCGTTCTTTGGCAGGTGTATGCGCACTCGATCCACGTCATATCAAGAGCCCGAGCCTCTCGATCACTTAGACATGGCCGGTGTACCACCTCCAAACAATAATAACAACAACAACCCACCTTTCAACAACATGAACAATAACAACAACAATGAGCACCTTCCGGATAATCGCCCGATGATTGAATTGCTGCAAGCTCATGTCGATGGCAACACGGATCCAATTGTCATACCTCTAATTGCCGCCAACAACTTTGAGCTAAAATCAGGCTTTATTCAGATGGTCTCCGCTCAACCATTCTTGAGACGAACCATTGATGATCCACACGACCACATCAAGAGATTTTTGCTACTCACCAACACGGTCAAGTTCAATGGTGTTCCACAAGAGGTTATAAGGTTACAACTTTTTCCCTTTTCTTTAGAGGGACAAGCCCGGCATTGGCTTGCTAAGGAACCGCCACAGAGTATTCTCTCGTGGACGGATTTGGAAACAAAGTTTATCAACTACTTTTTTCCACCCTCTCGTACTACCGCTTTGCGGAATGAGATCATAAATTTTGAACAAAAGTACGATGAGTCATTCAGTGAATCTTGGGATCGCTTTAAAGATCTTTTAAGAAAATGCCCACAACATGGTTTTACCAAAGTACATCAAATCAATACTTTTTACAATGGGTTAAGCATGAGTGACCAAGATTCACTGAACAGTGCCTCCGGGGGTAATCTATTGGCTAAGACTTCCAATGCTGCTTGGGACATCATTGAGAATAAATCTCGTGTGCAAACCAAGAGTGTTAGGACCAATGTCGCTAGTGCTAGCACTAATGACAGCGACAAGCGATTGGATAAAATCACTACGCTTCTTGAATCGCTTGTCACCCACACCGTCAGCAACAACAACAGCAACAACGCCAAAAACGCTCAAGTGAACGCTGTCAGCCAACCTTGTGAGATATGCGGTGGTCCTCACTCTTACACAACTTATACCGCCACCCAAGATTACCCTGCAGAGAATGTGAATGCAGCATATGGCACCTATACTCAACCTGCTTATCAAGCAAAACCTCAAGGTGACCGCAACTTACTTAGCTACCGCAGCAACAACTATCTCTCACCACCTGGTTTTAATCCTAATAACCAAAACCAACAACAAAACCTCAACCGCCCTCCTCAACAACAACAAACTCGTACACCATACATTCCTCCTCACAAGCAGCAACAACCACCTCAACGAAATAACCAAGTTTACCAGCAACCTGCTTATCAACCACCCGCATACACTGCTCCTTCCAACCAAACCCCCGCATCACATCAAGACATTGGAACCTACATGAGGACTAACGATGTGATCGTGGATAATCTCCAACAGGAAGTGCGCAACTTGAAAGCAGACCTGATGAAACAAGGGAATGATCTCAGAGCTGATATGAAGAACACTATGGATAGTCAAACGAATGACTTAAGGAACATGATGGCTAGTTTCTTCCAAGGTAATCAACCCTCTTCTTCGGGTACTCTTCCGAGTAATACCATTGCGAATCCAAGAGGGGAGATGAAAGCAATCACCACTCGAAGTGGCAAAGGTACCAAGGAACCCGAGCTTCCTATACCTCCACCGGTGGTTGTGACTAAGGAGAACGAGTCACCTGCTCCTATTCCTCATTCTTCTCCTTCCCCAATTTCTCCACCTCTTCCTTCTACCCCTCCTCCACCCAAGGATGTGAGTGATCCTATTCTTCCAAAGCCTTCCTCTTCTTCCAATATACCTTATCCATCTAGGTTGAGGAAAGAGAAGCTCAAAAGCAAGGACGATATTCAGGTTTCGAATTTCTTAAAATGTTCAAACAACTGAATTTCAATATCTCCTTCGCCGAGGCTCTCGCTCACATGCCTAAATATGCGAAAATGTTTAAAGATCTTCTGAGCGACAAGGAAAAGCTCCTCGATCTCGCCAACACCCAACTTAATGAGAACTGCTCTGCAGTGCTCTTAAGGAAATTGCCAATCAAGCTTGGTGATCCGGGTCGTTTTCTTATCCCTTGCAATTTCCCGGGAGTAGAGAATTGCATGGCCCTAGCCGATCTAGGTGTCAGTATTAATCTCATGCCTCTAAGTGTTTGGAAGCAATTATCTCTCCCAGAGCTAGTCCCCACCAAAATGACTTTGGAATTAGCTAACCGTACGGTTGCTTATCCAGTGGGGATAGCCAAAGACGTCATTGTAGGAGTCGACAAATTCACCTTTCCTGCTGATTTTGTTGTCGTCGACTACGAGATGGACCCCCGTGTGCCACTAATTGTTGGTCGTCCATTCCTTAGGACCGGTCGCACTCTCATTGATGTTGAAGCCGGTGAGCTTATCATGAGAGTGGGTGACGATAAAGTAGTCTTCAACATGGGAAAGTTGTCTAAACAGCCTTATTCATATGAGAGCGTTAATTGTATTGACGTTCTCGATGAGGCTTGTGAAGAACACTTTAATGATGCTTGCAAAAGTATTCCTACCTCTCTTCCCACTGTTGAGACCGTGTCCTCCATTGATTAATCGTTGTCTCTATTTGGAGATAGTGATTTATTTTGGAACAATCTTGAAGATACCATGGGAGATGTGAATTTACCTACTAATGATTCTCCCACCGAGGGGGATGAAGACATGAATTTCTTTGACAATCTTCTCACCGAAGACAATCCTTCGCTTCCATCTCCCACGGTCATTGCTATCGATACTCCGACTTTGAATACGCCTCCCGTCGACAATCCTCCGGATTTAGAACTTAAGGAGTTTCCGCCTCATCTCGAGTATGCGTTTCTTGAAGAAGAGAAGAAGTCACCCGTCATCATCGCTAAGGACTTGCAAGCAGAAGAGAAAACTCGTCTCATCGATGTGCTTAAAGCTCATAAGAAGGCAATTGCTTGGAAAATTTCCGATATCCGCGGAATTGATCCGAACTTTTGTACTCACAAGATTCTCATGGAAGATGACTTCAAACCCACAATCCAGAGCCAAAGAAGGGTTAATCCTAAAATTCATGATGTCATCAAACAAGAGGTTATCAAACTTCTAGATGCCGGCTTGATCTACCCTATTTCGGATTCGCCGTGGGTAAGTCCCGTCCATTGTGTGCCCAAAAAGGGCGGAATCACCGTTGTTCCCAATGAACACAACGAGTTGATTCCCACTCGTCTCGTTACTGGGTGGAGAGTTTGTATTGATTATCGCAAGCTCAATGACGCCACGAGAAAAGACCACTTTCCTCTTCCTTTCATGGATCAAATGCTCGAGCGTCTTGCGGGTAATGATTATTACTGCTTCTTAGATGGCTTCTCCGGGTATTTTCAAATTCCCATCGATCCCAAGGACCAAGAAAAGACCACATTCACTTGTCCCTATGGAACATTTGCTTACAAACGCATGCCTTTTGGTTTATGTAATGCTCCTGGGACATTCCAAAGGTGCATGATGGCTATCTTCCATGACATGGTGGAAGACACTATGGAAGTATTCATGGATGATTTCTCGGTCTATGGCGATTCATTCTCTGCGTGCCTTGCTAATTTGGAACGTATGCTTAAGCGGTGCGAAGACACTCGCCTTGTTCTGAATTGGGAAAAATGCCATTTCATGGTAAAAGAAGGCATCGTCCTAGGACACAAGATCTCGAAAGCCGGTCTTGAAGTAGACCGTGCTAAAGTCGATGTTATCGCAAAGTTGCCTCCACCTTCAACCGTGAAGGGTGTGAGAAGTTTTCTGGGGCATGCGGGCTTCTACCGTCGATTCATCAAAGATTTTTCTCAAATCGCTCGCCCGATGACCCACCTCTTGGAAAAAGATACTCCTTTTATCTTTTCCAACGAGTGCCTTGAAGCCTTCAACTCGCTTAAGGATAAGCTAACTACGGCACCCGTCTTAGTTACCCCCAATTGGGAGCTTCCCTTTGAGTTGATGTGCGATGCTAGTGATTTTGCTATTGGAGCGGTTCTGGGACAAAGAGTGAACAAACACTTCCAACCAATCCATTACGCTAGCAAGACAATGACGGGGGCACAATTGCATTATACGACAACAGAAAAAGAGCTTTTAGCTGTTGTCTATGCTTTTGAAAAATTTCGCCCCTATCTTGTCCTTTCTACCACCATTGTGTATACCGATCATTCCGCGCTGAAGTACTTGTTGACAAAGCAAGATTCCAAACCAAGACTTCTTCGCTGGGTTTTGCTGCTCCAGGAATTTAAAATCGAAATTCGCGATAAAAAAGGAGCAGAAAACCTAGCCGCGGATCATCTCAGTAGACTTGAGGATCCTTACCAGGGGGATCATCCGAACAAAGAAATCAATGATTCTTTTCCCCTGGAGACCTTAATGTCTATAAACTCGACTGCTGATGAAACCCCGTGGTTTGCGGACATTGCAAACTACTTGGCGGGTGGAATCCTCGTTGACGGGTTAACATCCCAGCAAAAGAAGAAGTTCTTCAAAGACATAAAGACTTACTTCTAGGATGACCCGTATCTTTTCAAACAATGTGCCGACTTGATTATTCGCCGATGTGTTGATGGACCGGCAGCTTTCGAAATCCTTGATGCTTGCCACAAAGGACCCACTGGTGGTCACTTTGGTCCCAACTACACTGCCAAAAAAGTGTTTGATTTGGGATTTTATTGGCCCTCCATCTATCGTGACGCTCACGATATGGTTAAAAAATGTGATGCTTGCCAGAAACAAGGCACGATCACACATAAAGACGAGATGCCTCAGAATTTCATTCAGGAATGTGAAATCTTTGATGTTTGGGGTATCGACTTTATGGGGCCATTCCCTTCTTCTAAAGGAAACAAATACATCCTTGTAGACGTTGACTACGTTTCAAAGTGGGTTGAAGCCAAAGCTTTACCTACTAATGACGCAAGGGTAGTTTGTAACTTTTTGAAAGCTTTATTCGCTAGATTCGGTGTGCCTCGCGCCATTATTAGTGATCGTGGGACTCATTTCTGCAATGACCAATTTGCTAGAGTCATGGCTAAGTACGGTGTAAACCATCGTCTTTCCACAGCCTACCACCCACAAACTAATGGCCAGGCTGAAATATCCAACCGAGGACTTAAGCGAATTCTTGAAAGAACTGTGGGAGAGCATCGTGCCAAATGGGCCGATAAGTTAGATGATGCTCTGTGGGCTTTCCGTACTGCTTACAAGACCCCGATCGGTTGTACACCTTATCGTCTTGTGTACGGGAAAGCATGACACCTTCCCATCGAGCTGGAGCATAAGGCGCACTGGGCCTTAAAGTGGGCTAACTTCGACATCAACAAAGCCGGTGATCATCGCAAGATTCAACTCAACGAGCTCAACGAACTGAGGAATGAAGCTTATGAGAACTCGCTGATCTACAAAGAGAAGACAAAGATCCTCCATGACGCAAAAATCAAGAACCGAGAGTTCCACGTTGGTGATCAAGTCTTACTTTTTAACTCTCGGTTGAAGATCTTATCTGGCAAGTTGAAGAGCCGCTGGTCTGGTCCATTCACCGTCGCCAACGTCTTTCCGTATGGGACCATTGAGCTTTCACAGCCAAATGGGCCTAATTTCAAGGTGAATGGCCAGCGTCTGAAGCTGTACTTTGGTGAGGACATCTCTCAGGAGATGATTCCATCCCTCACCACGTTCCCCATGAACTAATTTTTGGGTCGAGTCAGGCTCGTGACTCGGTTATCGAAAACAAGCGCTCCTCGGGAGGCAGCCCGAGTATCTATCCTTTAATATTTTAACCTCCTAAGTGTAGGGGGGCCTGTATAGGTGTTTGTATTTGTGTGGTGATGTGATTACAGGGATAAGTGCACTCTTGGAATCTTTGAAGAACCGTGCTCCCGTGTTATCCGAAATCCGGTTCTATCTCTCAACTATCGTGATTCAATTTTCTTCATATTCACATTTGAAATTGATCACTTTAGTCGTCTCTTCCTTAACTTGAGTTAACCAACGTGCACAATGTCATAAGTGTAGGGGAGACTTTTCCCACATGCTTAAACATTGAGGATAATGTTTACCTTAAGTGTAGGGGGGACTTCTATCGAAGTTTTAAGTGGACTTTTCCATGAAAATGCCTTCATTTAACCAGAAAATCATCTTTTTCAACATTTTTCAAATTTTTAATTAACTTTGGCCATTTAGTCGTAATTTTTAAATTTTTATCGTTGCTTTCATATGTATATATCCCGCAATAAAGTCAAAAATTTTAATAAAGTGGTGTAGCTAGTTTAGAAATCTTTGACATATTAGGCCCGTTGCGTTTATTTTGACTCAACCCGAATAGACTTATCCAAGTTTATTCTAGCTAGTATCCTTAACCATGTAGACCTTAATTGGTTTATTAGGCTAAGCATCCACGAGTCTCATTACTTGAGATTTTAAATTGTGGAGAACGAGAAATGATAGAGTCAATTATAAGTCGGTATTCTTGCGCAAGCTCACTTGGTGTAATTATTTGCCTATTCTCCCATCACTTGCTAAAAATTTATCTGCAATAAGTAAGGTCGTACGATTTGAAAAGTTACTTAGCTTCTAGCCCAAGATCGTTTAATAGTTGCTCGGTAATGACGAGAGTTCATAGCCAAGGCATAACTTATGAAGCGGGGCGCGAAGATTGGCGAGTCCGAAAAGGCCCTAACAAGGCATGAGGATTCAATTTTATTGCTGAAGATCCAAAGTGATGTGAAAAGCATTATTCCTAAAGTCAATATGAAGGATCAAGACTCACGACGAAAAGCAATCAACTCCCATAAAGATCATGGAGAAGTCTATCCGAAAAGACCCTAACAAGGTATGAGGATAAATAGATCCAAGTCCGAAAAGGAGGCGGATCGTTGTATCTCAAAATCCCAATTAGAGATTGAAGAATAATCATGAAGTCGTGGTCAACAAAGTTGGAGTACCCCTCAAAAGTCTCCAAGTGAAGAAACTCTATTATGATGAGAAGACCATTATCTCAAAGAACGTCTCTCAAGATATGAAGTATGAAGTACATGCCAAATATCGGCCCGAGAAAGGTCTCAAATCGCGAACCAAGTTATGCCAAGATATGAACTTTTTGATATCCCGAGAAGCAGTTTTAAAAGATTTTGTCCTTTAGCTAACTATTGATCAAATCGTCCTACTTTGCTTTCAGCCTAAATAAACTATCGTAATAAGTCCAAAAATGCATCTTCATGATCATTCTAAGACAAAAATAAAATATAAGAGATACACCTAGGAATAAGGGAGTCTAAGCATTTAATTAAGCCATGTGCGTAAGTGTCTGAATTGCTAACTTATAATAACAATGATCTCGTTTCTAAGCTTAGTTTGGGGAACGTGAAACTTGAGGGTGATAAATCTTCGCAGCACCGAAGCCCTAATGTAAGTCCTCGATCTCTTTACAAGTTATTTCCACGTAAGTTATTTCCTATTCTCTTGTTTACATTAAAATTTTAATTTCTCTTAGTACTTTAAATTTTTGTTTAGTAGTATTTTAATAAGGCCAAGGTTGATTGATAATGAGAAAAGTGTAATTGTGCTTTGTCACTAAGCATTGCATGAGGGCATGGCAATGGTTAAGTGTAGGGGATTTGATAGGTGTGAAAACACCCATCCTTTTACCACTTAAATCAGGCTAAAACAAGACCAAAACATGTATTTAATATCATTTGTTTGGAATTATGCGTGGTTTTTGTGTTTATTGTGTTTTCAGAGTCAACCGGATAAATAATGAAGAAAACATGGGATTGCACGGGTTTTATCGAGGAAAAAGACTCAAGACAAAGTCTATTGTCCAAGAGATGCAAAAGATTTGAAGTCATGGTGCCTATTTGAAGATTTATCGAAGAATAGAGCCAAAGATGGAAGATTCATTTATGTCGAAGAACTCGAGTCTATTAAACTGAAGATTATAAGACGAGTTGGAATTATTCACCGACACTTCTCAAATCCAAGTCGGAAACGTTTATTTAAGACGCATGAAGACTAAAGAAGGAAGAAGAAAAAGGAGCCCAAATCCAAGCCCAATCACAAAGCCCACCACCATGTACACGCCTATATAAAGGCCCTTACTTCACAAAAAAAATACACACTTAGTCTTTTAGGTAGTTTCTAGTTTTAGAGAGAGAAAGTTTAGAACTTTCTCTCACTAGATTTCATCTTTTTCCATTCAAGATCAAAACTTTGTATTACTTTTTCATTAATCAAGTTCAAGTTTTAATCTTTAATCTCATCCTTCCTTTCTTTTACTTTTATTGATTTTGGTGCAAATCTCGTATGATCCGTGTTGTTCATCTATGATTTGTGCTTAAAAAGTTGTTAACTTTTTATGTTTTCTTAAGTTTTTACATAAATAAGCTTTGAGATCCTTGTTCTTATTAGCTTATTTGTTGATTTAGCTTATTTACTTTTTAAGGTTTTTATGAAAAGTTCATCTTTTTATTGATTTAATTTAAAAGTTGTTTATTTTAATCTTAGATATAGTGTTCTTAGTGCTTATTTAATTAGCTTATCATTAGATTCGAGTTAGTTTTGGGTTTTAGCTTATTCCAATAGCTTATTACCCTTGCAAAAGTCTCGAATTAGCTTCATTTTCGGAAAGGGTAACTCCCTTTTCCGATTGTGTTTTCCGACCGAGCATACCCCCTCTTTCCGATCAACCGATCGGAAGAGGGTTTAGTATTTTCCGATTGGTGATCTTCTCCTATATTCCGACGGTGAGCATTCCTCATATTCCGATTGTACAAGTTTCATATATTCCGACTGGTGGCAATTTGAATATTCCGATTTGCCTATTTTCCTAAGATTCCGATTGAGCAAGTTTTGGTATTCCGATTGATGCCTCTTACCATATTCCGATTGGTCCATTTATTAGATATTCCGATTGGTACATTTTGCATCATATTCCGATCCATAAATCGGAATACTTTCCGATTGACCTGAGTTTGTTGTTCCGATTGAGTGTTTTGCTATATTACGATCTTCCTTTCTTTTAGTACTTCTCTAATAGTTCTTATTTTTCACAAAGTTTTCCAAGTGTTAGTTTTTGTTGAATGCCCAATTATTTTCCTATTATAATCTTTAAAGTTTTCAAACATTTAATTTTAAATTCGTCTTTTCACTTTAATCATTTAAATCTTTAATTTTACTCTTCGACACGTAATTTCTTGTCATTTCTTTAAAATAGATAAACAAACCAACCACTTTTTATTAACCAAGAGCAAATCATTCCACTTAAGGCCGAGATCAATTCGAGAGGATATCGAGAGAAATATAATCTGAACCATAACAAAAAGCAAATATCATGTAGTATGGTTCGTGACTCACATTCACATTTATTTTTTGAGTGTCCTATTTCTACACAGGTTTGGTCTCGTGTTCGTGATATGGCAGATGTGGAGGGTGTTTCGCATCATCTTGGTGATGTTTCAAATCATCTTATTGCTTCATCTCGAAGAAAGACTGTTACTAGTATCACTGCGCGCTTGCTTGTTGGAGCTACGTCTTACTACTTATGGCGTGAGAGAAATGCTATATTGTTTAACAAACAGATTTCGACGGTGCCTAAAATTGTTGATGTTATTATATCTATGGTGCGGCTAAAGCTTGTTACGTTTAAATTCAGAAAGGTTTCTCCCGGTTCGCGTAATTTACTTGATAAATGGAAGATCCCCAATATTTGTTTGAATCATGGAGGGAGATCCAGGTAAGGGTTGTACTCTTTTTTCCTTCTTCAAGGTTTTTCCCTTTGGGTTTTTCTTGGGAAAGTTTTTTAAGGAGGCAACCTTATTTGGGTCGCTTGCTTCCTCTATGTTGCTGCTGGAGAGCTAGAAGAGCTGATGTTACTTACTTTATTTTTTTGGTAAAGGGTGTTACCCCGGTAAATATATTAACCAAAAAAGAAGTTAAGTACAAATGGAATGTGGCTAAAATGCCACATTAACCTCAAGCCAACAAGCTTGATAAACTAGTGCTTATGACATGCCATAAACACATAACACCTAAAAATTAAAACCAACACAAACCAAACTCATTGCATGAACCATCAGATAGTAATAATCATGACCAGCCGAAGAAAATCTTGAAATAGAGAAAATATCCCGCTACTCCAGCAACAACACAAAGGCAACAAAACATCCAAATGAGGTCGCCTCCATAAAAAACCTTTCCGAGAAAAACCCTGTGGGAAAAACCTCAGAAAGGAAAAAAGAGTACGACCCTCACGTGGCATTACCATGCTGATTAAAGCACACACTAGGCAAGTTCCACCGATCCAACTAGAGAACGCGATCGGTTCGACATCTTCTTAAACTTAAACGTGACAAGCTTCAATCGAATAGTATCACAGATGATTTGAACAAGCTGGTCAACCCTCAAAGAATTCTTCTTAAATAATCTTACATTACGTTCCATCCAAATGTAGTAGGAACTAGCAGCCACCATAATACGGGCAATAATGCTATAAACACTTCGACCCTTAGATAAAGGAATTAAGAACGATATAATATCATCAAGATCATCTGGAATATCCTCCATTCCAGCCATAGAACGAACTGTACTCCAAACCTGCAAAGAGAACTGACATTCAAAAAACAAGTGCGAGTGAGAATCTCGAACAGTATTACACAGGGGGCACTGTAGCAGGTTTAAATCAAAAATAGTACCGACGTCCCATTGCCTCAGCCTATCTTGCGTCTTCAGCTTATAATTAATAACAAGCCAGAAGTGTACAGCATGTCGTGGAATACAATGCGTGAACCAAACAACATTATACCACACCACTTCATCCGCATTAGCACGGATAGTATCCCATACACCTGCCACCAAGAATTGTTGTAACACTCCTTGTCTATCACGCCACATCATAACATCCTCACGACCAACATAAAGATCTGGAACAGGAATAGAAACCACATGTGGAAACTGATCAACCCAATCAGCCGGCCATTTCCACGCACCATCCAAAATAAGGTCACTAACAGAATCAGTAAGAGAAAATCCCGATCGGACAATATTGCGCACAGTAAGCACATCACGAAGAGGACATATATTAGCCCACCTATCAAACCACATAGAAGTAGACTTACCATTGAATATCTTGTGCCAAACAAATGACCTAATCCGAGTACGAATTTGAAGCAGTTTTCTCCATCCCCAACCCATATCACCAAGACATGGAATATACCAAAAACTTCGACCATTAAGCTTATACGAGTGAACCCATTTCACCCATAACGATTCCTTATGAGTCAATAGACTCCAAATATGTGTCATCATAAGGGCAGTATTAAAATCATCAAGTCTACGAATACCCAGTCCCCCTTCACGCTGAGGCAGACACACATCAACCCAAGCAACTCTAGCCTTGCCCTTTTTCATCTCACCTTGACACCAAAGAAACCCACAAAGGAGCTGCTCCAAATCAAGGATAACCCAGGCAGGCAAAATAAAAATAGAAGCCCAATAGATATGCATGGACGATAAAACAGATCTAATAAGTTGAATTCTACCCGCCAACGAAAGATATTTATTCCTACAGTCGTTAACATGACCCTCAAGCTTCTCTACAAGCACCTTACAGTCCCGATAAAGTAACCTGGATGAAATGAGCGGGACTCCAAGATAACGAACAGGCAACATACCTTCAGCAAACAGAAGCATAGTAAGAATGTTATTCTTCACCTGAATCGGGACATTACAAAAGAAAGCAGTGCTCTTCGGAATACTAGGCACAAGACCCGAAACATTCTTGAACTCATCCAAAGCATCCATAATAAGGGGAACTCAAGGTGACCACGAGAAAATAAGAAAAGATCGTCTACAAAACAGAGATTTACAATTCGATTCTTCTCACAACGGTAATGGTACTGAAAGTCATCCATAAGCCGCACTCGTTTCTGCAAAATAAGCGTTAAAACTTCCATCACAAGAGTAAACAAGTAAGGCGATAACGGATCCCCTTGCCTCAGCCCTCTCTTTCCCTTAAACCATCCAAACAGCTCCCCATTAATACAGATAGAATACGAAGTGGTGGTAACACACGTCATGATCCACTCAACCATAGTATGATGAAACCCAAAACCAATAAGGTTGGACCTCACAAAATCCCAATCCACCGTGTCATACGCTTTCTGAATATCCACCTTAAAAGAGACCCTACGAGGACCAGAAGACCTGACATACCTACGCATAAGCTCCTGAGTGAGCAGAATATTATCCGAAATCCTCCGTCCCGGAACAAACGCAGATTGATTAATACTCACCAAATCCCCCAAATCCTCTTTAATACGATTAGAAATAATCTTACTAATGCATTTAAATAAAACATTACAACATGAAATGGGTCGATAGTCAGTAATTCTCGCTGGATTAGACACCTTAGGAATAAGGGCAATGATAGTATGATTTATTTCACGAAGAAGCTTACCATTGGAGAAAAATTCCCTAATCGCACAAGTAACAATGTCCCATGATTTTTTTGAAAAAAGCAGACGTAAAGCCATCAGGCCCAATGGCCTTATCATCTGCCATCGAGAATAGAGTACCTTTAATTTCATCATCAGACACCTCTCGCACCATAAACAAGGCTTTTTGCTCATCCAGAACCCTAATGAAAAGATCATGACCCCCAAGCGGACTAGTCACCCCTTCAACACCTAAGAACTGCTCATAGTGAGAAACAAACGCGCCCGCAACATGAATCCCCTCATGACAAACACCCATCTGATCTCTAACCATATCAATCCGATTACGCGAACACGTATTATTCACAATGCGATGGAAGTACGCCGTATTAGAATCACCCGCATCAAGCCATTCAATTTTAGATTTATGCCTTAGAAATCTCTCTTCATCAAGAGCAGCTTCCTTAAACGCAAGTAAGTAGTGCGCATGCTCCTCCCTCGGCTCCACACTAAACGGACTAAGATCAACAGCCTTTTGAGCCTCATCCAATTCAATACGCAACATATCCACTCTCTTATGCAGATTACCATGCTCATAAAGAAGTTTGCGCAAAGGAGACTTCAACCCCTTAAGGCGTTTCACAACTCTAAACATAGCACATCCTTCAACATTAACCATCCACCCATTAGATACAATCGCTCGAAACCCTCTTTGTAGACCAGAAAATTAGAGAATTTAATCGGATTAGGCCTCGGTCTACTAACTTTAGGAATACGCAAAACACACGGAGCATGATCAGAAATCCTGTACGGTTGAAATATAGCAAACGACCCTGGGAATTCATCAAGAAACGGGATTTTACTCATAATCCTATCAATCTTCTTCAAGATACCATCACCACCTTTCGGTTTTGGTTCCAAGTGAAGTGCAGCCCAGTGATGTTACTTGCTTTAAAGTTCCTTAGTTTAGTGTAGTTTTAATTTTGGTTGTTTGGTTATGGCATGTCATACACATTTGGTTACAAGCTTTTAGCTTGCGGTTAATGTGGTACTTCAGCCACATTCCTTGTACTTAAACGCTTTTTGGTGTAATATATTTACCGGGGACATTGTCCCTTTTACCCAAAAAAAATAATTCATCGGAGTCACTAACATTACTAAGATCAAGAGGTCCAAAAGACAACTTATGTTTACTTGACGAAGCCTCATCAGCTTCCCCTATATCTTTCTTGGCCTTATGCATATGATCGAACAAATACTAAATAATTATGTAGGTATAACAAAACTCCTGATACATCCCCACTCCACAATATCTGAACTAGCGATATGACGACCCTAAACTAGAAAAAAACAAGAAATTGATTCCCATTGTCTATGTTGTTGGAAGTAAACCAACAAAAGTATCAGGTATGCAACATACTTTTTGTTAATAGTATTTTGAAAACATTATATCATTAGAGCAACACGAAGGAACTGCTCTCGATGCGAGATCAACAGCAAAATTTGACTCACTACTTGTTGGTGGTTGAGTAATGTAAAATTTGGAAGCAGTTTTCCTAATTGCTTATATTTGCTATTATAATTGATTTGCATTTAGTAATTTCCCTTTCTTTATAAGCGAAAACACTTCATTTTTTACAAACTTACTTAAAAATTCTTAAAACTGTTTGAATTTGCAAACTTTATGAGCCATGCATTTATTTGGCTTTTGTAGGTATGGTGTATAGAACTCCCTCACGCACAGATTTGTTACTTCACATGGACCTGTAAGTTACTATTTTTTAACTTCAAACGACATGTGTTACTTTGTGTGTGTATGTGGTATCTGTATATAATGTTAATACTTAGGAAGTTCCCTAAAACTGTTTTATGTGCATCAAGCTAGAAATAGTTTAAGTTAGTCTGCCAAAGTTTTGAAAATCAATATTATCGTCTCCACTTATAAGTGCTTGATCACCGCCACTATAAAAGGCCTTAGTTCCCTGACAAGTCGAGTGATTATGAAATGTTTAGTAGAAGGCCTACATATTCACACATATTAAAATGAAAAAGGGTTAAAAATTACAAGTTCACACTGTTATAAATGTATACTAGAAGACGTATATATTTAAACTCTAAAGTTGGAAGGAAATAAAGTACGGAGAGGGTGGATAAGGAGTCCAAGTGGTCTTGGAGCACTCCGTCTCCATCATATATGAATTTGAATTCACAAAACTTTTAACTGGCAAGTACTATCTTAACAACAGTCCGCGTACTACTTTTCTTGGTTCTACTCTTGAGTTTTATGTTATTTAAACTAGCAATATTATTTTGAGTATACATTATGAGTTAAATTGAAACATGTGATGGTCAGATACTCATATGCATCTTAGGGATGATTAAGAAATGGACTATTTAGCAGCACCCAACCCTAGGTTTTTAATATATCAAAACTGCGTGTAACAGCCGTCTGGTCATTTGGAAGCACAACACTTGAACTTGCTCATGGCAATGCACCGTTTTCAAATTGGCCAAACAAGAAAGAAATAAATATCTATCTTAATTCATTGTTACGTTAAAAGTGGAGGTTGCATGAATTTTAACCACTTCACCCCTTTAACCTTATTGCGCAGCTTTGGTTTATGGCTTTGCAAAATGTGCCGCCACGTTTGGATTATGAAGGGGACAAAATAGTTTTCGACATTTATGGGGATGGATCTAATAACATCCTACTCAAATTCAGAGTTAATGTTCTTGATGAGACGAGTGGGTGATCAACTGAAGAAACTTCACTCGGAGATATGTGGAGGTTATAGCTTACACAATTCAAGTTAAGTTCGAGACCGACAACTAAAAGAGATGAGGGTGACTTAATAGTTCATGGACATGTGCTCATTTTGTATCGGGTATAAACTCACACAACTGCTTAAAGACTGATTCAAATGCTGATAAGGATATGAATTATGAGTTCTCACATGCCATATGCAAATGTGAAATCATGTTGTACTAGGCAGTAAACTTTGTCATTTATTGTATTACTGAGTATTTTTTTTTTTTGTGCTTTGTAGCTATACAAAGTTTCTTTTGGTATGTTACTGCTTAATTAATGAAGAATGTTGTGATGTGTACCACATACTTTAATAGCACACTTTCATGTTATTTTTCGTGAGGTTTGTTTTCGTTTTAGTATCTAAAATGCTTAATTATCTATAAACGTGTATCAAGGTTATGATTGAAAACGCACAGGCTCCGTAGCGAAGTGCGGGTCATTAAACCTTGTTATTTTATATCTAGAGATAAACTGACGCCTTAATCGTTTCTGCTTATCAAGATGATATAAAATACGTCATAGTTTTAAATTGTTATTTTTATCTAGATATAAAATAAGCTTTTTTATTTTCAAAATATAAGCTTTCTTAATATTATTTGTTGTTTATCTCTATATATATAAAATAAGTCAGAATTTTAAATTATTATATATATCTAGATATAAAATAAGCCAGAGTTTTAAATTGTTATTTATATTTAGATATAAAATAAGTCATAGTTTTAAATAGTTATTTATATCTACATATAAAATAAGTCAAAGTCTTTAAATTGTTATTTATATCTAGATATAAAATAAGTTTTTTTATTTTCTATAGATATAGGTTTGGTTGATATTATAAGCTGTTTATCACTAGATATAAAATAAGTCAGAGTTCTAAGTTGTTATTTATATCTACATATAAAATAAGTTATAGTTTTAAATTGTTATTCCATTCTCACTTAGATAATCTTTATACTCTTGGCTTAAGTACTTGCCACCTCTATAAGAACGAAGAGCTTTAATCTTCTTTCCTAGTTGTAGTTCTATTTCAGCTTTAAACACTTTAAATGTTTCAAATACCTCATGTTTATGCTTAAGTAAATAAACATAACCATAACGGCTGAAATCATCCGTAAATGTTAAGAAGTAACTAGCACCTTTCCTTGGTACGTTTCTAAGTGGTCCACACACATCTGTATGTATTAAACCAAGTAGATCTGTAGCTCTTTCAATATTACTATTAAAAGGTTTCTTGGTCATCTTTCGAGAGATACAAGTCTCACAATTATCAAATGATTCATCATTGATATTTTTTAAAAGACCTTCACGTTGAAGGTTTTGTATGTGTGTCTTCCCAATATGGGCAAGTCTACAGTGCCAAAGATACGAAGACTTTACGACTAACTTTCTCTTCTTATTCATGCTAAACATAGAATTATTATTATACTTGGAAACATTATCATGCATGTCAATTTTAAACACACCATTCACAACAATTGCATTAAATTAATAAATACCATTTTTGAAAACAGAAATTCCATTACTATCAATAGTGTGAATAAATCCAAGATCCAACAAATAAGAAAAAGAAATGACACCTCTAACAATCATAAGATGCGTAATGATAATTTTTTAAGATCAGTACTAAATCCGAAGGTAAAGCTAAATTAAACACTCCTATGGCTTCAACAACTGCTTGTGCTCCATTGCCCACTTGCAGATATTGCTCTCCATAGGATAGCTTCTTTTCCATCTTAAACCCTTAAAGCGTATTACAAATGTTAATACCGCATCCCGTATCATATACCTAGGAATTTAATTTGAATGTTAAATTAAATATTTCAATCATAAATAAGTTACCTGAAGCTGCAACACTGTGCTCTGACTTCTTTTTCTTACTTTCTCGTAACTCTTCGGGATACAGAGCGTAGTTCCTCTTCCAGTGACCACTGGCGCCGCAGTGGTGACAATTCTCATCCTTTTGAGATTGATTCTTCTTAGAAAGATTTTGCTTAGGCTTTTGATAAGTCACAACTTGCTTGCCTTTATCACCTTTGCCTTTTCCTTTCATCTTTTTGTTCGATTGCGGTTTTGGCTTATTCACTCTACCGATTTGTATGTTAAGTAACTGAGGAGTAGAGGTCGGTTCCTTGTCCTTTAAACCTTTTTCAAAGTCGATGAGCATTGCGTGCAAATCACTCAATGTCTTCCCCGCGTAATGCATATTGAAATTTCTAACAAAATCACCAAAGTCCTTGTTAAAGGACCTGTTGATTAAGTTAATCACCATATCATTTCGTAGGATTTCCCAAGTGCATGTAATTGGTCCATGAAACCTCTCATTTCCAAATAGTGAGCACTTACGGATTTCACGGGGGCTTGTTTGCAACTGTGCAAAGCATCTACTAAATCGTAGATCTCCACAGCTTGCGGCTTCTCAAACATTTTCTTGATTTCTTCAAGCATGGTTTGTGGAGGATGATGCTCAAACTGCCTTTGAAGAGCAGGTGACATTTTTTCAAGCATTAAACAAGACACATCATTATGCTTCTTGTATTCAGCTTTCCATGCTAGCTTATCAGCTTTGGAAGCCCCTTCAACGGGTTCAGGAAGAACTGGCATGAACAAGTATTCATAAGTACCCGCTACTCTCAAGACAATTCTTAGTGAGTGGTACCAATCATTGAAGTTTTGACCAGTCAGTTCTTGATGTTCAAAGAAAGTTTTGAACGCCGAACTTAAAGCGTTGTTGTTTTCGGGTTGATCCATTTCTACAGTAATAAGTTCAAGTATTAGTATTTTTGATAATACTTTAAAGAAAATAAAATTACCCTGGTAAATAAAATAACCATAGTATTTTCTTAAAAAACTAGAATCCATATTAACATAAATTCCTTACATCAGTTGATCTGCTAGTAATGAATGTATTTAACATGGTAACTTGTCAAACAATAATTGATAAACAATTTTCAATTTCTAGATTTCTTTAGGGACTTACATTGCCAAAACTTGTTGCGTTGTAATTATGTTTCATCCCCTCTAATGCCTTAAGTTTCTATATTTCACTAAGTAACTTGATTAAGTCGTCTTATCAAAAGAACGTAAAACTATTCATGTGAAGTCTCATTCAATCATGAAAGTTTTCTTTCCATCACAATCTCGTCCATGGTCTCACATGACGACATTGTAACTTCAAGTGTTCGTCAATTAGATGGCATTTGACTTATTTGGGTATTATTTTTTGATGTGAACAATCAAAATCTATGTATGAAGAAGCATGCATACATCTCCAAAACATAAGTTTAATAAAACATTTAGTAAACTTTTTTGGCAAGATTAAATACATAAACTGTAGTTGAGGCATTGGTTAAACCAATTAAAAAAATTACCCGCAACAAGATTCACAACATACTTTTTCTAGAACTCGGCTAAAGCACAAAGAAATAACCATATTCATTGTGTTTCGGATGTGAATTTGCGGCAAATCAACCTTAAAATAATTATGCAAATAAATAATCGTAGGTAACTCCTATTTGACGCACAAGCGAACCGGGAATTTGATCAGCGACTAATGGCGTAACCTCCTTCCTTAGTCGGGTTCTACCAGCGACGCGTTATACACCCCACACAGTTTGTCAAAATTAGATGAGCCTTTCTAATTATTATTGAAAAATTACCAATCAACAATTTAATGTAATTTAGATCTCAAAACAATTTTAATTTATATATGAATTAGTCTGTATTATTTTTTCTTAAAAAAATAATTACCCTTGTTTACAACAATTCATGTAATTTAAATAAATAAATGGGCAAACAAAAAAACTAAATCATAAAGACATATAACAATTTATATGTGCAATAAATAAATCAAATAGCCACATAGGATTTTATTCAATAAATTTTCAAATCTAGGTTTTTTATATTCATATAAAAGTCTTCCCTAATTATACATTTATCGAATCAAATAAACAAGTAGCACATACGTAACAATTACTACATTTAAAGCATATGATCCATGAAAAACATGCACGCTCGTCATGGATCCACCCAAATCACTTAACAATTTAATGAAATCTCAACGGATCGTAACCAATATTACATGACATAACAATTAATCATGCAATTTATCAAAGATCAAAACATGTAATTCTAGGGTTTAAATTTTCTTTTTATAATTCGACCCAAAAAACCGGCCAAAAAAACAAAACCCTAAAAAAATCTAAGAACACATAAAAACATGTAGTTTTAACTCAAAACAATTATTAGTTAAACATCTTTAGATAGCGATAATTATAACATGTTAAAACAGCTCGTGATGCCACTGATGGTTTATGAAGTTCATAAAAATTATAAAAACATAATTAAAGATCAATGCATGTAACAGCGGAAGCGGTTTAAACAAGATCATATAGTAACACATTAATATTAATCGATTAGGGTTACATACCTTTTTCAATGCAATTCCAACGAACAAGAACAAATATGCAATTTAAGTTTTATGAGGATCAATGATTAACCCCTTACCATTTTGTTAATCGATCCAAGATATAATCTATAGTGAGATTATATTACGTTCTTGTATACACGTATAATAACTAGTACGTATAAAACGAGCAACACGTTTAGTGAAAAAATCAAACCAAACAACCCTAGAGAGGGGCTTGGTCTGATCGACAAAAGAGAAGAGAAAAAGAGGGTGAAAGTTATGAGGGATATCATAATCTTATGGGTATTTATAGGGGTATTAAACTTGGAGCCCAAGATTAAATAATCTCAAATTAGGAAAGAAAATCTTCTCCTTTTTGTTCCCTTAACCCCACCAATCGAAACCCCCTTCTAGAGGGTGTTTTCGGATCCTCCTTTTCTCTTCTAGTTTAATCCACGTTATTCATTAGTCCTTAACTGTTATAACTTAACGACCGTTAAATGTTTAAAGCTCGTTTTAAGTAATAAATAGATAACGGTTCATTGGTTGGATCTTGGAGTGTGTTACAACAGCCTCATTCTCTATAAGTATCAATGGTTCACTTTATGGTCATTTTCATGGCAAATGGGGTCTCCGTCAGGGTGACCCATTATATCCTTACCTATTCACGCTTGTCATGGAGATTCTTACACTCATGATTAAGAGACGAATTCGGACGAATGACTCATTTACTTACCATCGCTACTGCTCCAAGTTAGAATTGGTAAACATTTGTTTCGCTGACGATTTGTTTCTGTTTGCGCATGGTGATGTCAGGTCGGCTACACTTATCATGGATGCTCTTGATGAATTCAAGCTTTCATCGGGACTTTTGCCTAGCATTCCCAAGAGCACAGCTTACTTCTGTAATGTCTTAAACCATGTTAAGATTGCCATTCTTCACATTCTTCCATTTAAAGAGGGTAGACTTCCGGTTAAATACCTCGGTGTGCCGTTAATATCAACGAGGCTGATATACAGGGACTGCAAGGAGTTGCTTGATAAAATCCAAGCCAGGATTGATGGGTGGGGTCACAGAGCCCTCTCGAAGGCTGGTCGTGTGCAGCTTATCAATTCAGTCCTCGGCTCCCTTCATGTATTTTGGGCTTCGGTTTTCATACTTCCTGATCGTGTTTTATTGGATATTGAGCAAAATCTGTGAGCCTTTCTGTGGTGTCAAGGAGGGTCTAGTCGGTGGAAGTCCAAGGTGGCATGGGAGGATGTTTGTCTCCCCAATAAGGAAGGTGGTTTAGGCATTCGACGGCTTGAACCATTTAATCAAGCCCTTATGATTTCGCATGTTTGGAAGCTGCTCACGAATAAAGAGTCGCTTTGGGTCCACTAGATTCATGCTTATAAACTCCGTGGGAGGAGTTTTTGGGATATTCCAGTTAGAGGAAATATCACGTGGGGTTGGCGTAAGATTATTCTTCTACGTCCTTTCTTACGGGAATTTATCTGGCATAATATTGGTGATGGTAGGTCTACGCTGGCATGGTATGATAAATGGTGTTCCTTGAGTCCACTGTTTACTATAATAACTACTAGGGACATCTTTCGTGCTGGTTTTGATAAGGATACCAAGGTTCGTGACTTACTGTGGGATGATATTGTTAACTGGCCAGATGTATGGAGGTCAAAATATCCTATGTTAAATATTACTCCAACTCCTACTCTATCTAACAGACGGGATACATTGGAATGGCGTGATCTTGATGGCAGTATTAAGCCATTTTCTACTCATGCTGTTTGGGATGTGCTGCGCCCTAGGAACCCTCATGTCCCGTGGTATTTTGTTGTTTGGTTTCTAGGTTGTATTCCCAGTCATGCGTTCTTGTTTTGGCTAATTATTAGACGTCGGTTGAAGACTCAAGATAGGCTTCGCACTTGGGACCATGTGGACGTGTCAGTGAAATTTCCTCTTTGTGAGTTACAACCGGATAGTCATGAACATTTTTTTTTCGAATGTGGTTTTTCTAAACAGGTTTGGAATGAAGTGAAAGACCTTGCTGGGCTTCCTGGTTCGTTACCATCTATTGATGCTATTTTACTTGATATTCTTCTATTTGCTAATCTAAAATCTTCGAGGAGCGTGGTAGCAAAGTTGATGGTTGCGGCGTCTATGTATTCCATTTGGCAAAAACGGAATTATCGCATTTTTCGGAAGGAAAAGAGATTGGCTGGTCAAGTGGCTGATTTTATCAAGTCTATTGTTCGCCTAAAACTTATGTCGTGTCGCTGGAAGCAATCTACCAATGTTCTTCAGCTGTTTCAAAGATGGAAGCTGGCTGATTCGTTACTCATAAGAAGATGATGGACTCTTTGGTGTGCTTGTGTACCTTTAGGTGGTTCTTTCCTATTGGTGTTCTTGTTTTTGTAGCTGTGATTATATGGCCTGTCATATAATCTTGTAGTTCAAGCATTGTCTTGAGGTTAATACGGTACTTCAGCCGTATTCCAGTGTACTTAATGATTTAGGTGATTAATATATTTTACCGGGGAACCTTGTTCCCTTTTACCCAAAAAAAAAACTCTTTACATATTGTGTGCAATCTCGTAATCTCGAGTTCGATCCTAACACACGACTATTAATTTAAAGTCCATAAACTTACAACTTTTATGTATATTTTCCTAACATATTCAGTGCAATAATTTATAGCATCCCATAAACTGAGAAATCAAAATACATGTCTCACAAGGCTTTTTATTGTAATGAAGGATGGAATGGTTGCAGCATATCACATTCTGAATAAGAGTTATAGAATTAGCAACAACCTTAAACAAATGGCACCCTCTTTGATGGAAGTTGGCGCACGTTTGTTCCTTGTTAGGTTCCTACGAGATCATATTGCTACTGGAACTTTAATGTGAGTGAAGTTAAGTTGTTATATATTCTGTCGCCTTTTATTATGGGTTAAATTCATAGGCGAGCTATATTTCTATGCCGCGCAGTTTATTGGAAGAAGGTGGCACAAGGTTTACTTTTGAAGGAACAAAAAAGGAGAGTCATTTAAAAGTTTATGTGAAAGTTCACAATCCCCAACTTTATTTGAAGGTCAGAGCTCTGTTACTTTCTCATTTCATTATATATAATTTAATCTTCACATAAAGAATTAGATAAGTATCCAACTATCCATGCACATACTTAATACTCATCCCTGTTAAATGTTTTTCCTTGCAGATTGTTACAAAATCTGACATAGGTCTTAGTGAAGCCTACATGAATGGAGACTTCTCCTTCATTGATAAAACAGATGGTCTTGTAAATCTGATTACGGTGAAGTGTTAAATCATGTTTTTCGTTGATATTCAAGTAGCTACGTACAATTAATGCTTCCTTATTGTAGTATGTCCATTTTTCAGATTTTCATTGTTAACAATGATTTGAAGGATCTTGACCGCAAAAATAGAAAAAGGTAGTGTAGCTTTAAGACAAGCTTTGCGTGTTGAATAGTTTACACTTGCTCATGATTTCTAAAATTATGCATTGTTTATATGCTTAGAGGTTGGTGGACACCAATGTTTTCAACAACTATGATAGCCTATGCAAAGTACTTCTAAAATCATTATTCGAGGCGCAATAGTCTTACTCACGCACATAGTAACATATCACGCCACTACAATCTGTCAAGTGAAATCTTTTACATCTTCTGAATATATCTTTTTAGTATCTGTCATAAACGTTAATTCTCAATACATATCATTTTCTGTGCATATAGAGTAATGAATTCTTTTCTCTATTCATGGATGAGACGGTGCGATACTCATCTGCAATATTCAAGGTGAGGCTTTGTGAGCTACAACTATTTTGTTCAAATATAACTCTTTCTTTTTGCAGAATGAGGATGAAGACTTGAAAGTAGCACAAATGAGAAAAATCAATATGTTGATTAAGAAGGTAACAATTGGCATACAAATGTAGCACTGCAATTACTTTCTTGGCAAATGTCTTGCTGAAATGTTTCCGCTGAACTCATCTATCTAGGCAAGAGTTGATGAAAACCATCAAGTTCTTGACATAGGATGTGGTTGGGGGACTTTAGCTATTGAAATAGTCAAACAAGCTGGATGTAGATACACTGGCATCACTCTCTCAATAGAGCAAATCAAATATGCTGAAAGTAAAGTAGAGGAAACTAGCCTACAGGTACAAATGTGGTTCTTAAATATTGAAAAACAAAAAGATATGATTTACTTGTATTTATATTGTGTGGTCTCTTAATTAATGCATTTTGATTATTCAGGATTAAATCAAATTTTTACTATGTGATTATAGGCAATTTCCTAACACTTTCAAGTATGATAGAGTAATTGCTTGGTGAGTTAGTGCATGTTTCATCTCTATAATGCTACATGACAAGATTAGAACACATATGGTTAACTAAACCATGTAGTGTCTGTTATTCTCAGTGAATGCATAGAGCATGTTGGCCATGAATACTACGATGAGTTCTTTGGGTGTTGTGAATTAGCATTGGCAGAGGATGGGATTTTGTTGATGCATGTATTAAACGGGGATAACAATATAAGAAAAATAGGCTCGGCAGATCTTCATAAGTCACGGGTGATTGGTGTATTTTGCTTACACCTCATAGCATGTTAATTTAGTATATTTATATATTTATTTTTCATTATATATGTACTTTGAGTGTGTTTTGTGATTATGTAGGTTACGAGCGAAATGGAATAAAATGGCCGCTTTAATTAATTTTTTGGAGAAAAGACATTGTGAGTGCCGATGAATGAAGAAAAAATATTGAAGAAAAAGATTTGAGCGGGTCGCAATATTTTCGGTCATCTTTTATTTGTCCGGGCTTCGTTCGATCAATTAATTGTGTTGGGTTAATTTTTATTGGGCCAAAGTTATTATATGTCAAAAGGATTTAAAAATAAAAAAAATAAATACTTTTGGCCTATTTGGACCCAATGGCCCAATATTTAACCGACATTAATAAGTATAAAAGGAAGAAACAAAAAGACAAATCAAAAGAGAAGGGGATTTGTTTTTGCCGATTAACACAAGGAAAAAAAAAAAAGACATTCGTCCATTGTATTAGCCGTCATTCAAGAATGAGATAACAAAAAAAATACAAGTTAGTTGCGATGTTGCACGTCCGCCGAGGCAACATTAACATTAAATAAAGGAGCATCTTATATTTAAGTGAAACAATTCGAAGGTAACATACAATAAGCAACATGAACAGTAGATTGCGGGCCGAGTACATCGCGATGTCCGGCTAATTTTGTTGTAATTCCTTCTGATAACTTTATTTATGGTTTGATCATTACTTTTGGGTTATCATATTTTTATTACATTGATTTATGATTTATTTATAAATTATTTTTTATTGACTTAATATTATGTTTAATTATTTGTGCAAGACAATTTATTATTAGTTAACGATTCATACTTATTTTATTTAGTTAAAAAAAAGATGGTCGTATAATTGATATAAATTGTACCTAAATAAATTGTTAAAACATAATTATTAGTTGGATTAATATAAGATTTATTATCGCGAGTCATAGATAAACATAATAAATGCCAACATTAATTCAATCATATTAAGTCAAAATAATCTTTGTAATCGGTTCTAAAAAGTTTCAAAAATCCATAAGTGTGACCAACCATAAATATTAGGAGCTAGAAGGGATTGCATTTTTCTTTTAATTGTTTACATCTTTATTTTATTTTTCTAGCTTTACTATTAGTTTAATAATTATTTTAATTTTTAATCAGCATTTTTATTATCAAAAGTATTTTAGTTGTCAGATTTCAAAACCAAAACCTTTATTGATCAGTGATCACCTCAAAACTTAAACTAAAACCACATAGTCCTCGTGGATCGATACCCATTTACCCTATCTAGTATAAGGTAATTAGGTTTTTTTTTTTTACCGGCACTTCGACGTCGATCAAATTTTTGGCGCCGCTGCCGGGGACTCAGTGAGCTTTTCGTTTAAGTTTTTGTTAATATTTTTCTTTAATAAAATAAAAAAATACAAAAAGATTTTATTTTTCTTGTTTTGTTTTGTTTTGTTTGTTTGTTTTGTTCTTGTGAGTGTGCAGGTTAGTGTATGCGCACACGTAGATCGGGACGGACATCACCGTTTGCTTACGATCCTGAGGTTGAGAAAAGTGCAAGGTTAAGAAGGAAGACGTTTCGACAGTTTTCTACTAATCTTGATTTTTCAGGTTTAGCAGAGCTTTTCACTGAAATGCCAGGTGACGAAGATGTTGGCGGAAGTGCTAGCGGCAGTACTAGCGGAGAAGAATCTCCACCACGGGGTGTTGATTCTTATTACAGGTCGGGGATCTTCGAGGATCCTTTGCCTATCGTGTATCCGGATCCGGTTAAAGGGGTTACAAGTAACTTCAAGATCCAGCCGAACCTCATAGCAATCTTGCCAGTGTTTAGAGGTCGTGAGGAGCCATATGCACATCTGCGAGAATTCTTCTCAATTGCTAACACACATCAGGTTAATAACATTACCAAGGATGAGGTAAGACTTCGCCTTTTTCCTTTTTCTCTTAAAGATCAAGCTAAGGACTGGTTCTCATCTCTTGAGCCAGGTAGTATTAACTCATGGTCTGAAATGCAATCTGCTTTTCTTGAGGAATTTTATTCTATAAGTAAAACTGCTGCCATTAGGAATAAGATTAAATCCTTTCGTCAAATCCCAGGAGAGCAGTTTCATGAAGCATTTAATAGACTTAAGGAGTTATTAAGAACATGCCCTCATCACGATGTTCCAAAATGGGAGCTTGTCAAAGTCTTCTATGATGGGTTGGATTATAACAACCAACAATTTGTGATGGCCACTAGTGGGGGTATGTTTTTCTCGCGACCTATGGAGGAAGAATGGGAGATTTTTGAGAAACTAAGCAAAGGTTCTAAGACCCAAGCTTCAGTGGATCGAAACAACCACCCATCTTCCGCCAATTATGTGTCTAACCAACGTGGCACAAATTCTGAAATTAGCGAGTTAAGTAAGAAAGTTGATCTTTTGTTGAAAAATATAGGAAAAGGTGTTCCGAATGTGTCTAATGTGTCGCATAGTGGGTGTTCAATGTGTGGTGATCCGAGTCACTCTGTCGATAATTGTCAAAGTTGGGTGGCGCCACCAAATGAGGAGGTAAATGGAGTCTATGGTGGTCGTCCACGAAATGACCCATTCTCCGAAAGTTACAATCCTGGATGGCGCAATCACCCCAATTTCCGTTGGAAAGATGAAGACAGTCGCCCTAATAATGCCCAACAACACTATGGTTACAAACCAAGGTACGAGGGTGGTGATTCATCTAACTTCCAACAAAATTCTTACAATCATAGGCCACAACAACAATATCCAAATCAGGGCCAAGGGCAAGATGACAACCGTCTCTTGAACCTTGACCGAAAGTTTGATAGGCTTATGGATTCATTGGCTACCAACAATCAAGAGATCAATAGAAAATTTGAGGTCACTAATCAAAGACACGAGACCACTACTAAATCTATCGCAGCTCTTGAGAGACAAGTTGGTCAATTAGCGGATCAATTAAGCAAAAGAGATGAGGGAAGGCTACCGAGCTACCCCACCATGAATCCCGCACACAAGAAAAATGGAAATGAGCACGTGAATATGGTGACATCTCTTCGAAACGGTAAAATCTACAACAATGACAAGGGAATTCCAAATTTTCCTGATGTCGAGGATTTCGTCATTGATGACGAAATTATTGTTGAAGGTAAAAATTCTGATAATGTTAAGTCCGGTTCTGAGTTGGTAAATGATTTGTTAAATGATTTTTCTAAACCAACAACACCGAATCCTAAAGCTACTGAAGTTCCCGAAGTTAAGGAGGGTGGTGTGCCCAACACACCATACCCCACAGCTTTGGAGAAATCGACATCTGCACGGTTAGCTAAAAAGGGTCCTCACGCTGAGGATATGTGGGAGACTTTCAAGCAAGTTAAAATCAATCTCCCCCTTATTGATGCTATCAAGCAAATTCCTGCATACGCCAAGTTTTTAAAGGACTTGTGTACCCAGAAGAGGAAGCTGAAGGCGTCGTTGCCTAAAAAGATTGACTTAACTGAGCATGTTAGTGCAGTCTTATCTAGCTCTCTTCCTCCTAAATTCAAAGATCCTGGAGCACCACTGATTTCAGTTGTGGTCGGTAATATTGCCATTAAGAAGGCGCTCCTTGACCTTGGTGCTAGTATTAACATCCTTCCTGCTAGTTTGGTTGATAAGTATGACTTAGGAACTCTTCGTAAGACAGACACCATTATTTCCTTAGCCGATCGATCTACCAAAATTCCTAGATGTATCTTAGAGGATGTTATTGTGAAAGTTGATGATTTCTATTACCCAGTTGACTTCTTTGTTATGGACACCGAGTCACAATACAAGGATGTTCAACCAACTATTATCCTTGGTCGCCCATTCTTAGCCACGATAGATGCTAGGATTAATTGTCGAACTGGTGCCATGGATATTGCCTTCGGTAATAAGAAGATAAGATTGAATGTGTTTAATTCTATGAATTCTCCTACGATGAATGAAGAAAGAATATTGAAGAAAAAGATTTGAGCGCGTCGCAATATTTTCGGTCACCTTTTATTTGTCTGGGCTTCGTTTGAGCAATTGTTGGTGTTGGGTTATATTTTATTGGGCCAAAGTTATTATATGTTAAAAGAATAAAATATATATATATATATATATATATATAGTTTTGGCCCACTTGGACCCAAGCCCAAAAGTGTAACCGACATCAAAGTTCTATAAAAGAAAAAAAAAACGCCGGTGGTTTTTTTTGGAGTGGGGACAACACAATCGCAAGATAGCCAAAGAGAATTGAAAAAAGAAATATTCCCATCACTTGGGACATTAGACAGCCGCAAACAATTGTTGCAAAGGGACACTATCCGAATTCGATTGATATTGATAATAGGTGGGGGCCATTAATTGTATTCATTGACAAAACAGTGGGAGATCCGAATCTTAAAGAAAAAAAAAGCAAAGAAAATATTCTTAGTGTTTTATTTTGATGATGGGTGAGATGAAGTGGCCCGAGTGTACCGCGATGTCCGGCTAATTTTGTTGTAATTCCTTCCGGTAACTTTATTTATGGTTTGATCATTATTTTTGGATTAGTATATTTTTATTACATTGATTTATAATTTATTTATAAATTATTTTTATTGAGTTAATATTATGTTTAATCATTTGTGCGAGACAATTTATTATTAGTTAACGATTCATACTTATTTTATTTAGTTAAAAAAAAGATGGTCGTATAATCAATATAAATTGTACCTAAATAAATTGTTAAAACATAATTATTGGTTGGGTTAGTATAAGATTTATTATTGCGAGTCATTGATAAACATAATAAATGCCGATATTAATTCATTCATATTAAGTCAAAATAATCTTTGTAATCGGTTCTAAAAAGTTTCAATAATCCATTAGTGTGATCAACCATAAATATTAGGAGCTGAAAGGGATTTCATTTTTCTTTTAATAGTTTACATCTTTATTTTATTTTTCTAGCTTTACTATTAGTTTAATAATTATTTTAATTTTTAATCAGCATTTTTATTATCAAAAGTATTTTAGTTGTCAGATTTCAAAACCAAAACCTTTATTGATCAGTGATCACCTCAAAACTTAAACTAAAACCACATAGTCCTCGTGGATCGATACCCATTTACCCTATCTAGTATAAGGTAATTAGGTTATTTTTTTTTTACCGGCACTTCGACGTCGATCAACGGGAAGAAAAAAAGAAAAAAAAACATGTTTTCATATTAAAAAGTAAAACTAACAATATTGCAAGCACAATACTACTGTGATAATTAACATTTGCCATATTTGGAATATCTTTAGTTCACATATCACCCAGATGGAAGGTATGATAAATTCTGGAAAACCGCAGACTTTATTAGAGAATATATACTTCCTAGAGGGTGCATACCTTCAAATAACAGGATAACATCCGTTATGGCTACTGCATCGAGACTATGGTTAGTGCTATAATCATTCGGATATCAATCACCATGTCACTCCCAGGCAGTTCCTCGTTCTCATTATCATACTTATCAAATGCTTAGATAAATTATAGTGTGGATGCTGTGGAAAAAATAAGAATATGTTACTATCACACAATCAGACGCTAGAGGATAAATTTGATGAAGAATCAAAGGTGACTTAAAAAATGTTATCCATGATTTTATCATTTGTTGTAAGCAAATTTTACTTCGGTCATTATTCTATAATATTACGTGCAGAAAAGTTCCTGCTTTGGGCTTAGACCAAGATTTCATCCATGCTTGGGATTACTATTTTGATAGTATTTCTACTGCCTTTATGACCGGAACACTTGAGCTATCAGGTACTAGCTTCTTTTTTACTTCATTATTAAAAAAATTAAAACAACTGATATTACCATAACAATCAATCATAACTTCCTTTTTACCTTTGTAAATAGAACTCTTAGCTATAAGAAGAGAATTTTGATACGTTATTTCATCTATTGAAGGTTGTGTTCTCACGGTCTGGAAACGTTGCCACATTGGTAAATTCTTACAATGGTGTTGCTTCAGCTACTTGAACGCCATGTTGGATTCGTTCATCTTCAGCTTGCTGCGCCTAGTTCCCAAAAGTCCATCATCTCTACTTGTGATGTATATGTTGACTTGCCAATAACAACAAGCAGCTACTGCATTGATCTCAATAAAATTATGATAGAGTAAGGAGGAAGTATTCTTTTTACAGGAGTTGTTGCATTTGATAAAAATGTTCCAGAAAACGAGTGGTTTATTGTCCCTGTGATGTTTAAGTAATAATCCAGTCCACTTGGTCCAGAAGATGAACAATAAGCTCTATACAAAATAACAATCCAGATTAAACTCAATGCAAACATAATCTGAGAGAGTCAATATATTGTCCCTATAATATTTGATTATACAATTTTTAACACTTTCCTATGAATCGAAATACAACATTTTAATGGTTCAAAATTTCTAGTCTTTTTTAGTGTGCTTTTGGTCCAAAATTTCTGCATTTAAATATTTGTTGCAGTGGTAGTTCAATCAGCCTTTCAGGTATCTCAACACTTGTGGTATCTAATACGAATAACATGGAGCCATAAGTGCACTGAGACGTGATGGGTAAAGATGTAATGGGTCACAACGTTATAAACACAAATGCGAAAGTAAACCTTCATTTGACCACACTTATCCAAGCCTCTGTATGAACCTATGAGGAAGTAACCAAATAAGCTAACCTTAAAGAAACTCTAGTCAGCCCCCAACCAATATCAAATCAACTATCAACAGGTTGTAAAGATAATCAAAAACACACAGCAAGAACACCAAACTTTTAGCGTGGAAAACCCCAAAGTGGGTAAAAACCATGGGACAACTAGTTCCACTTAAATCACTATGAACAAAGAGATACAAGTCTTTTTTAGTTTACACTAGAGACATATACAAGCAAAGAACAAGTAAGGATACATATCACCAAATAACTAGAAGTATGACGCGAGCTGCCTAGGCACGAGAACATGACTTCTAGGCCTCCAAATCAAAATTCATACAGTCAAAACCTTCCTTCAGATATAAGGATGAGTTTATATAGGTTCAGGTAGGGTACTACATGAAATGCTTTTTTATGCAGTTATAGGCATCTCTAGCCACCATATAATACATATTGCATAGGTGGAAACCACCTATATAAAGGCTGTTAACAACACTGCCTAAGAGCAAGGCAATAACACAAGTACACTGCCCTGAGAGCGTAGATCGAAGAGCCTAGCTCGAAGAGGTGAGCCCGAACCCTGCCCTGCTCGAAGATCGTAGATCGAAGAGGCAGTGGCTTCCTGCCCGAACCCGGCTTCCCTCTGAGATTGTAAATCGAAGAGTTAGTCGGTTCCTGCCCGAACCCGGCTTGGCTTCCTGCTTGCCCGAGGTTGGCTCTCTCCTTTGTACTCCGATCCGAGAGTGCTCCTCACCCGAGGATCACTCTCTCCTCTGCACTCCAAGAGTGATCCTCGCCCGAGGATCCCTCTCTCCGTCGGCTGCTGCTGTTGTATGATAAAATACTCTGACTCTCTCTTATCTTTGTTTCTCTTACTTCACTCTTTGATAACCTTCAGAAAATCTGAAGATGTATACACTATGCATAGATTAAATGGCCCCAAAATGGGCCCCAAGATGTTGGGCTCTTAGATACCTAGTATCCATAAAGTACTTTATAATTGAGAAAGTACTCTAAAAGTACTTTAAAACTGAAGAAAGTTCTCTAGTTTTCAGCAAATGGAGAACTATGGCAATACTAACTAATCCTTAATCCGAATAGATTAAAAAAATACCCAACAAATCTCCCTTTCCTGTCTAGGCGGAGGAGTTCGCCATAACCGGCGAATGAGCAACATACCTTCAACTTTTCCCTTGCTGTAGCCTTCGTCAACATATCAGAAGCATTATCATCCGTATGAACTTTATTAAGTTCAAACATACCATCTTTAATGACATCTCTTATCCAATGATGCCGAACATCAATATGTTTTGTTCTTTTATGAAACATCGAATTCTTGGCAAGGTGAATAGCACTTTGGTTGTCACAAAGAACCACATACCGTTCTTGCTTGAAACCAAGTTTTTGCAAAAACCTTTTCAACCACAATTGTAAAACCCTAGCATAATCGTATCCTTAATTCGAGGACAAATTATTTTTTAGAGGGAAAGAATTATAAAACCCATATTTAAAAATCCTCGAATATTAAATACGCAGCCTCAGTTTCATTTAAATAAATTTAATTAAACGTTAACAGAAAATACGCAGCCTCAGTTCAGTTAAATATTACAAATATATATATATAAATATATATATATATATATATATATATATATATATATATATATATATATATATATATATATATATATATATATATATATATATATATATATATATATATATATATATATATATATATATATATATATATATATATATATATATATATATATATATATATATATATATATATATATATATATACTTGCGTCGTAACCCGCGCAACGGGCGGGGTCGTTTTTTGTTGTTGTCCCGGAGGGTTTGTTGTTTGTGCGTTTTTAGTTTATTGTTTCTTTAATTTACTCTTTAGTAGATTTTAGTTATAGTTATTATTTTTTATTTCTCTACTTACGCACCTAACAGGTTAACAATAAAAAACATGAGTTAGAATCGAAAAAGAAAAAATAAAAATAATTTTATTCACTCTAAAGTTACTTCTAAAATAGCCAAACAACATAAAACACCTATAAATTTGAAGCCCCATTTAAACAGCTTTAAAAACATTTGGTCAAAAGTACTAATATTACTGAAAGAAATACGTTTATCATAACCCTTAGAGCTTTACTTTAACACAACGTAACATGTTGTTTAGGACAACGACGGACGCCAAGCGAATTATACAATTAGCATATAGCAATTTTCGCAATTGAGGAAATTTTAGTGTCAGGCCAAACAAAGTTTGCATGATAATTAAAAGCTATTTTAGTATTCATGTTTGACCCATGAGTAAGAAAGAGCCATTTGGCTAGCCCATATATGAATGTGTGTGAAAAGAAAATTCATTTTCTAACAATGTATTGAAATTGGGGTTTTTAATTGACCTTGTCTAGTGACTAATTCAATCAGTTGAACCACCAAGAACCCGGTTCCATACATAAGTAACTTTTAATATGTAGTATTGTATAATTTTATAATTGATCTTATGTCTAATTAAATCGATAAAAAGTATTTATTGTTTACTCAAAAATAATTAATTTTTAGTTTTATATTTATAACATTATAGTAAAAAGTATGAAAAAATACTTATTCGTCCTAAAATTATTATCACCAAACAATAATTACACAGTTTAAGAAATGTGTATTAAATATTGTTTTGAATTTTACAAAAGTAAGACAAATTTACCCTTTGATAATTATTTAATTAATTCATAAGGTTTAGTTAGTAACACTTTTAATTAAGGATAATATAGTAAATTTAAATAATTCCACCAAATATATATAGTGGACAATAATTTTGGAACAACCCGAAAAGAAAATATAGACAATAATTTTAGGATTGAGGGAGTAATAATTTATTATTATAACTTGTAATAAATATAAAAAAATAATATTAATTAATGTTTTAAGTTAGTTTTGACTTTCTTTTAACTAACATTAGTCACTATCACTTTAATTTATTTTTAAAATTTAGAAATGTTTGTGGAAAAAAATTTCTAGAAAATCTTTTTTAATAAAAAATTGTGACTTGGCTCGATTAATAAAATCGGGTCAACCCGAGTCAACGAAAAATCGACGGTTCAATCCGGTCTTCAATCAAGCAAAAACCAGGTCACATTCGGCCGATCTTCGAGCCGGTTCACGGATCAACCGGTTGAACCAGCCGGGTAAACTCGGATTTTAAAACATTGCGTCCAAGTATGACAGGCTCATGAAGAAGCAAAAGTATGACCAATTGAAGTCTTTATTTGTAAAGACCATATACATAACCAACAAATAACAATAATATAGTTGTTAACAGTTCCTTATACTTTCGAATAGGTTTTACAAATAATATCAGCAGGTCCCAAAATCACAAAACAAAACTTCATCTGCTGACCCAATCTAATGTAGTCAAGTTCCACATTTGCATTCACCATTTGTGTTTCATCCTCATTCACCAACGTCTCTTTTATGACGCCAAATTTTATTAACAAACTTTATTTTAGTAGTTGGTTTTCATCGATGCAAAAGTCGTTGAAGTAACATCTACCGTCTAATCACTTGTTTCAAGATTGCTGGTCACTGAGCTCTGAACAATTGTCAATGTCGGAAGCTGCTTTTGGACCATTGAGTCCTGCACATTTTCCATGTGGTTGTGTATCATTGACCAATTCCCCAATTGAATTCCTTTGATGACCAGGATTCGTACAACGGTGAACCCTTTTCACGACTTGAACTTCTACGGAGCCGTAACTGTGAAATCTCTTTGTCCTTTTTGGTCAACGCATCTTTCAAACTAATCCGCTTGAACCATCAATCCGCTTGAACCATCAAAATTGAACTTAGTATAATTGTCATTAATTGTGCATTTGAGAGGGTTCTGAGATGAATAGGCTCCAAATCATATCTTTCTTTATTTATGAAACACAAACATAAATACCTCAGCATTCCTTAGTTCCAATGCACTATCCAAACATGATTGTTCTCAAGAAAATCGGTGTCTGGAATATTTGTTCTTCAAGTCCAGTTAGTGTGTCTTCGATCTCAAGAATACCTACAAACCTGCGTGCTTCAGAGGAAAATAATTTTTTTATAGCAATCATAAAAGTTTTACCCAATTGACATGGTAATTTGCGTTTCATCTAGTGACAAACAAAGAACTTTGATCTTTGAGGAAAAGCCTAAAAACTCACTACACCTGATATATAGGTACAATCTGATTGAGATGGGACTCGTACCATATGCATCTAGCGGTGAATCGTCTACCTCTTCAACATCATCAACTTCCTCTTTCTAAAAATATGTTCTTGAAAGGAGACATTATTAATCAAATTATAAGGAAGTATTCTTAGTATGTATTTTCTAGGCTGCGAAAACATCACATGATATATAGTTTACGATGAGAACGTTAATCACATCGGGGGTTTGGAGTTGCTTATTTTTGTGCCATCCTAACTGCTTCCTTGTTTTGGATTTTGGAGTGAGAAAACGATAAGGATATTGCACAGTATTACTTCATTCTTTATATCATTTGATGTAAGGGAAGATTCTTTTAGCAACTTTATCAAAACATGCATGTACATAGTTATTTACTTTCTACTTCTGAGATATTCATGTTTGTCTCAAAGATTTAGTCCATCTCACGCTTGCTATTACCTTGCTTATTTTGGTGCCATCCTAACTGCTTCCTCGTTTTGGATTTTGGAGTGAGAAAAAGATAAGGATATTGCACAGTATTACTTCATTCTTTATATCATTTGCTGTAAGGGATGGTTCTTTTAGCAGCTTTATCATAACATGCTTGTATATAGTTATTTAGTTTCTACTTCCAAGATATTCATGTTTGTCTCAAAGATTTAGTCCATCTCACGCTTGCTATTACCTGCAGTTGGAGATGAAGAGACAAAAGTTTAGTTATGTACATGCAAATCGTTGTAAATAAAATAAAAGAACTTGGGATTAAGCTCAAAAAACAGAAGCAAGACACTATACTGATGTAACATGAGTTATTTTACTTAATACTGGGTATATCAAGTAAAACCTTGTGATCACTAACCTATTAATGAATCGAAGAAATATTAGATGTGGGTCGATTACATCACTAACCTTTGATGCAATAGTGGCGAGAGAAACATCAGAAATTCCAAGTTTCTCCAAGTTCAATGTAATTGTATAACCATATCTAGCTAAAAGAAATCATGATTCTGAAATCATAACACTTGTAGCCTAGAGAAAAAGTTTAAGAACAAAGTTGTTGCTCTCACGTGATATATGGAATCATGAATAGATACAAATATGAACTCTTCTTTATTTAATGGAATTACGTAATTCAGATTAAAAGGAATGAAATATAAAACAACTTAGATATATTTATTGCTTTGTAAACTCACATCAGCTGGAACATGTATCTTTCCACTAACCATACATGCTGCTAACCTTCTAGCATGACCATTGGCCTTTCAATTATATGTGTGTGGAAAATTATTGAAAATAGTTTTAGCAACACAAGTACGCTATCTTTAAGCTCTCGTACACCTTCTTGAAACATTTCACCAATCTAAAGCAACATATATATTCAACAAATGACAAATAATAAGTCACATACACAAACTTTTCTATGGAATCTGGCATACAGTTTGAGGTGTCTTGCATGCATCGAAAACTACAACACACAGTCGGCATTTAATTAGCACTACAAACATTATTCATCATATTTTTTTTTCATGAGCTTATATTTCCTAAGTCCCTGGATCAATCTGATGAAAAGAAAACATCATAATTTTGATGCATCGTACCTTCTTTAGCGCGACCATTAGCCACAGTACCAAGTCCTACATGATGACAACACTTGTAACATTACCATATTCATAAACCTTTTCTCTCTCAAGATTATTCACGCACACGTTTGTAAGATTGGGTTTCGTCCTTTCACTTTTATCGAGAAACTTCGCCAGATGTTAAAACATGAACCAAATCAAATGTTGTACTTTCATTTTTCCTAACTGAGGTGTCTTTCATTTCAGAATTTTCTTTCTCAATACAGAATCAGACACTACTTGGTGATTTTACCTTTCTCAGTTTCTTGTATATTATTAACAGGTGTCGAAGTGAAAGTGGAATCTACAGGAGGTACCAAACAAGTTGCTGCAAAAGGATTCGATGAAGGTGTTGATGATGGTTGACTGCGTTTGATTTTCACGACTCTTCTGTTGACTGAAGTTTTAAATGTGCCGATTCCTTGGATTATAGAACCTCTTCATCATCAAGAGCAGGGTTATCTCGAGATAACTCCCTACCAGTAGCTCTTTTTAGAAGGTTGAAACGTCATCTGTGCATCCCCCATTATGAATACTATGACCGTAGTTTGGTGACCAACTAAACTCCAAGTCAAATAATATCCAACAGCCCCCTTTGGTTAAAAGAACATTTAGAATTATAATAAAATAACATGAAACCTCGGTATTCTATGGCTAACGGTCAAATGGGTAGCGAGAAAGTGTGTTACTTAACATAGTAATTTTCAATCAGCAATCAGTTCATCAAAGTAATTTACCAGATGTCATTGATGACAGATTAACGTAGAAATCCGGTTAATAAAATTAAAGCAGTTGTATTTTAAAACTTACGGAACAATAGGGTATGTGTAAAGTCAAATTTACCGCGTTATACAACTAATTAAGAGGATATTCATATAAGTTCGGATTAGACAATATCAATTCAAACATATTAACACCAACCTACAAATCATACAAAATTTGTGACAAAACATATTTGAGACAAAACATACAAAATTATTTGCAGAAAATTCAGCAAATAAACTACGTGCTGTTTGGACATATACGGTTTAAGGGAGGGATAAGGTGTTGTTAAGAAGGGAGCTACTATTAGTAAATAGGTATTTAAGTTACATTTTTAATGTTACCTTGATCTTTATATCTGCCATTCTCATTGTCAGCTTGCGTGGAGAGGAAGTAGTTCAATCATAAATTTGCGTAACCTATGAAGATCAATTATCTTGGTATGTGTGCGAGGAAGTCACACATACTTGTAATCAACTAACAATTTGGCGCCAAGTCTTATATTTTCGCCCATATGAAAATTGAAGTTAGGAATTTAAAAGTTTCATTGTTCTACTAATTTGACCAAAAAGTATTTCAGGGGCTTATAAATATCACATAATTTTCTCTCTAAGAATGGAAACATAAGAAGCATACACTTCATTCCTTCATATTTATATTTTTTTATTCTATAATGTGTAACCCAAAGCGCATTCCTTTAACAATGTATATGGTTCCATACGTAAGATAATGAAACTTATGGCCCAAAACTTATACTGAACTGACCTTCAATTGTGTAATGTCAGAGATCAGGTACCCCATCATTTATTTTATAAAAAATTATACTTAGGATGACTTTCTGCTTTATTCGACTCATTCTTCTTATTAGCTAAATTTGTATTTTTGAGTCATTTGAACTGTCAATGTGGGATGTCAATAATTATCATGACTGGCTGAAGTTGTAGGAGAGGTAGTTCAGTTTACCACATGTAAATTGTCCCACTTTTGATGAATCGGTATGGAAGTTGAATGGAACCCAGTTTCCCACACCAAACCTCGTCTCTGAACGGCGAGTGAAGATAAAGTCAATCTGTGTGTTTTAAAAAAATCCGTTGTATAGCAACAACAGCAACATCAGCCTCCTCGTTTGTCTATATACAAAACAATTGATAACATTCTCTGTTAGCAACTCAAGTCTGATTGCAAATCTATCATCTATGATTATGCATGAATTCAATCTTTTCGTTTGAAGATTATTCGCTGAAAAGGAAGAAGTATTTGATGGCCCTATAAGAACTAAACACTCAAATCAAAATGACCCTTTAAGAAGCAAATATTGACTTATGGATGTGATTCTAAGGATTAAAAGAATAAGCTTACTTTTAAAATTATTATGAGATAATTTGACTCGTAGCAGCACTGATTTCACTGTATAGCAGGAATATCAGCCTCATAACTATACACTCACGCCTCTCATGTGTCAAACAAACCTACGTCTTGGAACTGATTCCACTGTATAGCAGCAACATCAGCCTCCTCGTTTATCTATATACAAAATATATTGATAACATTCTCGATCTGTTAGCAACTCATGTCTGATTGCAAATCTATCATTTATGATTATGCATGAATTCAATCTTTCAATTACATTGAAGATTATCACGGACCGATTCTTTGAGCTTCACCAATCAATTTGAAAGTACAAGGGATAATTTTCTATTCAGCCTGCAGTTTTATATTGAACCTACACTTTTTTATATTCAACCTGCACTTTTTATATTCAACCTGAACTTTTTCTTAAGTACCAAGGGATATTTAGGTTGCAGGCCTTCTAACAATAGCAGAGCCAGAAGTTTATATTCAACCTGCCTTTTTTTACAAATTACAAAGTAGTTTAACGCGAGCTCAATTCCTTATTGCTTTGTAATCCAATGATTAAGCTTCTTATTGCTTCTGTATATTTACCAATAAGAGTTCAATGTCAATTTGAAAGAAGATAAGGAGTAAAATAAAGGTACCTTTAAAGAGACTTGCAATTATCTCGGCAGCAACAGTCACTTCCATAAGATTTTTCGTGCTATGACTTCTATCAACCTCCTCTTTGGCAGATGTAACCTTTATAAAATAAATCCGCTATAACATAAAAAATACGTGTATATACGAACCGATAGAGTCTTGTTGGAAGCAACCGGGCTCCTTTATGTTGCTTATCGCCTCCATTATAAGATTATCCAACCTGTAAACAATGAAGAGGAACAAAAATATGAATTCTGATATTGTTGCCAGAAACAAAATAACTACGATATGTGACAAAAATATCAGTTCCGATTCGCATATATATATATGAAAATAATTGGATATGATTAACCAAATTAAAATCAAATGCGATTAAAGATCAATTGAAACTGGATACCTGTATATAATACAAATCAATCGAATACGATTAGGGTTTCAAAACTGGATTAAAAATCAAATACGATTAAAGATCAATTGAAACTAGAAAAATGGATTAAGGCTGATTTAGATTTAGGGTTGATTGATTTAAATTTTGAAAAAAAAAACGAATTAGAGTTTTGATTGATCATTGATTTGGTGTTTTTTTAGGGTTATGTATCTATGATTGGTGGAGGTTATGAAGAGCAGGATAAAAAATGAGAAAAGATCCATGGAGGTTGTGTGTGTTTTTAGCCGTCGGTTGGGGCAAGAAAAATGAAAAAAAAGAATATAGAGAATATATACCCGCGGTATAAAAACGCGATTTTGATATAAAACGCGATTTTTAATACTGCGGTCCGCCCAAAATCGACAAAAATGAGTTAATAAAGGAAAAAAGTGAGATTTTTTAGTAGATACTTAAATCCTATTGGTTAAAAGATGTGACTGGGATATGACTGGGATTAAAACTGTGGTTTCAAGTCATAATTATACCTATATATAATATATATATATATATATATATATATATATATATATATATATATATATATATATATATATATATATATATATATATATATATATATATATATATATATATATATATATATATATATATATATATATATATATATATATATATATATATATATATATATATATATATATATATATATATATATATATATATATATATATATATATATATATATATATATATATATATATATATATATATATATATATATATATATATATATATATATATATATATATATATATATATATATATATATATATATATATATATATATATATATATATATATATATATATATATATATATATATATATATATATATATATATATATATATATATATATATATATATATATATATATATATATATATATATGCATATATATATATATATATATATATATATATATATATATATATTTATTCAGAAAATAATTTTGAGTTTCAGAAATTAAGTTCAGAAAATATTACGTGTGCATTATTATGATACGAAAAAGAGTTATTACGTTCACGAATTAAAACACGAGAAATAATTAGGAGTAAACGTCAATAAAACGTTAAACCGAAAAACAAACGGAAAACCATAATTATTAAAGGGGGTGGCGGTTTCATGTGTGAACAACGAAGCATTATGGGCTTTTTGGCCTAGCTCATCACACAACTACACTACAGCCAAACAAACTCAGCCTCCTCATTTTCTTTCATACGAAACAAAGAGAAAAATAAATAAACGAGGGTTTCTTGTGCCTTGTGGTGACCGACGGCTGAAGACAGGAAAACAAGGGGAAATGAATTTTGATTTTATCAATTGATTGGTTACGTGTTCATGGTCAATCCTTATTCACGATTAAGGTAATCAACCCTTTTCTTTTCTTCTTATAAACCACGAATCTTGGGATTTATATATCAGAAATAAAACATAAGAGAAATACATATTAGTCGAGTTATAGGGTTTTGATCACGAAAACCGAGAGTTATTAAACTCTCGTTGGTGTTTTGTTGGTGTACAACCGAGACTTCAATGTCTCGGTGGTCCCTTTTGTTGCCCAGCCTCAAATCACAAACCCAGCATAGGGTATTTGGGTTTAAATCACAACAGGGGGTGTTTGGGATTAAATTGCAGAAAAGGGGGTGTTTGGGACTGCGAGCAGTGGGAACCACTGCACTAGTAGTGGGAAACACTGGACCAGCAGTGGGAACGAACAACAGGCCAGTGGGTTGAAACAGCCTAGCGGTGGGAACAGCAATGACTGCAGAGGCAACCAGCACTAGGCCGGTGGCTGCTGAATGAGTGACGACAGCAAGGGCCACAGCCATGGGCTGTTGGGCCTCAGTTTGGACTAAACCGAGACATGGGTGTCTCGGGTAAGTTGGTTGTGACTCGGGTTCGGGGGACACGAAAACTTTACAAGAAGTAGACTTTTTATCGTTTTAAATGTATGTTTTAATTAAATCATTTAAAATAGAATAATTAAGTTATAAATTGTCTATGTTAATTTAAATAACGTTTATGAAGCTAATCACGTTATATGATATTGCTTATTTAAAGACTTGTTATTATAAAACGATTTAATTATTTATGAAACTATTTGGAAAGCTTCTATTTTAAGAAAACTTTCTAAATTCACGAAACTTGCTATTTTAACAGGTTACTAATGACAATATTATAATATTAGAATCAGTATATTATATAAGTAATCAGAGGTGCATGATATACACTAATCAGCAAACATTAAGGTACAGTCAGATTAATCAGTTTATACGCACACAGTAACACAAGAATAAATAAATTAAATTAAGAACATATAAAAATCAGTAACAGTAAACAGTAACCAGACAACTCATCTCAGCGTCCTTTATCTATGTAGTATCCGTGAAGTCAGGGTAGATCCTCCATCTTTCGCTTTTATTCTATTACTGGACACGAGGTACGGATTTCCCGTCCTTCAGTAAGGACTTCCTTTCTAGGCATGATTAGGATTCGCCGTCTACAACCAAATGTTTTCCCCAGTATATGTTTTAAATTATCAGAAATTACCTTAATAACTAAGATATTGCCTGAGCATTTTTTTGTGAAAAAAGATTTTCGTTCCCACACTTGGCTAGTAGTGTTACCTTTTTCGTTCTATAGTGTCGGCTTCGGCCGGTACTTTCAATATTGAGGGCAATATTCAATTCTAAGTGTGGGGGGGAAATTCTAGCCGAATTTGATCACATTTGTACCTACTAGTACTCTAGCATCCCCGTTTTGACCAATTTTTTTTATATTTTTATTAAATAAAAAGAAGTGCTTTGCACATTTTCTTAAGTATTTTGTGTCTAGGTTTAATTTTGACCCGGTCGGGCGTCTTGAGCCCTTAGCTTCGTTCCTTAACTATATTAGGCTAAGTCTCATTAAATTGAGGACGAGAAATGATAGAGTCGATTATAAGTTACCATGCTAAACGTAGAATATTCGTATTCTTTCAAAAACTCATGTATTTTAGTTGTGTGCTTTTTCTCCCAACGCTTGTATATAAATAAATTGTTAATAAATATTGTTTTAGCGGTTTGATCATTATTGTTGATTTTTAACTAATTCTAGTAGTTTCCGTGTAATTAAATTGGGAAGACATTTAAGGTTCGACAGCGTTACGGATTTGAAATATTGGCACCCCAATAAAGCTTAAATAATTTTTTTTAGTCATTCACAAAAAATAGCAAAAATCCTAAGCTCAAAAGGCTAAAATCGATGCGAGATATAAGTGAATGGCTTAAAAAAATAATCCATAAGCTCTTAATAAATCCAATTTTGGAAATATCGTCTTGCTAATAAAACCACCGATAATGAGACTATTAATAAAAGGCAAGGCAAGACCGAAGCTAATAAAACCACCGATAATGAGGCGGATAATAAAAGGCTAAGGTAATCCATGATAATAAAACTTCCGATGATGAGGAGGATAATAAAAGTCATGGTCAATAGGTCAAATATTCAAATCCGTTATAAAACTGTGTTTATCGATCTTTCTTGTTAACTTAATTTTTTGACATCGTTACTATTAGGAAAGGTTACTAATTGATGGTTTTAGTTGCACCGTTATAACTCTATTTTTGGAACTAATCTCTTATCAAAATAAGTCAAATATGAATCCTTGTGATCATCATGACAAAAATAAAATCTAGAGATACCAATTAGGAATAAGGGAGTCTAAGTATCATGATTAACGCATATGAGTAGTGTTAGCATTACTAACTTGTAAAAGACAATGATCTCGTTTTACGCTTAGCATGGAATGGGTGAAAATCGGGGACGATGAATGAACCTTAGTAGTTTGAATTTTTTTTGTCTTGTCCTTTTAAATTTTGAATAAGAGTCAAAACGGGTTATACTTTTGATCCTTTCATTACTTTATATGATCGGATTGCTAGGGACTAGCAATTGATAGTGTGGGGGGATGATGAGGGTCCATTTACTCATCATTTTATACCCATAAAGCCTGGTAAAATGACTAATAAAACTTAAATACATTATATTATATTGTAAATGTATTCGTTTTGTGTTTTATGTCAAATAGGTACAAAAAGATTGAAAACAGAGCGAAAACGGACAATTTTGGATCGACTCGACAACGTTCATGATTTTTACAAGTCAAGAGAAGTCAAAAGTCAAGACCCGAGCATAGCAATGGAATGAGCATCGAAAACCGACCCCGAAAATCAAAATTTAATTTTACGGGCTAACCCGCACCCTTTTATCGGGCCGGGGCAGCCCATAATATTACTTTTGAAAAAAAAAACAAAAAAAAACCAGATGGACGCATCATGTCTCGTTTATACTGATTTCGTGTTCGGGCCCATTTTCACACCAAGCCCAACTGAAACAAAGCCCAAACAGATTAAGAACCTGTCCCCCATTTTCTTGTTACACCGAACCAAAAAGTTATTAGGGGAAATAGGGTTTCATCACTTTTATCATAGCCTCCATTTTTCTTATTCATGGCAACCACTTTTCATCAAAACAAAACCCTTTATTCTTCACATCCCAAATCAGTAAATAAAACCAATTGAAAAAAGACAAAAGAAGTAATGACTATGATGATGTATATGAACATTTCGTGTACTCAAAGACCCATCAAGGTATAAGACAAATGATACCCACGTGATTTGGAAGAAGACATGATGCCAAAAATGAAAACGTCAGTTAGTTGTACTAGTTACGGAGGTGCCGTAACCATGACACTTGAGGTACCGGTGTCATGACTCACCTATAGGAGAGAGATATCTTGCAGCGTTCCATTCAGCTCAGCTTGGCCATTTTATCAATATTATTAGTGTGGCGTATGGATGCATCCCTAGGCTTATCAGTATACAATTTTCAGGTGAATCTGGTGTGTGCTCTACATTTTTTTTTGGTAAAGGGGTGTAACCCCGGTAAAATATATTACCCCAAAAAACATTGAAGTACAAAAGATATAGGTGAAATCCTATATCAAGCCCATTACATAGGCAACAACCTATCACATCAAATGCTAAAACCCAAACCCCAACATAAGAAGACAAACCCTCTTATGAAGACTAAAGCTATACTACTTCCTACCTGTAAAACCCGCATGCTTTTACCATGAATAGTACCCTTAAGATCGTACGTATATGATTAAAACTTTCCTTTTATAATATGTTTACGTTTCACGTATAAGAATTTTAAGTATTACGTACGTGTTAGAACACGATAAGTATTTATTACGTATGAACACACGATAATTATTCCAATAATAATTATAATCACGAGCATACGAACATGAAATCATGAACGTAAATTAATCACGAACTAATACTACATATGTGTGTGTGTGTATATATATATATATATATATATATATATATATATATATATATATATATATATATATATATATATATATATATATATATATATATATATATATATATATATATATATATATATATATATATATATATATATATATATATATATATATATATATATATATATATATATATATATATATATATATATATATATATATATATATTACGAACACGAATAAATATATTAAGTCACGATCGATAATTAATTAAAACACGTAAAACACGAACACGAGAACACACTTATTAATTAGACACGGAAAATGATCGGGTTACCCCATGTGGGCCCCATATACCACGAAATTAGGAAGGAAAAGGGCTTAGCCCATCAATTTTTACTAAACAAGAAAAAGGAGAAATCTTGTGTCATTTTTACAAAACAAGAAAAATAACAAAAACCCTAAAAAGTTTCTTCTCCTTTCTTCTTGCTCCCTTTTGGCCGCCACCTATAAGCATCAACAAGGGGTGATTCGGTTTGATTTTAACCTTGGAATTTTTACAATGATCGTTGTGTGTTCGTCCTTGATTGATCCACGCATTCGGTATAACCTTTTTAACCTTTTTCTTTTATGTTTTGATTTAATAAATTACATAAGATCATGATGTCTTAAAAACTAATTAAAAACATTTATTAAACATGTCTATGATTATGGGGTAGATCAAAACAAGGGTTTTTGGGGGTGTTTGTTCTAGCCGACGCCTAACCGAACCCCTAAGGGGTCTCGGTTTGGTTTATTACCCACCACCGAGACCTCATGGTCTTGGTTTGGTGGTGTGGGTCCCACGGCAGCAGCAAACACGGGAGAACCCCGAAGTGGTTCGGGGTATTGTGTTGATTACGGGTCCGGTTCATGGTTTCTAGTCACGATCCGGTTCATTGATTATGTTAAGATTATGATTTTAATAGTTATATGTTAAAAATTAAATTAATAAAATATGACATGATTAATTTAATAAACATGACTTAGGTTATAATTTAATTATTAGATCATGGATTTTTAACCTAAGTATTTATATTTTCTAGACTTTATAATTAATTAATTATTAAAAAAAACCATGGTTATAATTAATTAATTAACATGACTTAGGTTATATTATTAATAGTTAATAATACATGTTTTAACCTAAGTATTTAACTTTATTTAATTAAAAACATGATATATTTAATTAAATACTTTTAACCAATAGTTTATTTAAATTACATGTAATAATTAATAAACTATACCTTATATATCAATATGACTTAGAAAAATAATCAGAAAACACTTGAGCTTATATACTTAGATTATTTAGCCAGCTTATATCTAATTATGGAAACTTTCTATTTTTAGAAACTTATTTAATTAAGGCATCTAATCTATTTATGGAAACTTTCTATTTTTAGAAACTTATCTATTTTAAGCAGTAATTCTATTTTTGGAAACTTTCTATTTTTGGAAACTTTCTATTTTTGGAAACTTTCTATTTTTGGAAACTTACTATTTTTGGAAACTTTCTATTTTTGGTAACTTTCTATTTTTGGAAACTTTCTATTTTAGGAAACCTACTATTTTTAGAAAGTTACTTATTATTACACAGTAAGTATAATAATACATGAAATACAAGTAATACTTAATCAGAATAGACAGAATATAAGATAAACACGGTTTAAAGCTTAAAACAGTAAAACATGACATGAACGTATAAAATAAGCTAAGACATGACATAAAACCAGTTACGTATGTAGTAATCAGATACTTATACACGTATGTATTTATGTAGCATTAGTGATACCGAAGTAGGACTCTCTTCCGTTCGTCTTCTTCGTTCACTGGACATAAGGTACGGATTCTCGTCCTTTCAGTATGGACATTCTTTCCTTATTAGGATTCCCCGTATGCAGCCAATTGTTTTCCCGTAGTATAAGTTTATAGGTTTGATTTGCTTATGTTTAATTTAGAATACCTATAGCCATATACATGCATGACCAGTTTCACCTAGTTATGGAGGTACCATAACCATAACACTAGAGGCACTGGTGTTATGACTTCACCACGGTGGAGTGATTGCTCGTGGCGTCCATTTAGCTTTTGGCCATATTATTATATTTATCATGTGGGGCGTATGGGTGCATCCTAGTTACATGTTTTCAGCAGATTACTTAGTGTGAATGTGGTGTGTGCCTTGCATCCTTCACAAGAAGCTGATCCCTCCTACCCAAAACCAGTATATTAAATTAGAGGCAGCCCCTCTAATTTGCATGATGAGGTCACCCCTCCAAGTATTCATGCACGGTGGATTTTCATGACCTATATTGGCTAATGGTAAAATATGTTAAACAGTTTTCATAAGATAAACATAAGGCTTTTCAAACTATAAAAACAGTTTTATGAACATGTTCCAGGTTTTCCAGGACTTATACATTTCCGCTGCTATTAAGTCTTTATTATGTTTTAGTCATTCATACTATGTCTATATCCGTGCACTGAGTGTTTTGCTCAGCCGTTACTTTCCTTTCCATGTCCCAAAACGGCAGGTACCCTAGGAAAGACTTGAGCATTTGGAGGACGTGCATAGGAGCTGCTAGAGACTTCTTTTCCATTTTGCCCTCATATACTTATGCTTGTTTACTCTTTCATTCATTTCTTTTGCTTTATTATGTTTTGGGCTTATGTTTGGGAACCGATGTTTGATTCCGGTTATCCCTATGGTCATGTAATGTTTTAGACATTTATTTTTGTATGCTTTGATGACACGCCACAATTACGCATGACATTCCATTATCAAAATGGGGTGTTAAAATTATGGTGTCAGAGCCAAGGCTTCGATCTGTAGACTCTAAAACTCGACCTGTGACTAGTGGGTAGTCACCAGGAGCTTCCTAAGCCAACGTTTGTCATTCCATGTATTGATGTTTTCAGCGCATTGTTGTTTTAACCATGATGTTTTCAGCACCTTGAGGTTTTAACCTTGATGTTTTCATCGATATTGTTTTACTAATATGGATGGACAACCATTATTCATATTTAGTTATGTGTCATTGTTTCATGCATAATATTCCTCGTGAACTGTGGCTATGTGGACTGAACCTCAGTAGTTCATAATTAGTAACATAAAGTTTTTTCTGATAAGTTTTGACAGATGAGTTTCATTCATTTATGTTTCATGTATCATTGTTGCAGGGATTATGACTAAGTAATGGTTGGTACAGGACTGGCCCTATTTAGTCGCATGTGCTTTTATCGAAACTTTTAACTTTGGGACCGACCCATAGGCGTCCCCTCGCCATGTCTTTTGTTTTGGGACCGACCCATAGGCGTCCCCTCGCACATATAAAGGTTTTTATAAACTACATTACGCATTCATGCACTGTTTTTCATGCATAAAATTTTTCTCATGATTTATTGGCATAAACTTTTTTCATGTCCCCTCATAAGTTAATATGTTTTTATGTCAATTATGTTTTCATACTGTCATGGTTAACTTCAGTGTCGTGCTGATTATGTTATACACTCCTTCATGATAGATGGTTTTATGTTTCTTCATGATAATTCTGTCTTCATGTTGATTACGTCTTACGCCTCTTTTGTCATTTATGCTTTCATACAAGGCATTGTTGGATTTCATTGAATTTTGCTTTCATGATAGTCATGGTTGATTTTCATTGATCATGCTGTCAGGCAAATCATCGTTGAATTTTGTATAACCACACTTTAACGTTTCTCGATATAACCAAAATGATGTCTATGCCAATACTGCCAGGTTATCATGATGGTTTTCCTAACCGTTTAACCGATATACTTTCCTTAAATCATGATAAATGATCGACCCCATACCGATCATTTCATGTGCATTCCACGTGTACTCCACGTACCATATTTCATGTGTATTACACGTACCTTAATCCATGTGTATTCCACTTGCAATACTTCACGAGTATTCGCTAGTCGATTCTGAATCATCTCAGGCGTATTTTCAATTGCTGATATTCTACAAGATTGCTGATGCCGCTCATAACTTGGAGATGTTACTAAAGGTTGATGCTGCTGACATTCGGAGACGCTACGAGATGCGGATGTTGTTCACAACCTGGAGATCCTACAAGACGAAGACAAAGGCGTCAAAGAAAAGCAATTGGACGAGAAGATGCTTCACCATCAGGCAATTTCCATCAATCATTGTCCCTAATTCTTAGTTACATGTCACACGTCATTCGGCTGTCATTTCAGCCATATGAGTGCAAACCGGTACCAGCCGGCCACTCAGCTGAATAGTTACATGAATCACGGTCATGAGAATGACCGTCATGGAACTGACAGGCAAGACGATAGTAACCACTACTATGACAGAAACTATCCTAGAAATCGCAACCGAGGCTCCGGCCGCGGACGTGATTAGACATGCAAAGGATCAGTAGTCCAACCGATCCGCCAAGTCTGGGATAATAACCTAATATTGTAGTTCTATTGTTTTACGTCTTGAGACACATGTCAAGACATCAGTCAAGACACATGTCTCACGTATACTTTCTGAAGACACATGTCAAGATATCAGTCAAGACACATGTCTCACGTATACTTTTTGAAGACACATGTCAAGACACCAGTCAAGACATATGTCATGCTTATAGTTCCAAGACACGAGTCAAGACACATGACTCACGTCCAACTATGGAACATTTCTAAGAAATTCAGGGTACCCTCCAAGGGTATATCCATTTTGTTGTGCCATATATTAATCAGGCCACAAGAATTTCAATACCATTATCGTCGCATCAGTGAGAACTGTCACGTTGCCGATGTCACTTTCATTTCTTTCACCATATTTCATATATTCATGACCATGAAGGACGCCTTACGTATTCCCACGTATACGAAGGTTTTCCTTCAGCTTAATGATGAGATCCAAGCTGGTAACGCATTTCCTCGGACAGACACGAGATGAATTTTATCCTAATTATGGACTATGAACAGCACACCATGCTACGATTCATAATTATGTACGGTAATGTTCAGGCTCCTGAATACATTCAGCTTGATTTTCCATCAGGAAAATCTGTACAAATTATCTATGCTTACAAGCATGTGCGTTGTTAGCCATGATCACTAAAATTTTCTAGCTGTCAGTAAGACACGACCTACTTAAGTCCTTTTACGCATAGCCAGTTGATTATTCCATAATCTTCCCATATATTCCAGAAGAACCTTCAAGTAGAAGGACGCTACCATGAGATTATGTGTCGACTACCGTCGATTTAAACAAATCACCATTCATAACCGTTATTCTCCTCCACGTATTGACAACATGTCCAATCGACCTTATAGTGTTAATCACTTTTTCCAAGATCGAACTCATGATCATGCTGCCAATAGTGACGAGTGAAAGAGCAGGACATGTCCATGACTGCTATTCGTACACGACTCGGTCATGCTAGATTTATTTGAATTAGTTTCATCAATGCTCCAACGGCATTATAAGAATGAGTTTCCATGAACTCATAGCAAATTCATCAGTGTTTTCATTGAGGATAACCTGATTTCCTTTAAGCCTAGAGAAGAACAGGAAGACCATATCTGCACTATGTTTCAAATTCTATGACAAGAGAAATTTTACCCTAGAAAATTTTCCAATATCAATTCTGTTTGATTACAGTGACACGCTGAATCACATGGGTTTCTACGGTTAATCTTACCATGACTCAGCTTATGCGTAAAGGAGAGAACCCTACACTACATTAGGTGTTCTAGAAAATCCTACGCTATGAGAAGTCTAGATTCAGAGACTTAGAGTTTCGCAAACTCTTATGTATAAAGTTCTACGAAGCAAGATACAGTTACGTTCATATCTAAGTACCTGACATACCAACAGGTTAAGATAGGACACCAACAGACTGGGATGTTTTCATCATCTGAAATTGTGAATTGAAATGGGACAAGATCTCCACGGATTTTGGTTACAAGATTAACGCAAACTTAGAAGAAGCATGATGATATCTGGGTTATTGCGAACAGTTTGATCAAGTCTGCAGAATCCTTACATCCGCAAGGATTTCAGAACCAACAGATTGATCGGACATGTTCCAGCCAAGGCTCATCCGATCACTTGGCAATCCCTCAGTTATCGGGTCAGACAAATATTCATAATTGTGCTCCTTATTTACTTCACGTCCTTGTTCAAATTTCACGACTTGCTTTCGCGCTCGCGTTCATGACACTATTCACGTTCATGATGGCATCTCGGATTACGATCTTACGTTCATTTTTCTCATTATGGGAAGTTTTGCAAGAACTTGAGAGACCAGACCCAAGTTTAGTATAACTCCCTATCCTCAGATAGACGTTTCTCGTCATATTCTATGTCTCACCTTGTAGTGTTTGGCGTTACCGCCATTATATTCTATGTTCACAATATGTTTCACATGTCATGTTCATTCCACGTTCCTCATATCATGATCAAGATATGTTACACGTATCATGGATCACGATATGTTTACTCATACTACACTCATCATATCTCCACGTATCACGTTCAAAAATTTTCACGTATTACGTTCAAAATTTTTCACGTATTACGTTCAAAATTTTTCACGTACTACGTTTCTTTATGTCTCGCGCATCGTTGCTAATTATCAGTTAAGTTAGAGTGTTGTGCACGATAACATTTCAGTTGCCATACACGTTAACTCTTATTCTCTCGATCAAATTTAGGGGATCTACCTTCCGTTGATAACCAAGAATTTCTTCGTATTCCAAGTCAAGGTCAGGAGGACCAAGATTTATCATTAGTGTCAAGATCTTGTGAAGGAACCGTTCCAAGAGGGAAGCCACTTGGAAACGGACAAGTTCATCCGAACTTCTTATCCGTTTTTCACTTATCCATTAGATATGTCCTTTCAGTCACGTCACGTTCCATGTCCTTTCAAGACATGTCACGTTCCGTGTTCTTTCTGCCAGGTCACCTGCACGTTCATTTATCTTACATACCCTCTCAGTTTGATTCGGGTATGTTTCTCTTTCAGTTACGTTATCTATAATTCGGGGACGAATTATTTTTTTTAGGGGGGAAGAGTTGTAAAACCCGCATGCTTTTACAATGAATAGTACCCTTAAGATCGTACGTATATGATTAAACCTTTCCTTTTATAATATGTTTACGTTTCACGTATAAGAATTTTAAGTATTACGTACGTGTTAGAACACGATAAGTATTTATTACGTATGAACACAGGATAAATATTCCAATAATAATTATAATCACGAGCATACGAACATGAAATCATGAACGTAAATTAATCACGAACTAATATTACATATATATATATATATATATATATATATATATATATATATATATTTATTACGAACACGAATAAATATATTAAGTCACGATCGATAATTAATTAAAACACGTAAAACACGAACACGAGAAAACACTTATTAATTAGACACGGAAAATGATCGGGTTACCCTATGTGGTCCCCGTATACCACGAAATTAGGAAGGAAAAAGGCTTAGCCCATCAATTTTTACTAAACAAGAAAAAGGAGAAATCTTGTGTCATTTTTACAAAACAAGAAAAATAACAAAAACCCTAAAAAGTTTCTTCTCCTTTCTTCTTTCTCCCTTTTTGCCGCCACCTATAAGCATCAACAAGGGGTGATTTGGTTTGATTTTAACCTTGGAATTTTTACAATGATCGTTGTGTGTTCGTCCTTGATTGATCCACGCATTCGGTATAACCTTTTTAACCTTTTTCTTTTATGTTTTGATTTAATAAATTACATAGGATCATGATGTTTTAAAAACTAATTAAAAACATTTATTAAACATGTCTATGATTATGGGGTAGATCAAAACAAGGGTTTTTGGGGGTGTTTGTTCTAGCCGACGCCTAACCAAACCCGTAAGGGGTCTCGGTTTGGTTTATTACCCACCACCGAGACCTCATGGTCTCGGTTTGGTGGTGTGGGTCCCACGGCAGCAGCAAACAGGGGAGAACCCCGAAGTGGTTCGGGATATGCTGTTGATTACGGGTCCGGTTCATGGTTTCTAGTCACGATCCGGTTCATTGATTATGTTAAGATTATGATTTTAATAGTTATATGTTAAAAATTAAATTAATAAAATATGACATGATTAATTTAATAAACATGACTTAGGTTATAATTTAATTATTAGATCATGGATTTTTAACCTAAGTATTTATATTTTCTATACTTTATAATTAATTAATTATTAAAAAAAACCATGGTTATAGTTAATTAATTAACATGACTTAGGTTATATTATTAATAGTTAATAATACATGTTTTAACCTAAGTATTTATCTTTATTTAATTAAAAACATGATATATTTAATTAAATATACTTTTAACCTATAGTTTATTTAAATTACATGTAATAATTAATAAACTATACCTTATATCAATATGACTTAGAAAAATAATCAGAAAACACTTGAGCTTATATACTTAGCTTATTTAGCCAGCTTATATCTAATTATGGAAACTTTCTATTTTTAGAAACTTATTTATTAAGGCAACTAATCTATTTATGGAAACTTTCTATTTTTAGAAACTTATCTATTTTAAGCAGTAATTCTATTTTGGAAACTTTCTATTTTTGGAAACTTCCTATTTTGGAAACTTTCTATTTTTGGAAACTTTCTATTTTTGGAAACTTTCTGTTTTTGGAAACTTTATATTTTTGGTAACTTTCTATTTTTGGAAACTTTCTATTTTTGGAAACTTTCTATTTTAGGAAACCTGCTATTTTTAGAAAGTTACTTATTATTACACAGTAAGTATAATAATACATGAAATACAAGTAATATTTAATCAGAATAGACAGAATATAAGATAAACACGGTTTAAAGCTTAAAACAGTAAAACATGACATGAACGTATAAAATAAGCTAAGACATGACATAAAACCAGTTACGTATGTAGTAATCAAATACTTATACACGTATATATTTATGTAGCATTAGTGATGCCGAAGTAGGACTCTCTTCCGTTCGTCTTCTTCGTTCACTGGACATAAGGTACGGATTCTCGTCCTTTCAGTATGGACATTCTTTCCTTATTAGGATTCCCCGTATGCAGCCAACTGTTTTCCCGTAGTATAAGTTTATATGTTTGATTTGCTTATGTTTAATTTAGAATACCTATAGCCATATACATGCATGACCAATTTCACCTAGTTATAGAGGTACCATAACCATAACACTAGAGGCACTGGTGTTATGACTTCACCACGGCGGAGTAATTGCTCGTGGCGTCCATTCAGCTTTTGGCCATATTATTATATTTATCATGTGGGGCGTATGGGTGCATCCTAGTTACATGTTTTCAGCAGATTACTCAGTGTGAATGTGGTGTGTGCCTTGCATCCTTCACAAGGAGCTGATCCCTCCTACCCAAAACCAGTATATTAAATTAGAGGAAGCCCCTCTAATTTGCATGATGAGGTCACCCCTCCAAGTATTCATGCACGGTGGATTTTCATGACCTATATTGGCTAATGGTAAAATATGTTAAACAGTTTTCATAAGATAAACATAAGTCTTTTCAAACTATAAAACCAGTTTTATGAACATGTTTCAGGTTTTCCAGGACTTATACATTTCCGCTGCTATTAAGTCTTTATTATGTTTTAGTCATTCATACTATGTCTATATCCGTGCACTGAGCGTTTTGCTCAGCCGTTACTTTCCTTTCCATGTCCCAAAACGGCAGGTACCCTAGGAAAGACTTGAGCATTTGGAGGACGTGCATAGGATGGAAGCTGCTAGAGACTTCTTTTCCATTTTGCCCTCATATACTTATGCTTGTTTAGTCTTTCATTCATTTCTTTTGCTTTATTATGTTTTGGGCTTATGTTTGGGAACCGATGTTTGATTCCGGTTATCCCTATGGTCATGTAATGTTTTAGACATTTATCCTTGTATGCTTTGATGACACGCCATATTTACGCGTGACATTCCATTATCAAAAAGGGGTGTTACACTACCACTATTATGGAGTCGAAAATCATGGAACTCTTTAATTTGTCCCGGTAGATTATGAATCTGGTCCATATAATCATCATCATCATACACATCAAACTCCTCTTCAAGTGGGTGGTCTCCTCCAATTGACGACATGTAGGCTTGATAATCATCATTGGAAGCAAATACTTCCTCCTCATCAGAATCACTAATATTAGCCAAATCCTTATATCCAAATGATAAATTTGGTTTACTCGAAGAACCCTCCTCTCGCACCACCTTCTTACCATCTGGCTTTGTATGTTCAGTAGGCATATTAGTACTTACACTCGTCAAAACTTCCTGAAAATTTTGTTCCGAAGCAGTCTTTTCCACCACATCTAATATCGCACCTTCGTCCCTTAATTTGTCAAATGAGTTTTTAAGTTCCAACAGATTAATATTATCACTAACCTGTTTATGAGTAGAGTTAGAACTCATAGTCTTTGATGATGACGCTTTGAATGTTTTCATGACCCAAGATGATTTAGGCTTAGAGAACCTCAAACCTTCAATCTGTCGTGGCTTAAGCAATGTAACTGCTTTTTTCCTTCCTATTACCACTCTGAAAGTCACCCTCACGCTTCCAAGCGGACTTAACAACTTTTGGCATCTTTGGGCATTCCGAATCCCAGTGATCAAAGATTTTACAATTGCTACACCTAGGAGGTTGCCATTCATATTCAACCGTAATAGTTTCAAACGAATGTCCCTCCTCTCCTTTGATTGGAAATGCCACAATAAACGACTCAACAAGAGCCTCATCCGCACTTACCTCTATCATGACACGTGCATAAGAGCACCGTCCCCATGAGTTCACACACATGTCCGCTGTATGGGTATCCAACATCACATGTCTTTTAACCTTTGTGGAGATCAAACTCAGCCCAATCTCCGAATAAGCAACCACAGGCACAACATGCAATAACCCACATCGGTGCCGTTTTAATCTCCTCCCGTATAAGCTTCTTTGCTAGATTCCAAATATTCAGCATAAGAGGTACAAGCCTAATACGCCATGTATCATTCGCAAGGACTTGCTCCATACCAGTCTTTGAGTCGAATTGAAAGAAAAAGAAACCATGATGAAACATGGTCCTTTTAATTCCACATCGAGCCCATGCATTTTTGACATAACTATCAACAATGGGAAATGCATGTCGTCTTCCAACAAAATACCCATAAAGAATATTATCCAAACTCTCAGCCTTTGCATCAACCACGTCATTTGGGAGTAAAATATCAGCACCTGGAATACACTCTTCATTAACCAGGGAAGAAACAACAACCTTCTTCCGCCCAATATCAGCATAGGCCACAGATACTACAGGACTATCCATAACCAAATCAGAAAGCTTAGATTTATCCCCATCAACAACAGCAGCAAACGAGACCCCTTGCCCCTCAGTAGATGATGACCCCTGACCAGAACCCTTAAGAATAGATTTTAAAGGTTTGTCTTTAGGATTATGTGGCAGAGGCCTCTCCGTATTCACATCAGCAGCTTTGGTACATACGTCACCTGCTTTAGGCTCTCCACGTACAGCAAATCGTGATTTCCCAATAATCTTCCCATCAATGTTCTTAATTCTTTTACCTATGCCCTCGTCTTCCTGTTTTCCATTGTTACGAGGAGCATTAAGAAACCCCTTCTCCATCTCTGAACTGACGTCCAATAAATAACCAATCTGCTCAATGGGTTGGCAAAATCCTAGAATCCAAGTGCACAGTCTGTGAACCACAACAACTGTAAACCCTAATGGTTTAATAAAAAACGGTCATAGAGCAGCCACAAAACGACCCCGAAGAATAATAAAGCAATCGACGCAGCCCTAGCACCAGAACGTAGAAGATCAGACCTAGGGTTTCGGGTACATGCTTGAATGATGAACGCAAAATAATAATAAAAAAATGAAAACAAGACACAAACCAAAACCTAAACCAAGATCTAACCCTAGAAAACTAACGACCAAACCCTAAATATTTTCAGTTAATGCAAAACAATGGTACTCACAATCGATCCCCTGATTAAAAGGAGGAAACGACTCAAACCCTAAAAAAGGATAGAGACCGCAACCCTAAAAATAAAAAACGACCAGTTGAGAACACACCTATGTTTAAAAAATAACGAAACCCATTAAAGGTTATGGAAATCAGTAAAAAAGAGAAAGAAATCGGATCAGAAAGTGGTGGCCGGCGATCACCATTTTTAGAGAGAGAATTAGGGTTCCATATAAACTCACGTTCGTGTGTGCTCTACATCTTTCACACTGGAGCTGATCCCTCCACCCAGAACATTATTTAGAGGTCACCCCTCTAAAGCATGGCGAGGTCATCGCTCCAATTATTCATGCAACAGTTGTTTCAGCACATGACCTATTTAAGCTCTTGGAAATTAAAATACAGTAAATGCATGTTTTCAGATTTAACAGATAACAACTCAACTTTATTATTTACGAATCAGACTTTTCAGATTTTAAACAGTTTTCCGATGTAGCTTTACTTATCAGTCTTACAGCTTCAGTATTTTATCATCAGCTTCATTTCATTATTTCTTATCATGCTTTATATTCGTTCACTGGCCGTTATGCTCAGTCGTAGTTCTTTTCATGTTCTAACGGCAGGTACACCAGGACGCTCTTAGGATACTGAGAGCATGTGCATTTGGATGGAAGCTATACATAATTCTTACTTTATGCACTTCTTACATTGTTCTGCTTATCTGAACATTTTTTAGTCCTTTCGTTCAGTATTTACTTTTATGTTTTTGAGCTTATGTTTGGATTACCGATGTTTTATTCTGGTATTTCCTTTATGGTTAGTTAATGTTTTAGGACATTTACCTTATGCTTTGATGACATGCCATAAATACACGTAACGGTCCACTTATCCAAATGGGGTGTTACAATTATGGTATCAGAGCTATAGGTTCGACCTGTAGGCTCTAAAACTTGACCTGTGACTAGTGGGTAGTCACCAGGAAACTTCCTAGATTATGGTATTGTTATCTTTCATATTTCTCATGCATTTATCAATCAGTTTTCTTTAGTTATCAGTTAGTTTTCTTAAAATTTTGACTAAGTAAAAGGTTGGTACAGGACTGGCCATATTTAGTCGCATGTGCTTTTTTGCGAATTTTGTTTTCGTTAACCGACCCATAGGCGTTCACCCTTGCCCGTTCAGATTTTGTATTGGTAAACCGACCCATAGGCGTTTACCCTTACTCATGACATATTCATGTTTTCAGTCGAATGTTATTAGGTGAACTGACCCATATATGTTCACCATTTCTCAGGTCAAATTTCATGCTTTTCAGTCGCATGTTGTTTTGTGAACCGATCCATAGTTGTTCACCTCTGGCATATCATGAAATTTTATGAAATTATGACAAGTATGGTTTGAACTACAGCCAACCATATTTAGTTTCAGAGTGTAAATTTCTATACATGACAGTTCTCATAAAATTTTGACAAGTATGGATCGAACCAGAATCGCCCATACTTAGTCACATGTTTTCTTCTTTAAATTATGTGGATTGAACCATAGCCATCCACATCAGTTGATGTTAAAAATTCAGTTGATTATACTTTTATGTTCTTGTAACAATCAAGTTCCCACAATTTTACGTTGATGTCGTTTTCATGCTAATTCAACCTCATGTCTCCTTATGAGGATTATGTTATCAGCAGGGTGATGATGTTTTCTTACTAAGACACGGAAGGATTTCAGTAAAATCTTATTTCATGAAAAATCATGTTTGGTCTTCATCAGTCATGTCTTCATGCTGAACATTGTTGAAAGTTCGTTGAATCATATTCTTGAAAATCTATAAACCAGCATTAAGTCTATGCAGGAATTACCAGACTATCATGTTACTCATTTCAGTTTAGTTTACTACCGTTTAAATCAAATTATTTCTTTGATCATGTCAGACAATCGACACCAGTATCGATCATCCCATAAAATTTCTACCAGTGCCATGTACAGTATTCCATATGTACCCTATGTACAGTGTCTCAGCTATACTCCATGTATTTCATATGTACTCCACGTACAGTGTCTCAGATATGCTCCATGTGCAGTATTCATTTTGTACTTCATGTACAGTAGTCCAGGTGTACTCCATGTACCCTACTCCATGGATATTGCTAATAGATCCTCAATCATCTCAGGCGTTTCCACTTGTCGATATTCTATCGGATGCTGATGCTGCTTGTGAGTTAAAGATTTTACCAGATATTGATGATGCTAACACTTTGAAGACCTCACAAATGCTAATGCTGCTGATACTTTGGAGATTTCTCAAGATGCGGATGGTGTTTATACTATTAAGACTCTACGGAACAAGGACAAAAACTATATATTTGAAATTTCTGACAACAATAAACTTCAACCATCAAACACTAGCATTCTATTCCATGCTTTTACTTTCTCAGCTAGATGTCACACTTCACTCAGCTAACCTTCATTCAGAAGGGTGGGAACCGCTACCCAGTCGGCCACTCAGCAGAATAGTTACAGAAATTTCGGTCGTAATAATGACCGTCGTGAAATTGACAGACAAAGGGGTAATGACAACCACCATGCTTATATTTATCAGTCAGTAGCCATCGGAACTTCGGCACGGACGTGACCAGAAATACAGAGGTCAGCAGTCTAACCGATCCGCCAACCCTAGCAGTTACCAAAAAATTTGCAGCCTTGTTCAGATTCATCTACTAAAACATATGTCAAGACATCAGTCAAGACACAGGTCTCAGGTATCATTTTGGAAGACACATATCAAGACACCAATCATGATACATGCCATATGGATATCTTCTCAGGGTACGAGTCAAGACTCATAATTTCAGTATTGTCTTCTAAAACCAGGCCCTCAGAATTCTAGGGCACCCTCCAAGGGAGTATACCCGTTCTTTTATGTCACACGTAAATCAAACCATTAAAAATTCAGTTACCGCCACGGGAGTATTGCCCAGATTAGACATGCAGTGTTCGTTCTGTGAGGTTACATACGAACACATTCAGTAAGATCTGTCATGTTCACTTCACGTGTTCATATGTCAGCTTTATCTTAAATCAGGTAGTCCCTACCTCCCAGCCAGAAAAAAGATTCCACAGTATCACCCATATTTATTCAAATTTTCCTTTCAGTTGACGACGAGATCCTTATGACAAACTCCTGAACATGTTCATTTCATTTTCCTGCCATAAAAATCAGTATAAATTGTTTCAGCTTTACAAGCACGTGAATTATTATCCTATAGCTACGAAGACTTTTAGCTACCAGTTATATATCCACTTCTGAGGTTCCTTAAATTCGTGATCAACAGATTATTCCAGAGTTTCCAGATGTAATTCCAGAAGGTTTTCCAAGAATTTATTCCTAACCACGAGACAGAATTTTACATCGAGCTTGTCTCAAGATCAGAACATGTTTTCAAAACTCTTTAGTACAGGGTTTCAGTTAAGTTAAAAGAGTTGCAGCATTTGCTGCAAGAATTACCAGAACGAGGCTTTATTCGCCCTAACACACTACCAGGAAGTGCATCGTTTCTGTCTATCAGGAAGAAGACCGGTAACATAAGCTCATGTATCGATCACCGGAATTTACAAGATCGTTGTTCATAAACGATACTCATTTTACGAATAGAAGGTTACCTGACCTGCTACGATGTCTTAATTATTTTCCAGAACAATTCGCGACCATGCCACCAATAGTGGTGAGAGAAGAACATGATGTTTCTTTCAGATTTATGTTGAACACTTTATAGTCTCCCTAAAGTTTTGATCTATACGTCTGAGTTTCCTAATACCCCAACTATAGTATGAAATTTATGAATAAAATTTTTATGACTTCACAGACTAAATCGTCAGTATGTTCTTTGATAACATCTTGATCTCCTAAATTCTAGAGAAGAACATGAGAATCATTTTTTTCACGATCCTACAGAGTTTCAGATAAGAGAAAATTAAATACGCAGCTTTCCTAATGTGACAACCCTAGATTTTGGATTTTTCACTTTTGACTGTTTGATGTTGATCATGTGCTTGGTGTGCGTTTATGTGTTATGTGCTCATATTTGAGACTTTATCATGATGTTAGACATTGTTTATGTAGTACATGGTACGTTATATGATGATGTGATGGGGTTGGTTCGTGCTCATGAGTTCATATGAATGTATAAATCATGGTATAAGTTGGAAATGAAACGAAATGAAATGAAATGAAATGAGTTCAGAAATGAACTACATTAAAGTTCGGGTATCGTTTTGATAAGGTTTCGTGTACGTATCGTATGTTGTATGTATGTATTAAGTATATATAATATGGTTAGGATAAGTTTTATAGTTACTTTCTATATTTAGAAACTTTTAGAAATGAAGGCTAGTTCAAAAATCGCGTAAAAAGTCGAAAAATTAGTAAAAGGGTACCCGGTTTGGTCCCGAAAGTGTATAGGAGTATAAGTAAACATAAAATAGAAGGGGGAGAGTGTAAATATGATTAAACACAGAGAGGAGTCGAATTTGTGGGTCCCATAGCCTTAAATTTAATAATTAAATTAATAAAAATAGGATAATTACCATTTAAAAGTCCTAATTGGGCCTAAACTTGTCCAGAAGGTTACCAAGGCCTATATAAACACCCCTAGACCCCTAAAAACGACTAATAACCCTAAATAAACCTAAAATCAGTCTAAATCTTCCATGGATATCAAGAGAAGTCGAAATTATGATTAGGGTTCATTAATTTTCTTGTTTCAAGGTAAGTGATCAATTAAACCTTAATATAATTTATGTTTTTATTAATTAATCATAATTGTATTGTTAATTAACCATCATTGAGATGATTAGGGTTTTATTAATTTTATAGAAAAATATATTAATTAAGATCCATTAATGATTTTAGGGTTTGTGTAATAAATTTAGGAATAATTAATGATGTTTAGAGGGTTAGTGCATAAAGGCGTAAAACAGTCTGATTTTTAAGGCTGTCTTGTGTCGACTGTTCTGGACGGTAGGTTGCACCTTTGATCGAGTTTCTTTTTTTTAAAATTAAGTTCAAAGAGTCTACTTTTCAAAAATGTAAGGTTGGTCGAAAATGGAGTTCGGGAAGGTCGTCAAATAATTTTTACAAAAATAGTACGCTGTTCAGGAATAAATTTTGATTTCGGGGATTTGAGTCAAAACCTAACCAAACGGATGAGATAGCCAAAGATTTTTGATTTGGGAACTCCTTATAATGTATATAAAAGTACTGGAGGTTTTCAATAAAAGTTATGGTGTTTAGGTCGGGCTTTTGGTGTCAAACATTTAGCATGTACAGAAAATCAGTTTTAGTGAAAACGACTTTTGGCGTAGAGACTAAACGAAAGGGTTAAACGTTTAATTAGAAAGTAAAATTGGTTTTTGAAGTTCTTAGATCATATAAGAACATAACTCCAGTAGGGTAGGAGTCAAGTGTGGTGTTAAGTTCACTTCATGTGATCGTTTAGTGACTAGTAAACCGTACCGGGGAAAAACTGGAATTTTACGTATAGAATAGCTTGTAGTGGGAGAACTAGATAGTGGGGATTGGGGGATTAGATTCATCTCCTTGATTGTTACTTAACTTGGGTGTTAAGACCTGAGCTAAGGGTGTCGTGTATGATTTTATAGGTTTGCAGGAGTGCTAGCTTGCTGTGCTATCAGGTGAGTTCATAGTCCCATTTTACTACGTTTTTAAATGTTTTTTTCCAGTATGGGATGGAGATGACACTTGTAATGTTCTTTAACATGATTTAGTACTATGTTATAAAATGTGTGGACATAAATGTGTTATTTTGTGACTTGCGTGCTTATGTGTTCTCATATGTGCTTTGATATGTGTTCTGCTATGTGAATCTTGTTTGGGTTGTGATTGGCTTTGGTACATAGATGTATGGGCGTCTATGGGACCAGTTGTGATGTGTGTGGAGCGTGGGGCACGATCCGTCCTGAGTTCTTGGTTCTGAGTTCTTGGTTCGTGGGGCACGATCCGTCCTGAGTACTTGTGCATCGTCTCTTTGGAGGCAAGATATCTCGACAGGGATATAGTTCATCTTCCACAGGTGGTGTGGGAAAGATCCGGATAGTGTGGTGTGTGTGATGGGATACTTCTTGATTGTTATAGCGTGCTTTGAGAATTGTAGATGTGATTGGTACTTGGCTTGAGTTTTGTTGTGGATTCATGTAGCATGATTATCACATTATGGTCCATTACTATAAATTGTTTTTCTTCAACTTATTTACAGCGGATGTCAAGGTTTCTTATGATGTTCTAGATAACTTAAACCTATGTTCTCACCAACTTTATGTTGACAGATTTTAGTGTAATTTTCAGGTGAGGTAGTTGTGCAAGATGATGTTAGAAGTGGCTAGAGTATAGAGGCTGCTAGGATTGCATTAGGAGGATTCCCTTTCCTCTTAGATTTTATTTTGTGTTTTGATTAAGTGAACTTTATGGTACCTATATCTTTGATGTTTGTTCATTTGTATGTCTTTGGTAAGAGGTAGGCCTGTTACCTACTTACCTAGACGCCTGCATTGTTGAGATATTGTCACGACATTTGTGTCGCCATTTATGATATTTCAATTTCATTTAGTTCTCTCTATAGACACGCTGTTGTTGTGATGATATCCATACGTCGCGCCCCATATTCCGCCATGGTGGGGTGTGACAGAATGGTATCAGAGCCAATGGTTATAGAGAATTAGGTTGCCTAGTCGCGTAGCCTAGTCTATAGCTTAAGGGTCCCTGCATATAGGCGTCATAGGGGTATGTGTGCATTTTATAAATGTTGATGTTTTGGGATGTTATTTTTGCGTTATTTGTTAAGTTATGAATTAGTATGGTTCATACTTAACTACATGTTATTTTCTTTACGAGTTTTGACTAGTGCGGGTTGAACCATGGTCGTATACGCTAGTCATTTTTGTATTTCGCTTAATTATGTTTTCATGTTCTTTATACATTTTGAATTTTGTCTACGCTGGTTCAGCTGGAATACGAGTTTATTTGTTTCATGCATTGGCTACGTTATTTTAATACATGGATTTTGGATCTTATTTTATGTTGTGGTTATGTGCTTATATGAGTTTGTAGGATCTATGTGCTTATTTGAGTTGGTAGACCGATGTGTTATGTGTTGTATCAATTCTTATGTGTCATCATAGGAGGGAGTGCATTGGTGAAAGGGGACTTGTATAAGTATGGTGGCCAACATAGTTATACAAGTACCACAACATCAATGGATTCCTAAGTATGGTTGCATGAAAGAGGGTTAATACATGCTTGTATTGTATATGTTGTATGGATTTGAGTGTATGTACGCCTATGCCTATATATGTGTATATCCCTTCTACTTATCGGTTGTATTCTTGGGATGTTTTGCTAGCTCGTTCCTCTTCGAGATGTTTAACTTCCGTAGTAGTACATTTATCAAGTTCTCATTTCTTGTGTTCTTTTGTACGGTACTTTTGGCGTGAAGGCTTTTGAGATAGTGGAGATTTCCTTTTTGGGGTAACGATGTCTTTAAATTCGAGTTATACATGGTAAAAAAAAAGAACTTGCAAATTGAAAAAAATAGTTGTTGGTAGTCTATGAAATAAGGAAGTGTCGGGATCATGTTTCAAATAAGGTGGAATATAAATTCTTTAACATATAAGCATGACTCGGTTATTTTAAAATATTTTGGTTTTGAGCACCTAAAGTTATTGTTCTTAAGTTAAAACTTTGTTCTTATTTAGTGAAATATGTTAAAATCATGTAATTAATAGAGTTTTAATTTTCTGGAATTAAAATAAATTAGGTCTTGAATTTTGTAATTAATGAGGGGTTTTAGGGTTTCAAATCGTTTTTTTTTGTTAAAAATCGGAGTAGGCAGAAACTGTCGCTAAAATGTCAAAATTCGTCGCTAAACTGTCAGAAACTGTCGCTAATGTCTGGGCAGATTTTAGGTAAAATCGTTTTGGTCATAACTTATTCGTTTTTAAAGCTTTTTGGGTCATTCAAAAGCCTAAAAATTATGTACTCGGAACGTACTTTTCAAATATTTAGAAAGTTTAGTAATTGGAGGTCAGTAGCTTGGTCGAATTAATTGTACAAGTGTCGAGTTCAAGATTACTTTTCAAACGATATGGTTTAAACTTGTGTTTTGGATATTTTGGGATAGTGAACACTTAGAGGGCTAACATAGGGCTTATTTGGGATAGGATTTGAGATGTATCCACCATAAGGATTGTACATTGATGAAGGATGTGGGTTCCGGAGTCAATGTTGACGTGTGATATTGTGTTGTGTGCTTTAGACAATTGATCGTTCGTGAAGAGACTTTAGATTGATTTTCGTTAGATGATTACATATTACTAATGTGATACCATGGGTTTAGAACAACTAATATACAATTACATACAAAATCCATTCTGGGGTAAAATTTGGTTTTGCACAAGGTTTTAATAGTATGTCACCGGTCGTAATACGTTTCGGTTGTCGCTGGGTGCTTCTTGTGTCATTGGTCCGTTTTCATGGTTCGTTGGGAGTCGATACATGTTTTATGTTGAGTATCTTTTGGAGTCTCAGGTTTTGGTTCATATTTTTAAATTCTTTCACGTAAACGTCCGTTAGTTGTCCATGGGCTTGATCGTTTATCCGAAGTTGGGGGTCCTAAAATTTGTCTTGAGCTTATATTCATTGAGGGCGTTGTTGTAGTCATACGGATGATCCGGTTACGTTCTTATGAGAGAGATAGCGTGTTGGTTGTGAAATGAAGTCTTTTGAGCTTATGGAGTAAATCTCGGGACGAGATTTCTATTAGGAGGGAGTGATGTGACAACCCTAGATTTTGGATTTTTCACTTTTGACTGTTTGATGTTGATCATGTGCTTGGTGTGCGTTTATGTGTTATGTGCTCATATTTGAGACTTTATCATGATGTTAGACATTGTTTATGTAGTACATGGTACGTTATATGATGATGTGATGGGGTTGGTTCGTGCTCATGAGTTCATATGAATGTATAAATCATGGTATAAGTTGGAAATGAAACGAAATGAAATGAAATGAAATGAGTTCAGAAATGAACTGCATTAAAGTTCGGGTATCGTTTTGATAAGGTTTCGTGTACGTATCGTATGTTGTATGTATGTATTAAGTATATATAATATGGTTAGGATAAGTTTTATAGTTACTTTCTATATTTAGAAACTTTTAGAAATGAAGGCTAGTTCAAAAATCGCGTAAAAAGTCGAAAAATTAGTAAAAGGGTACCCGGTTTGGTCCCGAAAGTGTATAGGAGTATAAGTAAACATAAAATAGAAGGGGGAGAGTGTAAATATGATTAAACACAGAGAGGAGTCGAATTTGTGGGTCCCATAGCCTTAAATTTAATAATTAAATTAATAAAAATAGGATAATTACCATTTAAAAGTCCTAATTGGGCCTAAACTTGTCCAGAAGGTTACCAAGGCCTATATAAACACCCCTAGACCCCTAAAAACGACTAATAACCCTAAATAAACCTAAAATCAGTCTAAATCTTCCATGGATATCAAGAGAAGTCGAAATTATGATTAGGGTTCATTAATTTTCTTGTTTCAAGGTAAGTGATCAATTAAACCTTAATATAATTTATGTTTTTATTAATTAATCATAATTGTATTGTTAATTAACCATCATTGAGATGATTAGGGTTTTATTAATTTTATAGAAAAATATATTAATTAAGATCCATTAATGATTTTAGGGTTTGTGTAATAAATTTAGGGATAATTAATGATGTTTAGAGGGTTAGTGCATAAAGGCGTAAAACAGTCTGATTTTTAAGGCTGTCTTGTGTCGACTGTTCCGGACGGTAGGTAGCACCTTTGGTCGAGTTTCTTTTTTTTAAAATTAAGTTCAAAGAGTCTACTTTTCAAAAATATAAGGTTGGTCGAAAATGGAGTTCGGGAAGGTCGTCAAATAATTTTTACAAAAATAGTACGCTGTTCAGGAATAAATTTTGATTTCGGGGATTTGAGTCAAAACCTAACCAAACGGATGAGATAGCCAAAGATTTTTGATTTGGGAACTCCTTATAATGTATATAAAAGTACTGGAGGTTTTCAATAAAAGTTATGGTGTTTAGGTCGGGCTTTTGGTGTCGAACATTTAGCATGTACAGAAAATCAGTTTTGGTGAAAACGACTTTTGGCGTAGAGACTAAACGAAAGGGTTAAACGTTTAATTAGAAAGTAAAATTGGTTTTTGAAGTTCTTAGATCATATAACAACATAACTCCAGTAGGGTAGGAGTCAAGTGTGGTGTTAAGTTCACTTCATGTGATCGTTTAGTGACTAGTAAACCGTACCGGGGAAAAACTGGAATTTTACGTATAGAATAGATTGTAGTGGGAGAACTAGATAGTGGGGATTGGGGGATTAGATTCATCTCCTTGATTGTTACTTAACTTGGGTGTTAAGACCTGAGCTAAGGGTGTCGTGTATGATTTTATAGGTTTGCAGGAGTGCTAGCTTGTTGTGCTATCAGGTGAGTTCATAGTCCCATTTTACTACGTTTTTAAATGTTTTTTTCCAGTATGGGATGGAGATGACACTTGTAATGTTCTTTAACATGATTTAGTACTATGTTATAAAATGTGTGGACATAAATGTGTTATTGTGTGACTTGCGTGCTTATGTGTTCTCATATGTGCTTTGATATGTGTTCTGCTATGTGAATCTTGTTTGGGTTGTAATTGGCTTTGGTACATAGATGTATGGGCGTCTATGGGACCAGTTGTGATGTGTGTGGAGCGTGGGGCACGATCCGTACTGAGTTCTTGGTTCTGAGTTCTTGGTTCGTGGGGCACGATCCGTCCTGAGTACTTGTGCATCGTCTCTTTGGAGGCAAGATATCTCGACGGGGATATAGTTCATCTTCCACAGGTGGTGTGGGAAAGATCTGGATAGTGTGGTGTGTGTGATGGGATACTTCTTGATTGTTATAGCGTGCTTTGAGAATTGTAGATGTGATTGGTACTTGGCTTGAGTTTTGTTGTGGATGCATGTAGCATGATTATCACATTATGGTCCATTACTATAAATTGTTTTTCTTCAACTTATTTACAGCGGATGTCAAGGTTTCTTATGATGTTCTAGATAACTTAAACCTATGTTCTCACCAACTTTATGTTGACAGATTTTAGTGTAATTTTCAGGTGAGGTAGTTGTGCAAGATGATGTTAGAAGTGGCTAGAGTATAGAGGCTGCTAGGATTGCATTAGGAGGATTCCCTTTCCTCTTAGATTTTATTTTGTGTTTTGATTAAGTGAACTTTATGGTACCTATATCTTTGATGTTTGTTCATTTGTATGTCTTTGGTAAGAGGTAGGCCTGTTACCTACTTACCTAGACGCCTGCATTGTTGAGATATTGTCACGACATTTGTGTCGCCATTTATGATATTTCAATTTCATTTAGTTCTCTCTATAGACACGCTGTTGTTGTGATGATATCCATACGTCGCGCCCCATATTCCGCCATGGTGGGGTGTGACACCTAATGTGAGTTCCAGATGAACAAGGTGGCATTTCTGAGCCACCCTATTTCAGTAGAAAGAAATTTGAGACAGTCATGCGAAGATGAAGGCCATCACCAGATGGTCAAGATCAACGCCTGTGACTAAAGTACAAAATTTTCTAGAACCCAATTGACTGATACCACAGAAATTGCGGACAGTTCCCACGATTAGCCTTCCACGGCTAAGCTTACGCATAAAGGGGACGACCTACAATAAAATTTTATATCACATAAGATCCTACGCTAGGAGAGATCTATTTTACCCAGACTCAAAATTCTTTCATGACTATTCACCCAGATTCCACCAGAATGTACCATAATCCTAGACAGAATTTTGATAGAAGCAGTGTAACACATTGATGCAGCTATGTTCATATCTAGAGGCCTGACATACCACAGGTTCAAGATAGAACGTCGTCATGCTAGTGAGTTATTACAACCATTAGAAAATTCTGAACAGAAATGAGACAGGATTCCATGGAAGTTATTATCAGTTACCACAGACTCAGAAAAGTTTGATCCTATCTAGGTCATTTTCGACCATTTAACCCATCCTACATATTTTCTTTCATCTGAAAGGATTATGCAGTAGCAGATTTGTAAGAAATTCAGCAATAGATCGTACAACTTCGAGGTATTCCATCAACCATCTTATCAGAGAGAAAATTTACGTTCGCGAATCACGTTCACGTTCATATTCACGATCACGTGTACGTTTACGTTTACGTCTCACGTTTACATTATGATGTTATTTCAGTCCATAATTTGTGCTATTGCATGATTTAAATTCACGTTCGCATTCATGACCTTGTTCACGTTCAAGTTCGTGTTCCATCTCAAGATACATGTTTCACAGCTTCTAAATACGGTTACATACAGCTTAAGAAACCAGACTCAAGGTTCATACAGTTTTTCCATACCCAGGCAGACGTTTCACGTCTCTGGCCGTATCGTTTGGCATTCTTTCCTCAGTCAGCATATGTTCATGATATGTCCTAGCATCACGTTCACAGAATGTTTCATGTATTATCGTTCACAATATATTCCATGCCCAACATTCCTCATATAACAGTGAACCACGTTCACATTTGCTCACGTAGCAAGTTCACAATTATTCGCGTAGTTCATCCCTATATACTTCCAACAGCTTGCTCAGATATATAAATGTTATCTTCAGGATATTTATACGTACCGTTTCATGTATCCTACATACTATAGCTTATTCATTTTATCATATTTAGAAAATCCATCTTAAGTATGGAACCAGAAACTATTCAGCATCATCAGAACACGGTTATCAGGACCAAGATTGTCATTAGGCTTAGACCTTTTAAGGAATCATTTCGAGCTGGAAGCCACTCAAAACGGAGGAGTCCATCCGGACCTCTCATTCGGTTCCTTTAATAAATCCAGTTAAGTCCTTTCAGTCATGTCACGTTCCATATTCCCTTCAGCCATGTCACGTTACATGATCACTTCAGTCATGTCATGTTTATACCTATCAGCAGCATTATGTCTTATTTAGAAGACGAATTATCCTTCAGCTTATTCGTCTTTTCAGTTTACGTGTTCTTTCAGTTCTTATAGCTTCATCAGCTTATTACCTTTAATTCGAGGACGAATTTCTCCTTTTTAGAGGGAAAGAATTGTAAAACCCCGGCATAATCGTACCCTTAATTCGAGGACAAATTATTTTTTTGAGGGGAAGAATTGTAAAACCCGTATTTAAAAATCCTCGAATATTAAATACGCAGCCTCAGTTTCATGTAAATAACTTTACTTAAACGTTAACAGAAAATACGCAGCCTCAGTTGAGTTAAATATTACAAAAGAAAATAATATATTTATTCAAAAAATAATTTTGAGTTTTAGAAATTAAGTTCAGAAAATATTACGTGTGCATTATTATGATACGGAAAAGAGTTATTACGTTCACGATTAAAACGCGAGAAATAATTACGAGTAAAGTAAATAAAATGTTATACCGAAAAACAAATGGAAAACCATAATTATTAAAGGGGGTGGCGGATTCATGTGTGAACAAGGAAGCATATGGGCTTTTTGGCCCAGCTCATCACACAACTACACTCCAGCCAAACATACTCAGCCTCCTCATTTTATTTCATACGAAAAAAAGAGAAAAAAAAATAAACGAGGGTTTCTTGTGCCTTGTGGTGATCGACGGCTGAAGACAGTAAAACAAGGGGTAAACGAATTTTGATTTTATCAATTGATTGGCTACGTGTTCATAGTCAATCCTTATTCACGATTAAGGTAATCAACCCTTCTCTGTTCTTCTTATAAACCACGAATCTTGGGATTTATATATAACAGAAATAAAACATAAGATAAATACAGATTAGTCGAGTTATGGGGTTTTGATCACGAAAACCGAGAGTTATTAAACTCTCGGTGGTGTTTTGTTGGTGTACAGTCGAGACTTCAATGTCTCGGTGGTCCCTTTTGTTGCCCAGCCTCGAATCATAAACCCAACAGGGGGTGTTTGGGATTAAATCACAGCAGGGGGTGTTTGGGATTAAATTTCAGAAAAGGGGATGTCTGGGACTACGAGTAGTGTGAACCACTGCACTAGCAGTGGGAACCACTGCACCAGCAGTGGGAACGAACAACAGGCCAGTGGGTTGAAACAGCCTAGCGGTGGGAACAGCAATGACTGCAGCGACAACCGGCACTAGGTCGGTGGCTGTTGAATGAGTGACGGCAGCAAGGGCCATAGCCATGGGCTGTTGAGGCCTCAGTTTGGATGGGTGTCTCAGGTAAGTTGGTTGTGACTCGGGTTCGGGGGACATGAAAACTTTACAAGAAGTAAACATTTTATTGTTTTAAATATATGTTTTAATTAAATCATTTAAAGTAGAATAATTAAGTTATAAGATGTCTATGTTAATTTAATTAACGTTTATGAAGCTAATCACGTTATATGATATTGCTTATTTAAAGACTTGTTATTATAAAACGATTTAATTATTTATGAAACCATTTGGAAACCTTCTATTTTAAGAAAACTTTCTAAATTCATGAAACTTGCTATTTAACAGGTTACTAATGATAGTATTATAATATTAGAATCAATATATTATACAAGTAATCAGAGGTACAGGATATACACTTATCAGCAAACATTAAGGTACAATCAGAATAATCAGTTTATACGCAAACAGTAACATAAGAATAAATAAATTAAATTAAGAACAAATAAAAATCAGTAACAGTAAACAGTTATCAAACAACTAATCTCAACGTCCTTTATCTATGTAGTATCCATGAAGTCAGGGTAGATCCTTCAGCGTTGACTTTTATTCTATTACTGGACACGAGGTACGGATCTCCCGTCCTTCAGTAAGGACTTCCTTTCTAGGCATGATTAGGATTCCCCGTCTGCAGCCAAATGTTTTCCCCAGTATATATTTTAAATTATCAGAAATTATTTTAATAACTAAGATATTGCATGAGCCTTATATACAAGCATGACCAGTTAGTTGTACTAGTTACGGAGGTACCGTAACCATGACACTTGACGCACCAATGTCATGACTCACCTGTAGGAGAGTGATATCCTACAGCGTCCCATTCAGCTCAGCTTGGCCATTTTTTCAGTATTATTAGTGGGGCGTATGGATGCATCCTAGCCTTATCAGTTTACAGTTATCAGGCGAATGTGGTTTGTGTGCTCTACATCCTTCACATTGGAGCTGATCCCTCCATCCAGCACATTATTTAGAGGTCACCCCTCCAGTTATTCATGCAACAATTGTTTCAGCACATGACCTATATAAGCTCTTGGCATTTAAAACACAGTAAATGCATGTTTTCAGATTTAACAGATAATAATTCAGCTTTATTATTTACGAATCAGACTTTTCAGATTTTACATAGGTTTCTGTTGCAGCTTTACTTATTAGTCTTAGAGCTTCAGTATTTTATCATCTGCTTCATTTCAGTATTTCTTATCATGCTTTATATCCGTTCACTGGGCGTTATGCTCAGCCGTAATTCTTTTCATATTCTAACGGCAGGTACACCAGGACGCTCTTAGGATACTAAGAGCATGTGCATTTGGATGGAAGCTATCCAGACTTCTTACTTTATGCACATTTTACATTGTTCTGCTTATTTGGGCATTTTTTAGTCATTTCCTTCAGTATTTACTTTCATGTTTTTGAGCTTATGTTTGGATTACCGATGTTTGATTCCGGTATTTTCTTTATGGCCAGTTAATGTTTTAGGACATTTACCTTATGCTTTGATGACACGCCATAAATACACGTAGCGGTCCACTTATCCAAGTGGGGTGTTACAACAATAGTTCTTTGCACGCTTCTATTGCTGCCACATACACAACCTCTGTTTTAGACAAGGCCACACACTTTTGCAATCTTGATTGCCACGAAACAGCTCCCCCTGCAAAGGTTATCAAATATCTAGAAGTAGACTTCATGTTGTCCTTATTTTCGGCCAAATCTATGTGTAACCAACAAGCATGGGCTTCCCATTTCCAGATGTTATACCCAATTTGGAAGTACCCCTTAGATATCTAAATATCCATTTAACCGCTTCCCAATGCTTCTTCTAGGATTTGACAGGAACCGACTGACAACACAAACTGCGTGAACTAAATCTGGCCTTGTACACATCATAGCACTGTCTTGGTGCTTGCTTCAACCCATACAAACTTTTCTGAAGTCTACATACGTAGTCTTCCTTCCCCTTAACCTGAAACCCTTCAGGTTGCTCCATGTAGACTTCTTTATCCAGATCACCATTTAGGAAAGCTGTCTTGACATCCATTTGCTCAACCTCAAGATCGAGGGCAGCCGCCAAACCAAGAACAACTCTAATAGAACCCATCTTCACCACTAGAGAGAAAATCACATCAAAATCAATAACTTTCTTCTGACTGAACCCTTTCACCACCAATCCGGCCTTATACCTCGGTCTCGAAGTATGATCTTCAGTCTTCATTTTGAAAACCCACTTGTTTTTCATATCTCTATTTCCCTTAGGAAATTTCACCAATTCAAAGGTATTGTTTTCATGCAAGGAGGTCATCTCATCTTGCATAACATCAAACCACTCCTTCTTGTGGTCATCCTCCATAGCTTATACATAACACTCGGGCTCTCCCCCATCAGTGAGTAGAACATACTCAGCCGTAGAATAGCGTGTAGAAGGATGAATATCTCTATTGGACCGCCTAAGAGGAACGAATGGTGGCATCAACACTGGTAACTTAGGATGAACGTCTTCATCCAATTGCTCTTCAGCATCAAAATCATCAACACCTTGTTCTTCATCATTCTGAACATCATCTCCAAACTGCTGGTCAAAGTGTTTTGGAGGAACCGTATCTAAATCAATAGGATCATCATTACGTTCAGGAATTGTCTCTTTCTTAGTCTTCTCAACATCTTTCAGAGTTTGATCTTCCTCAAACTCTACATCTCGGTTGTGAACGAGCTTCTTTTGAACTGGGCATACAACTTGTAACCAAGCTCGTCTTGACCATACCCGAGGAACACAAATGGCTTATTCTTCATATCCAACTTTGATCTTTCATATTTGGGAATATGTACAGACGCCTTGCATCCAAGGACCCGTAAATGTCGGTACAAAACATCTTTTCTGCTCCAAACCTTGTCAGGAACATCAAAATGCAAAGGAACACAAGGAGTTGGATTAATAACATGTACCGCCTTATTCAAAGCTTCACCCCAAAAAGTAGCAGGAAACCCTACACGTGAAAGCAAGCATCTGACTCTCTCAACAAGATTCCAGTTCACCCGCTCCGCTAAGCCATTCAATTGCGGTGTCTTCGGCGGTGACTTTTGATGCTGAATTCCATGCTCTCTACAATAGGCATCAAAGGGGCGAATGTATTTACCTCCATTATCACTTCGAATACATATTATTTTCTCCCTGTTTGTCTCTAAACTAAAGCATGAAACTGCTTAAACACATCTAATACTTGATCTTTAGTCTTCAAGATGTAAACCCAAACCTTCCTTGAATAATCATCTATGAAAGTGACAAAATAAGAACACCCACCAATTGTCTTAGTCTTCATAGGACCACATACATCAGAATGTACCAGATCAAGTATGTTTTCCATTCTAAAAGAAAGACGACTCTTGAAATCACGCCTAGTCTACTTTCCTGCCAAACAGTTAGAACACTTCTTCAAGTTAATATCATACACACCGGATAACACATTCTTCTTAGAAAGAATAAACATCCCCTTTTCACTCACGTGACCAAGTCTCTTATGCCATAACTCGGTCATATCAACATTGTCTACAATATTGACAGTGCTCTTGGAGATCTTCGGATGTGCCACATATAACTGGGTTTCCCTTTTGCCTCTTGCCACATTCATGGATCTGAGAGTTACTTTCCACGAGCCATTTCCAAAACTGTTGTGGTAACCATCTTCATCAAGAAGACCCATTGAGATAATATTGAGTCTCATATCAGGGACATGTTTTGCATTACGTATAACTAGTTCCATCCCCGTGTCAAACTTCAAAGAAACATCTCCCATACCAATACTCCTTGATAGCCCAGTATTTCTCATCCCAACAACACCAAAATCACCAGGTGTATATGATGAAAAATACTCCTTTTGTGTTGCAACATGACATGTAGCCCCCACTATTGTAAATCCAACCCGAATCATCATTAGCAAGGTTAACCAAATCAGAATCACAACAAACAAAGAACTCATCAGTGGTGGCATTTACTTCAATGCTATCATCACCATCATCCTCTTTCTTGTGCTTTTTTTGTGATTCTTCTTGTTCTTCATTTTCCACTGTCTACAAAACTTTTTCGTATATCCCTTCTTAAGGCAATGGAAACACTCAACATCAAACAACTTTTAGGGTTTTCTCTCCCCTAGGGGCGATTTCCAGGGCCTCCTCCTATATTTTTCCGGCCAAAAAATCCTATGGTTTCGCCTCTCTACCCTTAACATTCCACATATGTTCCACTTTTTTTCAGGTTTTGTTTGAGTTTGATTCCTTATACGACCTAAATCATATTCGTGGCTTATTTGTTATGTTTTTGGGTATGCAATCGACACTATAGGATTTAGTTTTTTCTAGGAGGAGATGCTTGATCTTAATCTGTTTGTATCTAGATGGAAATCGTCCCTACCACTATGAAACCCTAACCCTAATTTTTTAGGGTTTGTTGTTTTCGTATGCATATCATAGGGTTTGTAGTGGGTTTTGTTCCACGATCCGTGTAGTTGTAATCGAGAACATATGTCGGCCATCTAGGGTTTGTGGGTTTCATGTTTTATTTATTCCTGGTGGCGTGACATGGTTATGGTGTGGCGATCTGTCGTATCGCCATTGGTGACGAGATCAAGAAACCCTAATTTTTTAGGGTTTTATCTTTGGGTGAAATACTTTTTCTAGTTTCGTCATCAAGCTGTTGGTAATCCAGGGTTTTTATCTTGGATTTGGCTCATGTGTATTGATTCAAACCATGTTAGGGTTTCATGTGTAGCCGATATGGCATGTGGTCCTTTTGATCATCATCGCTATTGTCCTAGTGGCTTATATGGTTCATTGTCGATCCCCTATCCGTGGTTTTAGGGTATGTATTTTGCATCACTAGGATCTTGGGAGGCTTGTTCGATGTCAAGGTTGCCATTTTTGGTTTTTGATATCGGGGATCTTCGATCCTTTAGACTTCCTAGTTTGGTTCATGGTTTCGAGACTGTAACGCCGATGGAGGATGTCGGTTATGGGGCTGTTAATGGCTGTCACATGGATTTGGGGAGATTGGTTTATCATGTGGTGGCCACATGTTCGGTATAGTGTAACATGGTATGCAACCATTGCAACAATCACGGTGTAACATATGCATCTCGAATTTTTGAGAATATTTTAGTGTGACTTATTGCAATTGGAAGTTACGGGTCTCAATTTTACAAGTTGGAAACGTCAAATTATTGTTACCTATATTTATGTATTTAATTCGTTTCAACTTACTTGGTAGTCGTAAAAGTGGCATGTCACTTTTATGTAGGTAGTTTGGTTGTGTGCATTGTTTATGTGCTGGTTGTAGCCCAAGTAACGGGCCGAGATGTTAGGATTTTACCTACATTCGATTGTACTTCAACGTTTTTTGGTGTAATATATTTTACAGGGGTTGAGTCCCTTTTACCCAAAAAAACACTCAACATCAGCAAACTTTCCTTTGCTGGAAATGATGCGGTGATTACTTCTTTTGCTCGGACCTCTACTTTGACTTCTCCCCCGCCTTTCTGTGACCAAGACATCTGACACTGAAGAGGAACCTTGTGACTTTCTTCTCATCTCTTCATTCAGGATACAACCTTTGGATACAACCTTTAGCCAATCCATAGTGATAGAACTATCTGGTGCGGAGTTGGACAATGATGTCCTAAAAGTCTCCTAAGAATCTAGTAAGGTACCAAGTAGCCAAAAGCCTTGAATCTTGTCTTCAAACTTGATACCCATTCCTGCAAGCTGATTTATAATACCCTAAAAACATTCAGGTGATCAGTAATAGGAATCCGTCAATATACTTTAATCTCATCATTTGCTTAATCAAGAATAACTTGTTGTTTCTATTTTTTCTAGCATACAACTGTTCAAGTTTGTTCCAAAGAGTACGAGTGTAAAACCCGCACTAAAAACCTATGAACAGTACACGTGAATAGTAACTTACGAAAACACGGTAAAATTTAAATTTCCATTTATAATATTGATACATGTGTCAGGACAATAAATAACGAACACTCACGAATATTATAAATGTGACACGATCACGAATACCAAAATCACGAGTAATAAATCACGAACACGCGCGTAAATTATTTAACACTCGCAAAACTACGGGTTTACCCTATGTGGGCCCCATAGCCGCGGCAAGACAAGAGAAAGAGGCCAAGTGGGCCTTTTGACCCAAAACCAATTTTATTAAAACCTTTGGAGAATTTTTTTTCTCATATTTTAGGTTACAGAAAAACTTTGTGCTCTTCCTCCTTGTTCACCATAGCCGCCGGCCACCATAGAACAAAGGGCAAACCGGGACTGTTTAATTATTCGTGATCACCTTTTCATTCTACACGCATTGGTATATTCTGAAACCTTTTCTTTTTTATTTTATTTTCTTATGATTTCATGTTTAAAAATTAATTAATCACATGAATATAACAAGGAATAACTAGGATTAATTAATTTTGGTCAAGGGATGTTTGGTTTCGTGTTGTTTGTTCGGACCCGAGACCAAGGGACCCCGACTTCGAGTCGGGGTATGTTAACATGTTTAGTTGATTAAGTAGTGGCAACCGAGATCCTTTCCAAGGTCTCGGGGGGACTTTTTTATAGCTTATTTGGTTAGGCTTAATTAAAACACGGGCTCGGGATTCGGGTTTTTATAAAAACTATTTTTATAAATCATGTCATATTAAACTTTAGGTTAATTAGTTTATTAAAATTAATTCATGTATAACCTAAGGTAATTATACTTAGTCATTTTAATTAAACATGTATTTTAATTAAAATCATATAACGTATAGTTTAATTAAATTAACCAGTTAAGAACCCTAATTTTCCTTCATGGCGGCAAAAAATTCTCTCCTTCACAGAAATCGATTTTCTTACACTCTTTAATCAGAATACCGTATAAAAATGATGTTTTCTCGATCAATCTCTGATTTTTCTTGAGTTAACAAACTTACTATTCGGTTGATAGATTTTAGGGTTTTGTTTAATCGGTTTATTTGTTTTTCTTTTTTGCTGCGATAGTGAAAAGTTTGATTTTTTTTTCATTTGTTCGGTCTTCGCATCTATTTAAGGTCTCAATTCATTATTAGTGATTTGTCGTCTTGTTTTCCAGTGCGATTAGTGTTGGTTCGTTGTTTAGGGTTTCGTTTTTATTAGGGTTTTCTGTTAGGGTTTCGGTTCGGTGCTAGGGTTTGCTTGGGGTCATGGATGATCTTGAAGCTAAGGCTGTGTTAATTAATTCTATGAAGCCATGTAAACTGGAGGAGGTAACTAAACTCTTTGGTGTATCATTATTGACGGCTGGAGATGCTGGTGACTTTATGCATGATCTTAAGATGCAGAAGCATAAACTTTGGTCGTTTGTCTCTAAAGAACGTTCCAAGGAAATCATTGATCTGTTATGTCAGTTTGAAGCTGATCTAGTCGTTGGTGGCATGAAGAATACAGCTAATCTCTTGTCTGGAAAAGGGGTTGATGAATTATCGAGTGGTTCTAGGATGGCAGGCAACATGATATCATCAGGTCCATTCAAGGTTTTTTTTGGTAAAAGGGTTTAAAAACCCTGGTAAATAGATTAACCAAAAAACCTTGAAATACAAAGGAATGTGGCTGAAATACCACATTAACCGCAAGCTACAAGCAACTTGTTAAACAATTCTAGCCTATAACAAAAATAAACTAGACATAAACCAAGATGAAACCACGAATACATGAAGAAATCCAACCTCTAAGTAACACCATGATGGGCAAACAAATTAGCAGATTCATCATATATATTTTCCACCACTTCGTCATCTTCATCACTATCCATCCCCACTGGATCAGTATCTTCATGTTCTAGTGCACCAAATGCATTAGACGTGGAAATTTGGACGGGAGAGGTAAACTTTTTCTTCTTATCCATAGCATTAGCATTTAATTTCTGGTTACCTGGACTCACCTTAGCACCAGCAGGACCCGACGTCGAAGCTCTAGGTTTTTGAAACCCTTTCCCTAAAGGAACGCCCTTTGGAATCAGGTTTACAATTTTGTTATTACGTTTCCTGCTTTTAACTTGCTTAAAACCATCATCCTGTGAATCATTATTGGGTACCTGTTTAGACGACTTGGCAGCAACATTCAACGGACATGAATCAATATCATGTCCAAAGACATTACATTTAGTGCATCGTGGAGGTCTCCATTCATACTTAACTCTAATATTAGCATTATAATAACCATCACCTTCAAGTTGAGGAACAACAATAGTGATTTCATCTTTTAGAGGCTCATCTGCGCGAATCTCAATAAGGCATCCCGCGAAACTACATCGTCTCCAAGATTCTTTACACATCGTGGTCGTGAAAGAGTCCATCATGATGGGTGTTCCAATATAAGACCCAAGAATGCTAATATCTTCATCATCAAAAACTTCCAATGGAACGTCATGGAATTTAATCCAAACTGGAACTCAGTGTAAATCCTCCTTACGAAGACTAGTATTTAAAGTCCATTCTTTCAGTACAATGGGCGTATTCCGTATCATCCATGGACCTTCTTCAAGCACATTCTCAATCCCAGTTCTAGATTCAAATTTAAAAAAGAAAAACCCTTTGTCATTCATCATAACGCGTTTCAAACGAAACTTTGCCCAATTGGTCCTCACATAATATTCAACCACCGGAAACGCCAAGCGTTTGCCAATAAAATAACCATATAGGGTGTTCTCAAATCTGGAGCTCACATTCTGAACAACTCTACGTGGCATAGTAATATTCACATCATCCTTAGACTTATCAACCTGAACAAACTTAAATTTAGAATTCTTACTTTTGTTCGGATAATTATTGCTCCCAACCATGGTTGCAGCATATGTAGACTTCTGGCCTACCGCAACTGAGTGAATCATACCACTAGAACCAACCGAACCTTTGGGATTAGTAGGACTGTTAGGACGCCCTTGGCTGAAATATGAATAAGATTGATTAGGGCTCGTAGTATTAACAGAACCACCACTAGATCCTGAGCTCAATTTGTCCACACGATCATTAGGGTTAGTAACCATAGATGGACCTGATGAAATCATGTTACCTGCCATCCTAAAACCACTCGAAAAATCACCTAGCCCTTTTCCAGACAGAAGAGTAGCTGTATTCTTCGTACTACCCACGACTAAATCAGCCTCAAACTTGCATAGCAGATCAATGATTTCCTTGGAACGTTCTTTAGAGACAAACGACCAAAGTTTATGCTTCTGCATCTTAAGATCATGCATAAAGTTACCAGCATCACCAGCCGTCAATAATGTTACCCCAAACAGTTTAGTGACCTCCTCCAGTTAACATGGCCTCATAGAATTAATAAGCGCAGCCTTAGCTGCAAAATCATCCATGACCCCACGCAAACCCTAACACCGAGCAAGAAACACTAATCAGCAACACCGAGCAAGAAACCCTAAAAACACAAGAAGATGAAACCCTAATCTGCGATGACACTAGAACCCAAAAAACAAAAGACGATCATACAAGGAAACAACCAGGGACACACGAAACAACTAAAAGCTAGACAAAAAACGCGATCCACAATGCGAACAGGAAAGAAAAAAACGACCAATCTACTAAACCCTAGAATCGTGCAACTAAATAAAAACTACGTTAACTCTAGCTTAATCAATGATTAAACGAGAAAACACAATCTTTATAAAGCATTCTGATTAAAGGAGGTTAGGAAATCGATTCAGAAAAAAAAGAAGTTTTCCAGCCGCCATTGATGGACGATTAGGGTTTTTTATATATATATGCGTGACATTCCATTCCTCATGCTAGACATTGAAAGATTCCAGTAAATCCTGCTTTCATGATAGTCATGGTTGGTTTTCAATGATCATACTTTCAGGCAAATCGTCTTGAATTTTGTGTAACCACACTTTAACGTTTCCCTATGCAACCAGAATGAGGTATATACTGGCATTGCCAGGTTATCATGATGGTTTTTCTAACCGTTTAACCGTTCATAGTCCCTTTAAAATCGTGACAAATGATCGACCCCATACCGATCATTTCATGTGCATCCCATGTGTTCTCCTTGTACCATATTTCATGTGTATTACACGTACCTTAATCCATGTGCATTTCATTTGCAATACTTCACGAGTATTCGCTAGTCAGTTCTGAATCATCCCAGGCGTATTTTCAATTGCTGATATTCTACAAGATTGTTGATGCCGCTAATAACTTGGAGATGTTACTAAAGGTTGATGCTGCTAATTTTTGGAGACGCTACGAGATAGGGATGTTGTTCACAACCTGGAGATCCTACAAGACGAAGACAAAGGCGTCAGAGCAAAGCAATTGGACGAGAAGATGCTTCACCATCAGCAATTTTCATCAATCATTGTCCCAATATCTTAGTTACATGTCACACGTCATCCAGTTGTCGTTTCAGTCATATGAGTGAAGACCGGTACCAGCCGGCCACTCAGCTGAATAGTTACATGAATCACAGTCATGAGAATGACCGTCATGGAACTGACAGACAAGATGATAGTAACCACTACTATGACAACAACTATCCTAGAAATCACAACCGAGGCTCCGGCCGCGGACGTGATCAGACATACAAATGATCAGTAGTCCAACCGATCCGTCAATTCTGGCATAATAACCTAATATTGTAGTTCTAATTATTTCACATCTCGAGACACATGTCAAGACACTGGTTAAGACACATGTCATGCTTACATTCCCCAAGACACGAGTCAAGACACATGACTCACGTCCAATTATGGGACATTTCTAAGAAATTCAGGGTACCTCCAAGGGTATATCCATTTTGTTGTGCCATGCATTACTTAGGCCACAAGAATTTCAGTACTATTAACGGCGCAGCAGTGAGAACTGTCACGTTGCCGATGACATTTTCATTCTTGCACCATATTCCATATATACTCATTACCATAAATACGCCATTCGTATTCCCCATGTATACGAAGGTTTTCTTCAGCCTAATGATAAAATTCCAACTGATAACGCATTACCTTGGACAGATGCGAGTTGAATTTAATCCTAAGCATGGACTATGAACATCACACCATGCTACGATTCATGATTTTATACAGTAATGTTCAGGCTCCTGAATACATTCAGCATGGTTTTCCATCAGGAAAATCTGTACAAATTATCCATGCTTTACAAGCACGTGCTTTGTTGGCCATGACTGCTAAAATTTTGAGCTGTTAGTTAAGACATGACCACCGAAGTTCCTTTTACGCATAACCAGACGAGTATTCCAAAATCTTCCCATACATTCCAGAAGAACCTACAAGGAGAAGGACGGTACCATGAGATTATGTGTCGACTACCGTCGATTTAAACAAATCACCATTCATGACCGTTATTCTCCTCCACGTATTGACAGCTTGACCAATCGACCCTATAGTGTTAATCACGTTTTCCAAGATCGAACTCATGATCATGTTGCCAACAGTGACGAGTGAAAGAGCAGGACATGTCCATGGCTGTTATTCGTACACGACTCGGTCATGTTAGACTCATGATTTTGTTTTAGTCTCATAAATGCTCCAACAACATTATAGGCTTAATAAATTGAGTTTCATGAACTCATAAACAAATTCATCAGTGTCTTCATTGAGAATAACTTAATTTCCTCTAAGTCTAGGGAAGAACAGGAAGACCATATCTGCACTATGTTGCAAATTCTATGACAAGAGAAATTTTACCCTGTAAATTTCTTTCCAATATCAATTCTGTTTGATTACAGTGACATGCTGAATCACATGGGTTTCTACGGTTAATCTTATCATGACTCAGCTTATGCGTAAAGGAGAGAACCCTAGACTACATTAGGTGTTCTAGAAAATCCTACGCTAGGAGAAGTCTAGATTCGAAGACTCATAGTTTCGTAAACTTTTATGTATCAAGTTTCTATGAAGCAGGATACAGCTACGTTCAGAAATGGTGAACATAAATGGGACAGGATCTCCATGGATTTTGGTTACCAGATTAACGCAAACTCAGAAGAAGCAAGATGCTATCTGTGTTATTGCCAACAGTTTGATCAAGTCTGCAGAATCCTTACACCGTACGAATTTCAGAACCAACAGATTGATCGGACACATTGCACGCCAAGGCTCATCCGATCACTTGGTAATCTGTCAGCTATCGGGTCAGACAAAGGTTAGCATTTGTGCACCTTAGTTACGTCCACGCCCTTGTTCTAATTCCACGATTTGCTTTCACGCTCACGTTCATGACACTATTCACGTTCATGATCGTATCTTGGCTTACGATTTTACGTTCATCTTCGTTCTGGGAAGTTTTACAAGAACTGGAGAGACCAGACTCAAGTTTAGTTTACCTCCTATCCGCAAACAGACGTTTCACGTCACAATCCACGTCTCGCCTAATGGCATTTGGCGATACCGCCGCCGTATTCCATGTTCACGATATGTTTCACATGTCATGTTCATTCCACGTTCCTCATATCACGTTCACGATATGTTACACGTATCATGGATCACGATATGTTTGCTCATATTACCCTCACCATATCTCCACGCATCACGTTCAAATTTTCCACGCATCACGTTCAAAATTTTTCACGTATCACGTTCAAAAATTTTCACGTGCTACGTTTCTATATGTCTGGCGCATCATTGCTAATTATCACTTAAGTTAGATTGTTTTGCACCATAACGTTTCAGTTACCCTTACAAGTTAATTCTTATTCCCTCGATCAAATTTAGGGGATCTACCTTACGTTGATAACCAAGAACTTCTTCGTATTTCAAGTCAAGGTCAGGAGGACCAAGATTTATCATTTGTGTCAAGATCTTGTGAAGGAACCGTTCCAAGAGGGAAGCCACTTGGAAACGGACAAGTTCATCCGGACTTCTTATCCATTTTTCTCTTATCAACTAGATATGTCCTTTCAGTCACGTCACGTTCCATGTCCTTTCAAGACATGTCACGTTCCATGTTCCTTCTACCATGTCACCTGCACGTTCATTTATCTTACATACCCTTTCAGTTTGATTTGGGTATGTTTCTCTTTCAGTTTACGTTATCTATAATTCGGGGACGAATTATTCTTTTTAGGGGGGAAGAGTTGTAAAACCCGCATGCTTTTACCATGAATAGTACCCTTAAGATCATACGTATATGATTAGAACTTTCCTTTTATAACATGTTTACGTTTCACGTATAAGAATTACGAGTATTACGTACGTGTTAGAACACGATTAGTATTTATTAAGTATGAACACACGATAATTATTCCAATAATAATTATAAACATGAATATGCGATCATGAAATCATGAACGTAATTTAATCATGAGCTAATATTAATTATGTATATATATATTTATCACGAATAAATATATTAAGTCACGATCAATAATTAATTAGAACACGTAAAACATGAACACGATAAAACACGAGAACACACTATTATATTTAGACACGGAAAATGTTCGGGTTACCCCATGTGGGCCCATACCCACTAAATTAGGAAAGGAAAAAGGCCAAGCCCATGTTTATTTTTACCAAAACAAGAAAAAGGGTAAATATCTTTTCATTATTCAAGATTTTCATAAAAAGTAAAAACCCTAATTCTTTCTTCCTTCTCCTTTTTGGCCGCCACTTTTAATCACCATAAAGGGGTGTTCGGGTTGATTTTGATCTTAGAATTTTGCAAGGATTCGTGTGTGTTCATCCTCATTTGTTTCACGTAATCAGTATAACCTTTTTAACCTTTTCTTTTATGTTTTGATTTAATGAATCACATAAAATCATGATGTTTTTAAAAACTAATTAAAAACAATTATTAAAACATGTTAATGATCATGGGGTAAATAAAATCAATGGTTTAGGGGTGTTTGTGTTGTAGCCGACGCCTAACCGAGCCCTTAAGGGGTCTCGGCTTGGCTTATTTAACACCACCGAGACCATATGGTCTCGGTATGGTGATGGTGGTCCCACGACAGCAGCAAAACCAAGGGGAAACCTGACGTGGTTCGGGTTATGGTGTTGATTACGGGTCCGGTTCATGGTTTTAGTCACGGGTCCGGTTCATAAATTATTTTTGTTAAAGGTTTATGATTTTTATGTTTTAGACTTAAATTAAATTAATAAAACATGACATGATTAATTTAATGTACATGACTTAGGTTATAAATTTAATTATTAGATCATGAATTTTAACCTAAGTATTTATATTTTATTAGACTTTATAACTAATTAATTATTAAAACAATAACTATAATCAATTAATTAACATGACTTAGGTTATATTATTAATAGCTAATAATACATGTTTTAACCTAAGTATTTTACCTTTATTTAATTAAAAACATGATATATTTAATTAAATACTTTTAACCTATGGTTTATTTAATTTACATGTAATAATTAATAAACTATACTTTATAACTACATGACTTAGAATAATAATCAGAAAACACTTAAGCTTATCTAATTAGCTTATCTAACCAGCTTATATCTATTTATGGAAACTTTCTATTTTTAGAAACTTATTTAATTAAGGCAGCTAATCTATTTATGGAAACTATCTATTTTTAGAAACATATCTATTTTAAGAAGTTTTTCAATTTTTGGAAACTTTCTATTTTTGGAAACTTTCTATTTATGGAAACTTTCTATTTTTAGAAACTTATCTATTTTAAGCAGTAATTCTAATTTTGGAAACTTTCAGTTTTTGGAAACTTTCTATTTTTGGAAACTTTCTATTTTTCGAAACTTTCTATTTTTGGAAACTTTCTATTTTTGGAAACTTTCTATTTTTGGAAACTTTCTATTTTTGGAAACTTTCTATTTTTGGAAACTTTCTATTTTTGGTAACTTTCTATTTTTGGAAACTTTCTATTTTAGGAAACCTGCTTTTTTTAGAAAGTTACTTATTATTGCACAACAAGTATAATAATACATGAAATACAAGTAGTACTTAACCAGAATAGACATAATATAAGATAAACACAGTATAAAGCTTAAAACAGTAAAACATGACAAGAACATATAAAACAAGCTAAGACATGATATAATAAACCAGTTACGTATGTAGTAATCAAATACTTATACACGTATGTATTTATGTAGCATTAGTGATACTAAAGTAGGACTCTCTTCCGTTCGTCTTCTTCGTTCACTGGACATAAGGTACGGATTCCCGTCCTTTCAGTCTGGACATTCTTTCCTTATTAGGATTCCCTGTATGCAGCCAACTATTTTCCCATAGTATAAGTTTATATGTTTGATTGCTTATGTTTAGTTTAGAATACCTGAAGCCATATACATGCATGACCAGTTTCACCTAGTTATGGAGGTACCATAACCATAACACTAGAGGCACTGGTGTTATGACTTCCCCACGGCAGAGTGATTGCTCGTGGCGTCCCTTCAGCTTTTGGCCATATTATTATATTTATCATGTGGGGCGTATGGGTGCATCCTAGTTACATGTTTTTCAGCAGATTACTCAGTGTGAATGTGGTGTGTGCCTTGCATCCTTCACAAGGAGCTGATCCCTCCTACCCAACATCAGTATACTAAATTAGAGGCAACCCCTCTAATTTGCATGATGAGGTCACCCCTCCAAGTATTCATGCACGTTGATTTTCATGACCTATATTGGCTAATGGTAAAATATGTTAAACAGTTTTTACAAGATAAACATAAGGCTTTTCAAACTATAAAACCAGTTTTACTAAGACTTAACTGGGTTATCCAGGACTTAGTTTCTTCCTCTGTTTCATGCTTATATGCTTATATTATTCATGATTTATTTGTACATCCGTGCACTGGGCATTTTGCTCAGCCGCTACTTTCCTTTCCATGTCCTAAAACGGCAGGTACCCAAGGACAGACTCGAGCATTTGGAGGACGTGCATAGGAGGGAAGCTGCCATAGACTTCTTTTCCTTCTGCCTTCACATATTTATGCTTTTTTAAATCTTTCATTCATTTCATTTACTTTATTATGTTTTGGGCTTATGTTTAGGAACCGATGTTTGATTCCGGTTTACCCTATGGTCATGTAATGTTTTAGACATTTATCCTTGTATGCTTTGATGACACGCCATAATTACGCGTGACATTCCATTTATCAAAATGGGGTGTTACAATTATGGTATCAGAGCTAGACATTGATGCAAGGCACACACCACATTACAATTAAGGTCCATTCAAGGTTACTAACCCTAATGATGATTTGTTTCATGTGGATGACTTGAGCTTGGGGTTTAGTGGTGTTTCATCTGTTACTACTACGTGCCCTAATCAGCCTTATTCATACTTCAGCCATGGGCTTCCTAACAGTTCTACTAATTCGACTGGCTCGATTTGTTCTAGTGGTATGGTTCACTCAGTGGAGGTTAGCCAGAAGTCTACATATGTTGCAGCTATGGGTGGGAGCAATAATTATCCTAACAAAAGTAAGAGTTCTTCATTTAAGTTTGTTCAGGTTGATAAGTCCAAGGATGGTGTGAATATTACTATGCCACGTAGAGTAGCTCAAAATGTGAGTTCCAGATTTGAAAACACCCTATATGGTTATTTTATTGGTAAACACTTGACGTGGTTAAATATTATGTTAGGACCAATTGGGCAAAGTTTGGTTTGAAACGTGTTATGATGAACGATAAAGGGTTTTTCTTTTTTAAATTTGAATCTAGAACTAGGATTGAGAATGTGCTTGAAGAAGGTCCATGGATGATTCGGAATACGCCCATTGTACTTAAAGAATGGACTTTGAATACTAGTCTTCTTAAGGAGGATTTAAATCGAGTTCCAGTTTGGATTAAATTCCATGACGTCCCATTGGAAGTTTTTGATGATGAAGGTATTAGCATTCTTGGGTCTTATATTGGAATGCTCATCATGATGGACTCTTTCACGACCAAGATGTGTAAAGAATCTTGGGGACGATGTAGTTTTATGAGATGCCTTATTGAGGTTCGTGCAGATGAGCCTTTGAATGATGAAATCATTATTTCCGTTCTTCAACTTGTCGGTGACGGTTATTCTAATGCTAATATTCGAGTTGAGTATGAATGGAGACCGCCGCGATGCACTAAATGTAATGTCTTTGGACATGATATTGATTCGTGTCCGTTGAATGCTGTTGACAAGTCGTCTAAACAGGTACCCAATAATGATTCACAGGAAGATGGTTTTAAGCAAGTTAAAAGCAGGAAACGTACCAACAACAATACAAACCAAATTCCTAAAGGGGTTTCTTTAGGGAAAGGGTTTCAAATGGGGAGTGATTTCCAGTTTAAACCTAAAGCATCACATTCGGGTCCTACTACTATTAAGGAGAATCCAGGAAAACAAGGGCAGACTACTACTGTTATTGCTGACGAACAGAATTCTACTTCTTCTGTCATGGTATCCACGTACAATACTTTTGGTGTGTTAAATGATGATATGGTACAAGAAGCTGGTGGTGGTGAGGACGAGGAGGAGGATTTAGAAAATGTTTATGATGAATCAGAAAATGTGTTTAATAGTCAAAAAGGGGCAAGCACTCCTTATAGAACAGTTTCCAATGTTTAGTATAGCTTCATGGAATATAAGGGGATTGTGACATTCCCCTAAGCAAAAAGAGGTACGTCAAGTTGTTCGTGAGAACAATTTAAGTGTTTGTGCGATATTAGAATCTCATGTGGATGCTTCAAGTGTCTATGATATTTGTCATAAAAATTTTAGAAGTTGGAAATGGACGTCTAATGGTAGTATCTGTTCCAAGGGTACGAGGATTATTTTGGGATGGAATGATGATATTGTTGATCTCATGATACTCTCTCAGACTAATCAAGTTATGCACTGTCAACTTAAAACCCGGTAGGACAATCGTAATATGTTTTGTTGTTTTATCTACGCTGATAATTATTATGTTGACCGTAGGGCCCTTTGGACTAATCTGGTTATGCATTCATATTTTATGCGTGATCAACCTTGGGTCTTCCTAGGGGATTTCAATGCAACTCTTAATTTGGAAGACCATTCTTGTGGAGGGTATTCTCCAAATATTGCAATGCAGGAATTTAAAGCTTGTGTTAAAGATATGGAGGTTGATGATGTTAATGCTACAGGCCTTCATTTTACTTGGACTGAAAAACCTCATGGAGAGGATGGTATTCTCAAGAAGATTGATCGGATTATGTCTAACCTTAAATTCTTAGATTGTTTTCCAGGTTCTTTTGCTATCTTCCAACCATACAGAATCTCGGATCACTCTCCATGCGTTTTACGGATCCCGGTGGTTAGTAAAGCTAAGCCTAAACCATTTAAGTTTTCAAATTTTCTTGTTCACAAGGAAAGGTTTCGTGATGTTGTTGCTATAGGATGGAGTCTCAATGTTCAAGGATGCTCGATGTATAAGCTGGTCAAACGTCTAAAAGGGTTGAAGTCTCCTTTTCGTAAGCTTTTATATTCTTTTGGTAATCTTCATGATCGTGTTCAACGTTTGAGAGTTGAGCTTGATGTTGTTCAACAAGCCCTTGATTTAGATCCTTCTTCAATCCGTTTACGTGATGAGCATGCTCATTATTTATTAGCTTTTAAAGAAGCTTCTTTAGATGAAGAGCGGTTTGTACAGCAGAAATTTAAGATTGAGTGGCTTGCAGCAGGTGATACTAACACTAAATACTTTCACAACTCGGTTAAAAGTAGAAATGCTAGAAACCGAATTGAGATGGTTCGTGATGCCAATGATGTGCTATTTGAGAATAAGGAGGTTGAAATGGCCTTTGTGTCGCATTATGAGAATTTTTTGGGGTGTGAAGGTACTACTATTCCCCTTGACACTCATCAATTATTTAATCGAGTGTTAAGTAGTGATAGAGCTGTCCATATGATTCGTGAGGTTTCTGAGGAAGAAATAAAGCAGGCAATTTTTTCCATGGGTGATGATAAAGCTCCTGGTACTGATGGTTTTTCTACTGCGTTTTTAAGAAGGCATGGGATATTATTAAGGCCGATTTCGTGAATGCAATTCGTGATTTCTTCCGGAATGGTAAGCTTTTAAAGGAGGTTAATCATACAATTATTGCCCTTATTCCGAAGGTTACTGTCCCTAACAAGATTAATGATTATCGTCCTATTTCTTGTTGTAATGTTATCTTTAAATGTATTAGCAAGATTATTGCTAATCGTATTAAAGGTGATCTTGATTCTTTGGTGAGTATTAATCAATCTGCTTTTGTGCCGGGTCGGAGAATCTCTGATAATATTATGCTTACTCAAGAATTAATGAGGAATTAACATAGGAATCGAGGGCCTCCTAGGTGTGCTTTTAAATTTGATATCCAGAAAACATATGATACTTTGATTGGAATTTTCTCCGTACTATCTTGACTGCATTTGGTTTTCACACTACTATGGTAGATTGGATCATGGTATGTGTATCTACTACTTCTTATTCGGTGAGTATTAATGGTAGTTTATGTGGCTGGTTTCGTGCTAAAAGGGGTTTAAGACAAGGAGACCCATTATCTCCTTATCTTTTTACTTTGGTTATGGAGGTCCTTTCGTTGATTGTTAACCGTTCAGTTCGAAACGCGGAAGATTTTCAGTTTCATCTTCACTGTGAGCAACAACGTATTGTTAATTTGTGTTTTGCTGATGATTTATTCTTATTCTCTAAAGGGCACATGGCTTCTATTCATGTTATTATGGATGCCTTAGAAGAATTTAAGAATGTCTCAGGTCTTGTCCCTAGCATTCCTAAGAGTACTGTTTTTTTATGTAATGTCCCAGGGGCATTGAAGGCGAGTATATTAGACATGCTACCCTTTAAGGAAGGTATTCTTCCTGTTCGTTATTTGGGGGTTCCTCTTATTTCATCGAGACTTTTAACTAGAGGTTGTCGTGTGCTTGTGGAGAACTTGGAAGGTCGTATTAATACTTGGAAGAACAAGACGCTGTCGTTTGCAGGAAGGCTTCAGCTAATCAGATTAGTCCTTTCGTCCATGCATATTTATTGGGCTTCTGTTTTCTTCCTTCCGGTTAGTATCATTCTTGATTTAGAACAACTTATGAGAGGATTTCTTTGGTGTCAAGGAGCTTTAAAGAAGGGCAAGGCCAAGGTTGCTTGGAAGGCGGTTTGCTTGCCTCTTAATGAGGGGGGTCTTGGTGTACGTAAGATTGCTGAATTTAATATTGCTCTTATGGTATCTCATTTTTGGTGCATTTTAACCCGTAAGAACTCATTGTGGGTAAAGTGGATCTATTCGCATAAACTTAAAGATAGAAGCTTTTGGGATGTTCCATGCCGTAGTGATGCAAGTTGGGGGTGGAGAAAACTTCTTCACATTTGTCCTTATATTCGTCACTTCATATGGTATAAGATCAATAACGATAAAACTGCATCCTTATGGTTTGATAGATGGGCTGAATTATGTCCTCTAAGAGACATCTTGTGCAATCTGTGGAGATTGGTGTTCAAACTAACTCTTATGCATCTGCTGCTAGTCCAAGTAAACAACCTCCTATTGTACGTACTATCATTGGTTCTGCTATTGCTGAAAACAGATTTGAGGGTGTTCAGGTTTCTATACCACGTAAAGTGGTTGAAAAGGTTAATACCTGATTTCATAATACACTATATGGTTACTTTATTGGTAGAAGAATTGTATTTCCTGTGGTTGAGTATTATGCTAAAACTAACTGGGCTAAATTTGGATTAAATAGGATCATGATGAATTCTAATGGTTTCTTTTTCTTTAAATTTGACACACAAGCTGGTTATGAAATTGTGTTGGAGGGTGGCCCATGGATGATTCGTAATTCTCCTATCATTCTTAAACAGTATACTATGAAAACTAGTCTTCGAAAAGAGGAATTTACGCGTATTCCTGTGTGGGTTAAACTTCACGATGTGCCTATTCAAGTGTTTGAGGAAGAGGGTATTAGTTTGATTGCTACACATCTTGGTAGGCCTATTATGCTTGATTCTATTACTAGCACTATGTGTAAAGAATCATGGGGTCGTAGTAGTTTTGCTCGTGTTTTAATTGAAATAAAATCTGATTGTGCCTTGCATGAGGCAATTACTATTGGTGTTCCTGATTTGGATGGGGATGGGTTTACCAAAGAAACTGTTAAAGTTGAATATGAGTGGAAGCCTCCTAGATGCCCTACATGTAATGTTTTTGGCCATACGGCTGAAATTTGTCCTAAACGTGTTATTCCCAAAGTGGCACCTACTGTTGTACAGGAACAAGATGATGGATTTCAACAAGTCAGGAGTAGAAAGCGTAATAATAAAGGTAAGCAAGGAAGTCAGATTCTGAGAGGAGTTCCTTTAAGCAAGGGCTTCCAGGTTGGTAATCCTTTTAACTTTGTTCCAAAGACAATCAATGCTGATAATCCTCCCAAATCTGGTACGAATCCTAATCCTAATCGTGATAAAAACAGTGGTGATTCTGGTAATGTTTCTATCCCTGGTAGTTCTAATAGAGGTAAATCTGTTGTGAATGTTTCTACTTCCAATTCTTTTGAGAATCTACCAGATGAAACAGGTGATCAGGTTGAAGATGATGATGATGAGGAGATTGAAAATGTTTATGATGAAACTGTTAATCTTCTCAACTATCAAACAGGGGCAAGCACTCCTGCTACGACTGTTTTAAATGTTTAGTATAGCCTCGTGGAATATACGGGGTTTGAACCAATCCCCTAAACAAAAAGCGGTTCGTCAGGTTGTTAATGAAAACAATCTAAGTGTATGTGCTATCTTGGAGTCCCATGTTGATGCTTCAGGTGTTTATGATATGTGTCGTAAGATTTTTAGTAGATGGAAGTGGACATCTAATGGTGGTTTGTGTCCTAAAGGGACACGTATTATTCTTGGCTGGAATGATGATAATGTGGATATTATGGTGTTGTCCCAAACAAGTCAAGTTATGCATTGTTAGATCAATACCGTGTGGATAACCGTACTTTGTTTTGCTCCTTTGTTTATGCAGATAACTACTATATTGATCGGCGTGTTCTTTGGACTAATTTGATCTCTCATGCTAATTTTATGCATGATAAACCGTGGGTTGTTTTGGGTGATTTCAATGCTGCTCTTAATCTTGAAGATCACTCAAATGGTGGTTATTCTCCTAATATTGCCATGCGGGAATTTAAGGAGTGTGTTAATCTTATGGAAGTTATGGATGTTAATGCTACAGGTCTTCATTTCACTTGGAATGAGAAACCCCAAGGAGATGATGGTATTCTTAAAAAGATTGATCGCATTATGTCTAACATTAAGTTTCTTGATGAGTTTCCAGGATGTTTTGCTATTTTTCAACCTTACAGGATTTCTGACCACCCTCCCTGTGTGTTACGGATCCCTTCTGTTAGCAGGCCCAAGCCTAAACCTTTTAAATTCTTTAACTTTCTTGTGCATAAGGAGGGTTTTCATGATGTTGTTGCTAACGGATGGTTGGCTGAGTTTAATGGTGGTGCTATGTTCAAGCTTGTTAAAAGGTTAAAAGGGTTAAAGGCCCCGTTACGTAAGTTACTGTTTGAACAGGGTAACCTTCATGATCGTGTCAACAAGATTCGTGTGGAATTAGATGATGCACAGCAAGCTCTTGATTTGGACCCATCAAATGTTCTGCTGAAAGAAGATCATGCTCATTATTTAGTTGCTTTCAAAGAAATTGCGCTTGATGAGGAACGTTTCCTTCGGCAGAAATCTAAAATTGAATGGCTTGATGTTGGTGACTCTAACACTGCTTACTTTCATAATTCGGTAAAGAGTAGGGTTGCTCGTAATCGTATTTAAATGGTTCGTGATTCTCTTAATGTTCTTCATGAGGGAGGTGTTGTGCCTGGTGCTTTTGTTGCTCATTGATAGGTGTGAAAACACCCATCTTTTTACCACTTAATTCTGGCTAAAACGAGACCAAAACGCGTATTTAATATCATTTGTTTGGAATTATGCGTGGTTTTTGTGTTTATTGTGTTTTCAGAGCCAACCGGATAAATATTGAAGAAAACATGGGATTGCACGGGTTTTATGGAAGAAAAAGACTCAAGACGAAGTCTATTGTCCAAGAGATGCAAAAGATTTGAAGTCACTGGGCCTATTTGACGATTTATCAAAGAAAAGGACCAAAGACGGAAGATTTACATAAGTCGAAGAAACTCAAGTCTATTAAACGAAGAAATTAAAAGACGAGTTGAATTTAATCGACGACAAATCCCGAATCAGAATCGAAAACGTCAACTTTTCTGAAAAGACGAGAAGACAAGAAGAACGGGAGAAAGCCCACTCACCAACAAAAGGGGACACCTATATAAGGAATCCCCCTCACACTTTGCATTCAGTTTTTTTAGTTTTTCTTTTCCCTTTCTTTTCTCCCTTTCTGTTCGTAGGTTTCACCAACACCACTAGGGTGTTTGGTGATTTTGATTCTTGTTTTCCAATCTTGTAAGCTTGATCCTTTACTTTTGTTTTACTGAATCTTAATCATCAATACAAGTTCTTATTTAATCTTTTCATTACTCTTGTTCATCATCATCTTTTATTTCAAGTTCTTAGGTTCTTATTTGGCTGAGTTTTGATTTTAAAAGTTGTTGAATTTGCGTTTTTACTGTTGGGATTTGTTGCTTATGGTTATTAAATGATTATTGGTTAATTTGGTAAAATCTTTTTGCTTATTTAGCTTGATTTTGGATTAAATCGTCCTTCCCTGTTTTTTCTGAAAGTTACTGTTCTTGAGTTTCCCAGGTTCCGGATGAACCAAAAGTTCCGGATGAACCAAAACTTCCGAATGAACTAAAACTTCCGAATGAACTAAAACTTCCGAATGAACATAAAAAGTTCCGAATGAGTTTTCTTTTTACAAAGTTCCGAATGAGTTTTTATAAGTTCCGAATCAGTTTTATTTTTTAAAAGTTCCGAGTGAACTTCCGGATAAACTTCCGGACCAAAAGTTCCGGACGAACTTCCGGATCAATAACTTCCAAACGAAGTTCCGGGTAAACTTCCGGACCAATCTTCCGGGTGAACTTCCGAATCAATTCTTCCGAGTAAAGTTCCGAGTGAAGGTTCCGAGTAAAGTTCCGAACGAAGTTCCGGATCAAGGGTTCCGAACCAAGGAGTTCCGGATCAAGTGAAAGGCAGAAACTTCCGAATCAACTTTCTTTTGAGTATTTCGAATCTAGATAAGTGTTACTTACTGTTTCTTCATTTTATACTTTCATTTTAATTCAAGTTTTGTTAATTGCTATTAAATTAATTGCTTTTGATTTAAGTTTACATTTTCGTACATTTAAACCTTTAGTAGAATAGAAAACCACTCCCCTTTTTAGTAACCAAGAACAATCATTCCACTTAGAACCGAGATCAATTCGAGAGGATATCGAGAGAATTTAGAGAACCCCATCTAAAAGCATTGTATCAAATGGCGCCGCTGCCGGCTCTTCTCGTTAAGATCAACAGTATTTTGTGAGAACTTGGATTTTGGGATCCGTTCCCCGTGAACGTTACTTTTTCATAAAAAATTTTCAAAAACACAAAAAAAAATATAAAATTTTCAAAAATCCTAAAAATTAAAAAACATAACAACCAAAAATATTTTTGCTTTGTTTTTCTCTTGTTAGTTCTTTTGCAGGTGTATGCGCACTCGATCAACGTCTTATCAAGAGCCCGAGCCTCTCGATAACTTAGACATGGCCGGTGTACAAAACAACAACAACATACCACCTCAAAACAACAATAATAACAACAACAACCCACCTTTCAACAACATGAATAATAACAACAACAATGAGCCTCTACCGGATAATCACCCGATGATTGAACTGCTGCAAGCTCATGTAGATGGCAACACTGATCCAATTGTTATACCCGCGATTGCAGCCAACAATTTTGAGCTCAAATCCGGCTTTATCCAGATGGTCTCTGCTCAACCATTCTTGGGGTGTACCATTGATGATCCGCATGACCACATCAAGAGATTCTTGCAACTCACCAATACGGTCAAATTCAATGGTGTTCCGCAAGAGGTAATCCGGTTACAACTTTTTCCCTTTTCTTTAGAGGGACAAGCCCGGCATTGGCTTGCTAAGGAACCGCCACAGAGTATTCTTTCGTGGACGGATTTGGAGACCAAGTTTATCAATTACTTTTTCCCACCCTCTCGTACTACCGCTTTGCGGAATGAAATCATAAATTTTGAACAAAAGTACGATGAGTCGTTCAGTGAATCTTGGGATCGTTTTAAAGATCTTTTAAGAAAATGCCCACAACATGGTTTTACCAAAGTGCACCAAATTAACACTTTTTACAATGGTTTAAACATGAATGACCAAGATTCACTAAACAGTGCCTCGGGGGGTAATCTTTTGGCTAAGACTTCCAATGCTGCTTGGGATATCATTGAGAATAAGTCTCGTGTGTAAACCAAGAGTGTTCGGACCAATGTCGCGAGTGCTAGTACTAGTGACAGCGATAAGCGACTTGACAAAATCACTACGCTTCTTGAATCGCTTGCTACCCAAACCGCCAGCAACACCAACAGCATCAATGCCAGAAACGCTAAAAACGCTCAAGTCAATGTTGTTAGCCAACCATGCGAGATATGCGGGGGTCCTCACTTTTACACCACTTGTACTGCCACCCAAGACTACCCTTCTGAAAATGTGAATGCATCTTATGGCACCTATCCTCAACCTGCTTATCAAGCTAGACCTCAAGGTGACCGTAATTTGCTTAGCTACCGCTCCAACAACTACCTCTCACCACCCGGTTTTCCTCCAAACAACCCAAACCAACAACAAACCCTCAATCGCCCTCCTCAACAACAACAACAACCTCGTACACCATACATACCACCTCACAAACAGCAACAACCACCTCAACGAAACAACCAAGTATACCAGCAACCTGCTTATCAACCACCCGCATACAATACTCCTCCCGACCAACCCACCGCTCTTCACCAAGAAGTGGAAACTTATATGAGGACTAACGATGTGATCGTGGGAAATCTTCAGCGGGAAGTGCTCAATTTGAAAGCAGACCTGGTCAAACAAGGGAACGATCTGAGAGCTGACATGAGAAATACTTTGGATAGTCAAACTAATGACTTAAAGAACATGATGGCTAGTTTCTTCCAAGGTAATCAACCCTCTTCTTCGGGTACTCTTCCGAGTAACACCGTTGCGAATCCAAGAGGGGAGATGAAAGCAATCACCACTCGTAGTGGCAAAGGTACCAAGGAACCCGAGCTTCCTATACCTCCACCGGTGATTGTGACTAAGGAAAACGAGTCACCTACTCCTATTCCTCATCCTTCTACTTCCCCAATTTCTCCGCCTCCTTCACCTTCTACCCCCATTTCCCCACCACCCGTGGTTGTGAGTGATCCTATTCCCCTAAAGCCTTCTTCTTCATCCAATATACCTTATCCTTCAAGGTTGAGGAAAGAGAAGCAAAAGAGCAAGGATGATATTCAAGTTTCAAACTTTCTCAAAATGTTTAAGCAATTGAATTTTAGCATATCCTTTGCCGAGGCTCTCGCTCACATGCCCAAATACGCTAAGATGTTTAAAGATCTTCTAAGTGATAAGGAAAAGCATCTTGACATCGCTCAGACCCAACTTAATGAGAACTACTCCGCAGTGCTTTTAAGGAAATTGCCAACTAAGCTTGGTGATCCGGGTCATTTCTTAATCCCTTGCAACTTCCCGGGAGTAGAGAATTGCATGGCCCTAGCCGATCTAGGTGCCAGTATCAATTTAATGCCCTTAAGCGTTTGGAAGCAATTATCTCTCCCTGAGCTAGTCCCCACCAAAATGACTTTGGAATTAGCTAACCGTACGGTTGCTTATCCAGTGGGGATAGCCGAAGACGTCTTTGTAGGAGTCGACAAATTCACTTTTCATGCTGATTTCGTCGTTGTTGACTACGAAATGGACCCTCGTGTGCCATTGATCGTTGGTCGTCCATTCCTGAGGACCGGTCGCACTCTCATCGATGTTGAAGCCGGTGAGCTTATCATGAGAGTGGGTGACGATAAAATCGTCTTCAACATGGGAAAGTTGTCTAAACAACCTTATTCATACGAGAGTGTTATTTGTATTGACGTTCTGGATGAGGCTTGTGAAGAACACTTTAATGATGCTTGTAAAAATATTCCAACTTCTCTTCCCAATGTTGAAACCGTTTCCTCTATTGATTCATCACTGTCTCTATTTGGGGAAAGTGATTTGTTTTGGAACGATCTTGAAGCCACCATGGGAGATGTGCACTTAGCTAATGATGATTCTCCCACCGATGGGGATGAAGACATGCATTTCTTTGAAAACCTTCTCAACGAAGAAAATCTTTATCCGCCATCTCCCACGGTTATTTCTATCGATACTCTGACTTTGAAAACGCCTCACATCGAAAATCCTCCGGATTTAGAGCTTAAGGAGTTGCGCCCCATCTCGAGTATGTGTTCCTTGAAGAAGAGAAGAAGTCGCCTGTCATCATTGCTAAGGACTTGAAAGATGAAGAGAAAACTCGCCTCATCGCCGTGCTTAAAGATCATAAGAAGGCTATTGCTTGGAAAATTTCTGATATTCGCGGAATTGATCCTCACTTCTCCACACACAAAATTCTCATGGAGGACGACTTTAAGCCCACAATTCAAAGCCAACGAAGGGTGAATCCAAAAATCCATAAAGTCATCAAAACAGAGGTTATCAAACTTCTTGATGCGGGTATGATTTACCCTATTTCGGATTCACCATGGGTTAGTCCAGTCCATTGTGTGCCTAAGAAAGGCGGCATCACCTTTGTGCCCAATGCAAACAACGAGTTGATTTCCACTCGTCTCGTTACTGGGTGGAGAGTTTGTATAGACTACCGCAAACTCAATGATGCCACGAGAAAGGATCATTTCCCTCTACCTTTTATGGACCACATGCTTGAACGTTTAGCGGGTAATGAATATTACTGCTTTCTTGATGGTTTCTCGGGTTATTTCCAAATACCCATCGATCCCCAAGATCAAGAGAAGACAACATTCACTTGTCCCTATGACACATTTGCTTACAAAAGAATGCCTTTTGGCTTATGCAATGCCCCCGGGACTTTCCAAAGGTGCATGTTAGCTATCTTCCATGACATGGTTGAACAAACCATGGAAGTCTTCATGGATGATTTCTCGGTCTTCGAGGATTCCTTCTCTTCTTGCCTTGCCAATTTGGAACGTATGCTTAAGCCGTGCGAAGACACTCGCCTTGTTCTGAATTGGGAAAAATGCCATTTCATGGTAAAAGAAGGCATCGTGCTAGGACATAAGATCTCGAAAGCCGGTCTTGAAGTAGACCGTGCTAAATTCGATGTTATCGCTAAGTTGCCTCCACCTTCAACAGTGAAGGGTGTGAGAAGTTTTCTAGGTCATGCGGGCTTCTACCGTCGATTCATCAAAGATTTTTCTCAAATCGCTCGCCCGATGACCCACCTCTTGGAAAAAGATACCCCTTTTATCTTTTCCAAAGAGTGTCTTGAAGCCTTCAACTCGCTTAAGGATAAGCTAACTAAGGCACCCGTCTTGGTTACCCCTAATTGGGAGCTTCCCTTTGAGTTGATGTGTAATGCTAGTGTTTTTTCTATTGGAGCGGTTCTGGGACAAAGAGTGAACAAACACTTCCAACCGATCCATTACGCTAGCAAGACAATGACTGGGGCTCAATTGCATTACACGACAACCGAAAAAGAGCTTTTAGCTGTTGTCTATGCTTTTGAAAAGTTCCGCCCCTATCTTGTCCTTTCCACCATAATCGTTTACACCGATCATTCCGCGCTGAAGTACTTGTTGACAAAGCAAGATTCCAAACCAAGACTTCTTCGCTGGGTTTTGCTACTCTAAGAATTTAAAATCGAAATTCGCGATAAAAAAGGAGCTAAAAACCTAGCCGCGGATCATCTCAGCAGACTTGAGGATCCTTACCAAGGGGATCATCCGAACAAAGAAATCAATGATTCTTTTCCCTTGGAGACCTTAATGTCCATCAATTCTAATTCTGATGAAACCCCGTGGTTTGCGGACATTGCAAACTACTTAGCGGGTGGAATTCTCAAGGAAGAGTTAACATCCCAACAAAAGAAAAAGTTCTTCAACGACATTAAGACTTACTTTTGGGATGACCCTTACCTATTCAAACAATGTGCCGACTTAATTATCCGCCGATGTGTTGATGGACCGGCAACTTTAGAAATCCTTGACGCTTGCCACAAAGGACCCACCGGTGGTCACTTTGGTCCCAACTACACCGCCAAAAAAGTGTTTGACTCGGGATTTTATTGGCCCACCATATATCGTGACGCTCACAATATGGTTAAACATTGTGAGGCTTGCCAAAAACAAGGCAAGATCACACATAAAGACGAGATGCCTCAGAATTTCATACAAGAATGTGAAATCTTTGATGTTTGGGGTATCGACTTTATGGGGCCATTCCCTTCTTCTAAAAGAAACAAATACATCCTTGTAGCCGTTGACTACGTCTCCAAATGGGTTGAAGCCAAAGCTTAACCCACTAATGTAATTAAGTGGCAAAACACCCATCACAGAAATTATGAATGCTTTATTACTAAGCATTGCTTTAATTATGAGCAATTTCTTGGACAATCAAGTGCTTCAGGTGAATTTAATACTTCAAACTTATTTGTTCGCAAGCTTGGTCCTCAGAAAGCTGCCCATATGGTTCATGCTATCTCTGATTCTGAGATTAGAAGTGCTATATTTTCTATGAGTGATGACAAAGCCCCTGGGCCGGATGGTTTTACTGCTGCTTTCTTTAAGAAGTCTTGGGATATTGTGGGTGCTGATTTTACTTGTGCTATTCGGGAGTTTTTCTCTAATGGAAAACTACTTAAAGAGGTTAATCATACTATTATTGCTCTTATCCCTAAGGTTACTGTTCCTGACAAGATTACTGATTATCGCCCTATCTCTTGTTGTAATGTTATCTTTAAATGCATTAGCAAGATTATTGCTAACCGTATTAAAGGGTATTTGGGGGTTTTGGTTAATATTAATCAATCAGCTTTTGTTCCGGGCCGCAGGATCTCGGATAATATATTATTGACGCAGGAATTGATGAGAAACTATCACAGAAATTCTGGTCCGCCAAGATGTGCTTTTAAAGTTGATATTCAAAAAGCTTATGATACGGTGGATTGGCAGTTTCTCCGTAACACTCTGATTGGGTTTGGTTTTCATCATATAATGGTTGATTGGATTATGACATGTGTTTCTACTACGTCGTATTTGATTTGTATCAATGGTAATTTATATGGTTGGTTTCAAGGAAAGAGAGGTCTCCGATAAGGTGATCCGTTATCTCCGTATCTTTTCACTTTGGTTATGGAAGTTCTTTCTCTCATGATGCAGCAAAGGGTTCTTGATGCTGATGACTTTTATTTCCACCACCGGTGTGAGCAACAATGAATTATTAACCTTTGCTTTGCAGATGATCTTTTCTTGTTTGCCAGGGGTCATTTGGGTTATGTGCAAGTTATTATGGGTGCTTTGGAGGAATTTAAAATTACTTCTAGTTTGGTTCCAAGTATCCCTAAGAGCACTGTTTTCTTCTGCATTGTTTCCACTGCTGTTAAAAGCACTATTTTACATATAATGCCTTTTGTTGAAGGCGAGTTACCTGTCCGATACCTTGGTGTTCCTCTAATCTCTTCCAGGCTTCTGTATATGGACTGTAAGGTCCTTGTAGAAAAGCTTGAGAGTAGAGTTAATGATTGGCGCAATAAATTTCTTTCTTTAGCAGGAAGACTCCAGTTAGTTCGTTCAGTCCTATCTTCTATGCATATTTACTGGGCGTCAGTCTTTATTTTACCTGTGCGGATTATTCATGATTTGGAGCAGCTTTTGAGAGGCTTCTTATGGTGTCAAGGTGAAATGAAGAAGGGTAAGGCTAAATTTGCTTGGGACTCTGTCTGTAATCCATTTTTTGAAGGTGGCCTTGGTATTCGTAAGCTTTCTGACTTTAATGCTGCTTTAATGGTTTCTCATATTTGGTGTATTTTGACTCGTAAAGATTCTTTATGGGTCAAATTGATCTATTCTTACAAGTTAAAGGATAGAAGCTTTGGGGATGTTCCTTGTATTGGTGACATGAGTTGGGACTGGAGAAAACTTCTCCAAATCAGACCACGTGTTCGTAAGTTTGTATGGTATAATATTAATAATGGTAGAGTTGCTTCTATGTGGTTTGATAATTGGGCAGATTTATGTCCTCTACGGGACATCCTCACGGTCCGTAATATCAATAGATCGGGGTTCTCTTTATCTAATAAGGTGAGGGATCTTATCGTTGATGGTGCTTGGCAGTGGCCGCAGGATTGGAATACTAGATTTCCTAATATTGTTTCTATACCTGTGCCTATTATTAATGATGACAAAGAAGATGAGTTGCTATGGAGGGATATTAGTGGTGTTTCTCGGCCGTTTTCTGTGGCGTTAGCTTGGGATTCCATACGTGATCGAGCTATGGAAGTTAATTGGTATAAAGCTGTCTGGTTTTCTCATTGTATTCCTCGTCACTCTATTAAATTGTGGTTGGTGGTTAGAAGGATATTGAAGACGCAAGATAGGCTTAAGCAATGGGATGTTGGCCCGTTGGTGGATTTAAGCCTTCTTCGGTGTCCCTTATGTAGTTTGGTGCAGGACTCCCATGACCATCTTTTCTTTGGATGTTCTTATTCTATGCAGGTTTGGTCTAAGGTTCGGACCTTGTGTGGTATGGATAATGTCCCACCTCGTGTTGATGATATATTAGCTCATGTTATTCCAATTTCGAATGGGAAATCATGTGTTAGCATTCTTGCTCATCTTGTGTTGGCTGCTACTGCTTATTTTATTTGGATGGAATGTAATTCAAGACTATTCAAGAAGAAGCGGATGTCTGTTGATCAGTTATTTCAGATTCTATGTGATACTATTCGCTTGAAGTTGATTTCTTTCTGTTTTAAGAAATTATCTACCAGGTCAAGTTTGCTGCTTGACAAATGGAGGGTGCCGAGCTCAAGATTTGTTCCATGATAGGTGTGCCGGGTGAGTGTTGTACTCTTTTTTCCTTGTCCAAGGTTTTTCCTACTGGGTTTTCTTTGGTAAGGTTTTTTAAGGAGGCAGACTCATTTGGATTCATCATGCTCCTATCATGGTGGTGTTGGATGCTGAAGAGTGAGCGCGGTTTCATGTTCACATCTTGGTTTTTATCTAGTTTACTGTTGTCTTCTAGATTCAGTTAGGGCTTTTGATGTGTCATAGTCTTTGTTAATAAGCCGCATGTAGCTTGAGGTTAATGTGGTATCTCAACCACATTCCTTTGTATTTAAACGCTTTTTTGGTTAATATATTTACCGGGGTAACCCATTACCAAAAAAATATGAATAGAGTAAATGGACCCAAGATGGGGCCCCAAGATGTTGGGCTCTTAAATAGCTAGTATCTATAAGCACTCCACAATTGAGAAAGTACTCCAAAACTGAAGAAAGTACTCTAGTTTTCAGCAAATGGAGAACTATGGCAATACTAACTAATCCTTAATCCGAATAGACTAAGAAAATACCGAACAAGACACATATAATAACAACATAAACACATTTAAAAAATTTGAAGAGATAAGGAAAAACTCCCACAATAGAGGCGCCATAGGAACAATCAGTACCTATAACGCGACGGGGCTATTGTTGCTTCAAACCATAAGTGCCAAAACCCTAAAACATAATACTAAATCAATATACTTATATATAAATCTTACATTCAAAAATCATGTGACTCATAAGCAACTCAACAAAGAACGCGATGTGTTATCTTTCGGTTAAGAAAACGTTTGATCGATTAGTTATATTCATAGCTAAAATCTTAAATCAATTTGTAGGGGTGACTCACATGAACCAAAAATCGAAATTGATCCAAATCAGAATTTGAATTTTTCCATTTTCGGTTTCAAATGGTGTTGGCAAAAAGTAAACCGAATCAAACTAAAAACAATACGCAGTTTTTCTTTCCTAATATAAACTAGTAACATTTTTAAGTTTCAAATATTTTTTAAGTAAACGAACTGAATAACATTCAATATTTAGACTCAGTTCGTCAAGTTAAAAGAAGAAGAAAAAACTCGGTTCGGTGATAACTCGAATTATATAATGTATATTCTTACCCGGTCTGTGTTTAGTTTTGAACATTTCAACAAAGAGCCCAATGGGCCAATACTAGAAAAACCTGTCAATCATCTATCTCCTTTAACAAAAAAAAGTCACTACTTCTCACTTCTCAAGCGGCCATCATATCTTCACCCCCATTTCATTCCCATCATTTTAAGGTATCAAATCCAAACTCATTTCATATGATTTCTTTATTTTCTTCTTCAACTTATGTTTTATTTCTTTAGGGTTTAGGCTTCTTTCAAAAAAAAATATTTATTTTTTGTATCATTTTCAATCCAATTTTATTCATTCTATACCAACTAGATCCTATTTGTTTACTAGATCATGTTATGTTTAGTGTTGGTATACACATAATCATTTTTAGTTTTTAAATTGAAGGTAATTGATACAATTGGCCACACTAAAAGAGATTTTAACGCATCGACCAGTTGCGGTCACAGTCCGTCTAACCATCCCAGCGGGCCAAGCAAAACCTGGCCCACCCGTAGATCCCGCAGTCGGTCAATACAAGGTTAACCTAATGGCATTCTACAAGGACTTCAATTCTCGCACACAAAAGTATAAACCCGATGCGCCTATTGCTGCAACTGTTACTGAGTTTAAGAATAATACCTTTGAGTTGAGTATGCGCTCTCCTTCTGTTACTTGGTTTTTGAAAAAGGCCGTTGGGATTGAGTCTGGGAGTGGGAGAGCTGGCCATGTTGTAGCTTCCACTTTGACTTTGAAGCATATTTATGAGATTGCCAAAGTGAAGCAAACTGATCCATATTGTCAGTATATGTAGTTGAAGGCCATTTCTAAGTCCATTATTGTAGACTAGTGACCTCAGATGGTAATATCTAGAATTTGAGTGTTTCGAAATTACTTGAACTCGTATTATCTTCATGTTTGAACTTGTTCCAAGGTTTTCTTGTGATGAGAATTTAGTATTGAATAACTTTGTTTAATATTTTATATGTTGAAGCAGGATAATTCATATACATTGCACTTTTATTGTTTTTATTTTTAATCAGCTTCTCTTGAAAATAAATGATTATTGCAACCTTTTTCTTTGAATTCCCACGATTAGACTAATTATATCTTTTATCATCTTCCATTTGTATGGTATAGGATGATTGTAACCCTTGATGAATAGGTTGATACTACTTGATAGAGTGGGTACTTATTTGCTGTAAAGCTATTGCAGTTTTGCTCTTTCTGAAATTATTTGGTAATATAGGAATATTAGTTTAAAAATATAAAGTAACATGTTGACCATGCTGGTAGTCAGGGAGATGTTGCATATTATTATCTTCCCCTTCATAGCTTCTAACTCGAGGAGTCATGACATGAGAGGTTTTTGGTTTGAATCTGTTGGAGCTATCAAATTGTTTTGTAATATATATAAATGTATTGCAAGGTTGAAACATATCGATATTAATTTTTAGTTTGATGTTATGATGCTAGTCCACCTTTATTTGATGAGCTGGACAATCTTTCTTATCTTTTACTGAGTATGTTTCTTTCTTTTCTTTTTCATTTTTTTATGATTTGATGCAAAAATCCTCTTGTATGTTCATGGTCATGTTTTCCTATCAGGTTATTATTGTTAAAATAGTTATTTGAAAGCCTCTTTCTGAAGGTGAAAATGAGTATCAAGGCATGTGTGGTTTGTTATGCAAAAGAAAACTGTATTGAGTTTGTTGGAGTTTAGCTGGAAGGTTGCTGTAGATTTTGCTTAATGCGCTAACCTTCACTTTGATCTGAAATTTCTAATAGTGTTTATGATCCTTAAGGAAGTATTTAAATGATATTTGGTATTATGTGCAACTTGGTTTGATATGGGCCCCATTTTGTTTACACAAGTAGTGAGTTGGTGTAGTTTAGGTGTATAGTATGACTTTGCTCAGGGAAAAAAACATGACAGTACATGTAAAGTTAATGTATGGAACTTCAATATGATGGACTTGCATTTGAGTTACAGACCCTAGATTCAAGTTCTATAACCCCCATAGTTGTAACTTACAGAAAGGAAATGAACAAGGGATCTTAAGCAAATTTATGAGATAAATTTATGGCATGTCATAAGAAGTAGTGGTTGTTCAAGCTATAGCTTGAGGTTAATGAGGTACTTCAGCCACATTCCATTGTACTTAACGTTATTTTTGGTGTAATATATTTTACAGGGGTGAGTTCCCTTTACCTAAAAAAATATTCCGGGCCAAGTATTCATCGAGTGATATTTAAATGTGAATTACCCACTCTTATATGAAGTTCCTGTCTGTAAGACTCTTTTTTTGTTGGTAAAGGGAGTTACCCCGGTAAATGTATTAACCAAAAAACCAATGTTAAGTACAAATGGAATACGGTTGAAATACCGTATTAACCTCAAGCCAAGAGCTTGATCAACAAGTGCTTATGACAGGCCATAAACATAACAACACTAATCTAACATTACAAATCAAAAACTAGTGTAAAAAAGCATTAACAAACTCTAATAAGAAGAAATCTTGGAACCAGGCGACCACCCCACAACACCAGAATCAGCATAATAGGAGTAAAGGATCCAGATAAGGCTGCCTCCTTAAAAAACCTTTTTGAGAAAAACCCTGTGGGAAAAACCCCAAAAAGGAAAAAAGAGTACAACCCTTACCCGGTACCCCCATCATGAGAAACACTCGAGGACGGAAGTCTCCACCGATCCAAAATAGCCAAAGACCGTGTAGTCATCTTCTTGAATCTGAAAGTAATAAGCTTGAGACGAACAGTAGAAGTAATGATACTAACAAGTTTATCCACAGAAAGCTGCTTCCCTTTGAACAATCTAGCCTTCTGTTCCATCCAAATAAAGTATACAGTAGCCGCAACAACCAGACGAGTAATAATACTAGTAGATTTTCCTTCTGATATTGGTATAAGAAATGCCAAAACATCATCCAAACGAGGAGGAATGGAATCCATACCACAAAGTACCCTAATATGCGTCCACACCTGTGAAGAATAAAAGCACTCAAAAAACAAATGAGAAAGAGAATCGGGAGTGACTTTGCACAAAGGACACCGTAGCAGACTTAAATCCACAGCAGGCCCAACATCCCATTGCCGCAACCGATCCTGAGTCTTCAGTTTCTGCTTAACAACAAGCCGCATATGCACCGAGTGTCGAGGAATACAATGGGAGAACCAAACAACATGGTACCAAACCACAGCCTGACGTCTGGTTCACAGCGTATCCCAAGCCAAAGCCACAGAAAATGACTGCAAAGAACCACCACCATCACACCATACAAGAGAATCTGCTCGCCCCTCCTACAGAGCGGTAACAGGAATAGAGACGACAGCAGGAAATATGTCCACCCAATCAGTCAGCCATTTCAAGGCGTTGTTCTCAATCAAGTCAGCAACAGTATCCTGAAGGGTAAAACCAGACCTAACAATATTGCGTACCGTATGAGTATCACGTAATTGACACTCAGCAGCCCACCTATCAAACCACATAGACGCAGATTTACCATCATGAAGCCTATACCAAATAAACGACCGCACACATGTCCTAAGCTGAAGAAGCTTACGCCAACCCCAACTTACATCACCAATACAAGGAACATCCCAAAATCTCCTACCCCTTAACTTATACGAATGTATCCATTGAACCCATAATGATTCCTTACGCGTTAGAAGAGACCAAATACGAGAGGTAATAAGAGCAGCATTAAAATCATCAAGCCTCCTAATACCAAGACCGCCCTCGCTTGTGGAATGCACACATCCTCCCACACCACCTTTGCTCTCCCATTTTTCATCTCACCTTGACACCATAAAAAGTTCCTCAAAAGCTGCTCAAGATCATGAATAATCCGAACAGACAGAATAAAAACTGAAGCCCAGTACAAGTACATAGATGATAACACAGATTTAACAAGTTGAAGTCTCCCTGTAGTAGATAGAAATTTGTCACGCCAATCCTGGACCCGACTCTCCAACTTTTCCACAAGAACTTTGCAATCCCTATAAAGCAGCTTGGACGAGATAAGAGGAACCCCAAGATAACGCACTGGCAATGTGCCTTCCGCAAACGGCACAAGATCCAGAATACTAGCTTTCACATCAGGTGGAACATTACAAAAGAAAGATGTACTCTTAGGAATACTTGGAACCAAACCTGACACATTTTTAAATTCTTCCATAGCATCCATAATGGTGCTAACCGAATCCAGATGCCTCCTAGCGAAGATAAATAAATCATATCCAAAACATAGATTAACAATACGCTGGTGCTCACAATGATTATGATACAAAAACTCCTCCGCCATACGAACACGCCTCTGCATCAAAAGAGTCAAAACTTCCATAACCAACGTGAATAAATAAGGTGACAATGGATCACCCTGTCTTAGCCCACGTTTACCCTTAAACCAGCCATGGAGATTCCGATTAATACAAATAGAGTAAGAGGTCGTAGTCACGCACTCCATAATCCATTCAACCATCGTATTATGAAAGCCAAAACCCAGCAGAATCACCCTAAGAAAACCCCAATCAACAGTATCATAAGCCTTTTGAATATCCACTTTGAAAGCACAACGACGCGACCCAATATTCCTATGATAACTTCGCATTAATTCCTGTGTAAGTAATATATTATCCGAACTCCTTCGCCCCAGAACAAATGCAGATTGATTGATATTAACCAAGTCCCCCAACACCACTTTAACACGGTTAGCAATAATCTTCGTGATGCATTTAAAAATCACATTACAGCACGAAATAGGTCTATAATTCGTGATTTTATTAGGAATAGGCACCTTTGGAATAAGCGCAATAATAGTATGATTTATTTCTTTAAGTAACTTACCATTAGTGAAAAAGTCCCGAATAGCACATGTAACATCACCACCCACAATATCCCAGGCATTCATAAAAACGTAGCTGTAAAACCATCCGGACCAGGAGCTTTATCATCACCCATCGAGAACATAGCATTCTTAATTTCAGCATCCGACACCACCTGAACCATATCCAAAGCACGTTGCGCATCAAGAACATTAGAGAACAAATCATGTGAATCTAAAGGGGTAGAAAAAACCCTCCAAACAAGAAATTGCTCATAATGTGCTACAGACGCAGTCGCAACATTCCCTTCACACAACACATTAGACATGTCTCGCACCATAACAATCCTGTTGCGGGCATTCGAACACTTAACAATTTTATGAAGGTACGATGTATTAGAATCACCTGCATCAAGCCACTCAATCTTAGCTTTCTGTTTTAAAAACCTTTCCTCATCAAGTGACGCTTCCCTAAACACCAAAATACATCGAGCATGAACTTCACGAACATCTGTATTTGATAAATTTAAGTCAAGAGCCCTTTGAGCCGTGTCAAGCTCATCCCTGGTCCGAATCACACGCGCGTGTAGATTACCATTGTCATGAAGAAGCTTACGAAACGGCGCTTTAAGATATTTCAGACGTCTAACCACACGATACATAGCACAACCCGAAACACTAGCATTCCACCCATTCAGAACAGCAGAACGAAACCCTTCCTTATGAATAAGAAAATTAGAAAATTTGAAAGGCTTTGGCTTCGGTCTACTAATCTTAGGAATACGAAGAACACATGGAGAATGATCCGAAATACGATAAGGCTAAAACACCCCAAGAGAACCCGGAAACGCATCCATAAAAACCATATTAGACATAATCCTGTCAATCTTCTTAAGAACACCACAGTCACCCTGAGGTTTTTGATTCCAAGTGAAGTGAAGTCCAGTAGCATTAACATCCATAACCTCCATGAGTTGAACACATTCTTTAAATTCACGCATATCAATATTTGGCTCATACCCACCATAGGAGTGATCTTCAAGATTAAGAGCAGCATTGAAATCACCCATCAAAACCCATGGCTTATCACACATGAGATAAGCATGAGCAGCAAGATCATTCCATAATCCACGACGATCCACATAGTAGTTGGCAGCATACACAAAAGAACAGAAAATGGTTTTCCGGTCTGCCCGATTATTAATCTGATAATGAATAACCTGTTCCGTTTGAGCCATAATACCAACATCAACCATATCATCATTCCAACCAACAATAATACGAGAACCTTTAGTACACAAGCTACCATTTGAAATCCACTTCCATCTCCTACACACCTTATGACATGTATCATGAGACTCAATGCTGCATGTCTTTGTACTGGTAAAATATAGGTGCTGCATAAAGTGTTTGTTATTAACCTCATGGGCTGAAGGATTTTCAACTTAAAGTAGGATAATAGGTGTCTGTGTTGTGTTTAAATTAACAATGTAATGGGAGACATTAAATGGTTGAAGTGAAGGCAAGCAGCTAATAAATAACTATACGGTGGCAAAAGCTCACACGAATTAGCATTGAATTATGCTACAGATGGCACTTTCATGTTATTTAAAGGCCAAGTACCATGGCTAAATTTTCTTAGATTGACAAACTTCTCTGTTTGCCTGTTCTGTTTGCAGCAGAACTACAAGTACAATAACTTTTACAACACATTTGCTCCCCTTTGGTTGCTTGTGGTTAGTCAACTAGATATTGTTCCACTTCTAAAGGCTTGATTAAATATAGTTGCATCAGTATGGCGTGCTGGAAAAACCTTTTGTAGAAACCTGATTATCATTCTAGCGTTACAAAATCATTACCTATTACTTTGATGTTTCGTGATCTGTCTGACTAATCTATTGATAAATATTTTATGGATATGATTGGAAGAATAGAAGTAATTCTCTTTTATACACTTAAAATCATAAATGTCTCTCCAAACATTAAACATGACACTGCCATTGTTTCTAAATGGTATAGTTGATTCAGTGTACCGTGATTCTGGGAGGATTATTTGGTCGTTTGCTCTCCATAAAAATCATTGCAAAGTGGTAAGTTTCTGTGACTTTATCACTGTTTGATTTGTGGTCATGATGGCGCGCATCTGCTGATTTGTACTATTGTAGGAATTCTTAGGTATCAGGGTTGAGGTGGTCACGAAGAACTATAGGAGTATGTCCTGCATATTATACATTCAAGTAATTCAATAATTTGTAGAAATGATGCTATTTCATTTATCGAGTACATGGCTCGTAGTTGCTGTATTTGCTAGGATGGACACCTTAATGGCGAGGAACCTACTTGATTAAGTATATGAAGTGTTACACTAGCTTTGTTCAATATAGGATCCTTCTATCCGAGATGATAGATATACTTATGCTGCAGCAGATAGTCATATAGACAACAAACGTCCATTAGCTTTCATGTAACTTTTGGAGTTTCAGGAAACACTTTGGCAACTGTAACTTAGAGTGTTGAAAGCTGAATCTTTGATCTTGCTTGAGGGGGTGATAATGATAGAGACAACGTACTTTTTCATGAATAATCTAATAATTAGATCTATATGAAAATAGCGTGAATAGGTCAGCACCCCAACTGTTGAAGGATATTTTGGTGGGGTTAAGACTCGTCTCATAAGGATGCAGCTCACAAGTGGTGGAAGTTAAGTGCACTTGGTTGACTTGGTGTAAAATTGTGACTAGTTTGCACGTCAGAATGTGATAACTGATAATGATTTAGAGGACATCAGCAATGTACAAAATAGAAAGGAGAGTGTCAAAAGATAACTACAATCGCTCTGCATATTAAAAGAAATTTTGATAGAAATGAACAATACCATCCAAGTAGTATTATGATGATCTCTATGTGTCACTAGATTTTAGATAGGTTTTACGAAGTTCCTAACTCTCGTACGCTCTAGGCTTTAGATGACCATCCTCCTGTGGGAAGTAGAGTAGAATGATTATGAGTGTATGACATGATTAATGGCTCACCATTGATTTTCAGGAGAACCCTATTTGTGTTTTGGGAGTCTGATATAACCACAAACTTGTAGCCTAAAGAACAAAATGGGCATCTTTGTCCTATTAATGGCTCACCATTCCTGTTTGTAGGAGTTGATGACTCTAGTTGGCATTGTGTTTTGATATGCTGCACAACAAATACCAATATATGGCTACACTTTTGAGTTATATCTTAAAGAAGTTATGGTATTTGAATCGAAGCGCGTTTTCCTTCTAGGATTCTTACACTTAAGTTATATCTCATGTATTGGTTAAGGGATAGAATGCTTACACACAGAGGCGGAGCTACAAGGGGTCACAAGGGTCATGTGACGCTCACCTCAAAAAATAGTAGTGTAAAGTTTTTGGATATTTGAGATATTTTTGTATTTTGACCCTCTTAGAAAAGCGTTGCAATGTTTAAATTGAATGTGAAAATCATTTTTAGGCAGTTTTTTCAACAAACAGTTTAGTTTTATTAGCTGAAAAAATTAAGAAGAAGGAAGCCATGTATAAAAAAGAAGGATAGTTTATGATATATTAAAGATTGTTGGATCAGTATTTACTAACCTTGAAGTAACTCTAAGATTTGAATATAAAATCCACCTAAGTGTTTCATGTTCAAAAGAAAGGTGACTCTACTGAATTGCTGATGCATGACCAGAAGAACAACGATTCCTACTAAAGAATATTTTGTTGAAGGACGTTCAGCTTTCCTCTTCCAGAGAACTTAGAAGACAAATGAGTCTTTGCTTCAAAGACTAGGCGATCTAGTTACTGAAGAACAAGTCCTTAAGAAGAGCTTTCAGTTTAGTTTGGCTTCACAAGACCAAACTGAATGATGTCGATCTCCTCTAGATTGCTGAAGACACTTTAGTATACTAAAGGTTTACATCAGGAATAGGTTGTTTGTATTGTTAGCTATAAGTACAACCTTTATTTTTTCTTAGATTAGTTTATTTGTACTATGTATTGTTTATCCAGCATGGGAATCAACCACCCACTAGATAAACACTTGCATGGAAACATTTGAATGTAAACCCTAATATGCTTCTCCTATAAAAGGAGTGCATAATGGAGAGGAATAAATAACCTTAGGATTAGAAAGATAGCAATCTTCTAACAGCCATTTCTCTCAACTTTAACGAAACCATATGGCGAAAAGCATATGAACGTTTTGGTTAAGACTTCAACTCTTAACTTTGGTTAGAAGTTTAAGTAGAGGAGATCACCCCACATTTTCATTCAACCACTTTGTTATTCCGCAAAGAAAGTGGGTTATAGATTATTTATTGAGTTTTAATAAAAGTCTATACGTTGAAAAGTATATTGGTAATATTATTTTATTTGTTCTTAGTTCTTATTAATTGATAAAACAACACACTTTAATCTTATTAACAAGTTACTACTTAAGGTTGATAAGTAGTAACGAGTTAAACGAGACCAACAAGTGGTATCAGAGCAGTTTGATTCATTAAACTCTTATTTTCATTAAACTGCTCATTTAAGGTTTTAAAATCAAGATCCAACATGGTTCAAGTTATACCACAAACCCTAGAATATAGGGGTGGCGCACTTAATACTGGAATCAAACCCCAATTCCTTGGAATCATTGAAAATAGTCCATTTGTTCCCATGGTTAGGGACAATATAAAACCTGAAGCACAGTGGACTGGTGATGAGAGAAAAGCTGCTAACCTTGATCAACGTCTCAAAAGTCTCATCATGTTCGTGCTTCCAGATGATCAAATGAATTCTGTTGTGAATTGCAAAACAGCTAAATATACATGGGAGGACCTTATATTATATCATGAGGGACCCTCTGATGTGAAAGAAACAAGAATAATGGATTTAAAGCTTCAATACAACACCTTCAAAAACAACGAAGGGGAAACTCTTACTCAAACTTTCATAGATATAAAGCTTTGATGAATGAATTGGTAAATGATGGTGTTGAACTTTCAAAACTAGAAATCAACACAGTTTTTGTTAATGCATTGCCAAAGAAGTAGATCAGTTTTTGCCAAAGCTTGAGAAATGCTAATCACATTAAAGATTGTGATCTGGCTTCTCTTTTTGGAAAACTAAAATATGAAGAAAACCTAGTTGATAGGATTTATGAAGGCTCCAAGAGTAAAGCACTAACAATTGCTACACCCTTGTCAATAGCCTTCTTTAGTGAAGTCGTTATTCAGGACTAACAAGATAATCCTGATGATGAAGAAGACACTAGAACTAGTGAGGAATATCTGAATGACCTTCAAGAGGAATTTTATGAAAGAGTTCTTCTGGCCAAATCTAGAAGGTTCTTTAAGAAAGGAGGAAAGTTCTCCAGCACTACAAAAGCCACAGCTTACACTGTGTGCTTTAAATGTGGAATGCCTGGTCACTTTGCCAAGGAATGTTATTCCAAAACATCAATTCCTTCTTATTCCTCACCAGCTCAGTCCAGACCATCTGGTCCATCTCCATTTTAACAAAAACAAATTGATTCATCTTCTTTTCAGTAACACAGGGCTGAATTTAGGCCAGCTAAAGACTTTGAGGCAAATTATAGAGAAATCAAGGCAAGACTGGCTCTCATGAGTACTGAAAGTTCATCCTCAAAGCCTACCAAGCAAGAAAAGAAAAAGGGACTCGTTGCTGAAGCTTATGAATAGGATGAAGAGGAAGTGTCTTCAGATGATGATGAAATGGTGAATGTGAAAGTGCTAATGGCACTTACTGATGATGAAGGGTCAAATGTTGTGGCCAAAGAAAGTGTTAGAAATGGTGAATGCGTCAATATCACAATAAAAAGGTAAAAACTCTTCTTGAATTAGAAGAAGATAAGGATGACATTAAATTTGTCTTTTATTACCTGTGTATTGATCTAAAATTTGTTGAAGAACAAAGAAATAATCTTCTTGAAAAATATCATAAAAATGTTCTTAAACTTGAAGATCATGCAAGTAAGTTCATAGAGTTAAAAGAGGCTAGACTTGATTTACTTACTTTTGAACAGTTAAACACTGAAATCATTGATGAAAACAAATCTTTAAGAGCTAAACTAAAAGAAGCAAAAGATATTGTCAAATTATGGCTTAGAAACTATGATAGGGTTAATCAAGGCATCAATGAACAAATTCCTACTCAAAAAAGAAAAATGCTTGGTGCTGAAGGATCCTCCATCACCAACTCTCATGATACTGTCTTTGTCAAAGCCTCTAGTGAGGAAGGTAGTTCGATCCCTGACATTGTAAAGTCAGGTGAAGAGAATTTACCAAACCATGACACTAGACGTATCCTTCTTCCTGAGTTTCATGCAAGTGTTGATTCATTAGCACATGTGAGTCTTCAGTTATTGAAGATGACTCAGATGATGATTCAAAGACTGTAGTAAGCCCCCACTTCCTCCTCTAGAGAAACTAGCTGGTACTAGACCCTTTACTGGTCCAAAATCAATCCAGTCAATCATCAAATCTCACACAACATACAAAAGTAGTGCTCCTAAGCATGTCAAAATTGACACATTAAAGAATTTTTCAGCTCATGTTGAAGGTTCACATATGGGAACTACTTCTTCATTTTCATAAAATAAATTGAAGAATGCTAGATCTGAGGAAGATGAGAGAATGTCTCTTGTTATGCAAGAGATCAATGATCTTAAATTACAACTCAAGCAACAACAAACACCAACTCGATTCAGAGATGAACCCTCAAAGTCTCCACACTATAGATACAAGACACAATTAAAAAGGTCTTGCGAGTTATGTGGTCTAAACAACCATCAAACTAAAATTTGCCTTTAGGTGATTTATTGTATCAAATGTGAGAGAACTCACCATCGCACTTGTGAACATACTGAGTATATGCTTGCTAAAACTAGTACTAACACTCATAACACTAGGCATCCCATTCCAGGCGAAACATGCCTTTCCCACCATGTATTCATTGTGGTATGAACATTCATCATTCAGATGACTGTCACTATTACCCTGTTTGTAACATCTATGGAAGTTGTGACCATGACACTCATGGACATAATTGAGTAATCTCTCTCAGAAGAGGTATCAAATCTAGGAACCCAAACTCTATTACCAAATTTTGTGAAACATGTGGAAGCAATGTCCACACTACATCTGATCACAATCATATAGAGTGGTTCAAAAGAGGTGAAGCCCTTCAGGCTAAAAAAGAAAATGTTTTTCAAACCTCTCCTTCTTCTTTTGAGCAATCCATTCATCATCCTCATCAAAAGAACCTTTTAGATCTTGAAAACCTTCCAGATCTAAGACACCCACCCATCAAAGGTGGGTTTCAAAACAAAACTGACCATTTCCTTGACTTGTGTAGTGTGATCTCAGAAAGCCTATTTGGTACCTGGATAGTGGCTGCTCAAGGCATATGGCTGGAACCAAAAGTCATCTACACAAGTATATGGAAGGACTAGGTTCTAAACTAGTATTTGGTGATAACTCATCAGCCTCTACTAAAGGATTTGGCTTAGTAATATGCAATGGTATAGTTTTCTCAACGGTAGCATATGTAAATGGATTGAAGAATAACCTCATCAGCATCAGTCAACTTTGTGATGCAAACTACCTAGTCCTATTTGATGACAAAAAAGGTAAAATCTTCAATTTCAATCATGAATGTGTGATGATTGCTCCTAGAGTAAAAGATGTTTATGTCATGAACATAAATTCTAATCAAGAGACATGCTTATTTGCTAGAGCTTAAAATATCACCAACTGGCTTTGGCATAAGAGGCTTTCACATCTAAAATTCAAAACAATCACTCAGCTGGCAAAACAAAATCTTGTTATTGGTCTCTCTTCACTTGTCTATTCCAAGGACAAACCATGCTCAGCATGTGAAAAAAGAAAGTATCATAGGACCAGTTTCAAAACAAAACAAACTTTCTCAATCAAAGAAAGTCTTCATCTACTTCACATGGACTTATTTGGCCTAGTGTCACCTAGGGTCATTTGTCATGAAAAATATACACTTGTCATTGTTGACGAGTACTCTAGGTACACTTGGGTATATTTTCTAACAAAAAAAAGTCATGCACCAGTTGCCATCATGTCTTTCATCAAAAGAGTTGAAAATCAAATTGACACTCATGTCAAACAACTTAGAACTGACAATGGCATTGAATTTAGAAATCATACACTGATCAAGTTCTATGATGACAAAGGAGTATCACAAAATTTTTCATCACCTTACACACTTGAACAAAATGGTGCGGCTAAAAGAAGGAACAGAACTTTGATTGAAGCAACAAGAACAATGCTTGATGGATCAGCTCTCTACACAATTTTGGATTGATGATGTAGCCACTGCTTGCTACACTCAAAATAGATCCATAATTGTGAAGAGACACATGAAGACTCCCTATGAGGTCTTCATGGGGATAACTCCAAACATCTCATTCTTACATGTGTTTGGGTGTTGGTTACTTCCTTAGATACTCACTAGTATCTAAAGCATATAGAGTCTTCAACACAAGAAGACAATATATTGAAGAAACCTTTCACATCACTTTCAATGAAAGTTCTGAAGCTCTCAAATGTACAAATCCATCAGATGATGAACTTCATATTCATGAATCTCACAATTACCCATCTGATGAATTTCAATACTATGAACCTTCTCAGAAATATCAAACATACAATCCAGTTCTTCGTATTTAACCATTTGAAGATATGAAAAGTCCTACAAAAGAAAACCCAACGGTATCAAATACTGATGGCTGTCAATCAAATGATCAAAATGATCAATCTCAAAATAATTAGTCCCAAAATGATTAAAATGATCAGTCTTAAAATGACCAAAATGATCAACAAACTCACAAAAATGATCAAAATGATCAGTCAAATGAAGCTAATGAACAACCTGAACCTTGTGTCCAAAACTCTCCAGTTGTCTCTAGAGAACTAGGTTTTGGAAATATTTATTCCGAACTAGAGACAGTTCAACTCCAATTCCATGTCATGGACTTCCAAGCTCTAGATCTTATCGTGATACCAGTGGTTATTTACCAGCTCTAGAAAAATTTTGGAATTAAATAGTCACATCTAGCTGGTAAACATAATAGGCAATCATGGAGAAGGTAGAGTCACTAGATCTATGGCAAAGAAACTAAGTGCTGCTTCACCTGGAGAATGTCTCTATGTAGATTTTCTCTCAGAATTTGACCTACAAAGATTTCTAAAGCACTCTCTCACCCTGGATGGGTAGATGTCAAGCAAGAGGAACTAAATCAATTTGAATGATATAAAGTCTGGAAATTGGTTCCTCTTTCATATGGTAAATCAACCACTGGTACCAAATAGGTTTAAAAATTTAAAAGGGATGAAACCAATGTGGTAACAAAAAATAAAGCTAGGCTGGTGGCTCAAGGATTCAATCAAGAGCCCGGTGTTGACTTTGATCAGACTTTTGCTCCAATTGCACGTATGGAAGCCATACGAATCTTCCTTGCTTATGCCACTTGCATGAACTTCACCATCTACCAAATGGTTGTCAAAAATGCATTCCTAAATGGTGACTTAAAAAAAAGTTTATGTCAAACAGCGGCTTTGAGAGTAGTAAATACCCAAATCATGTCTACAATCTTTACAAAGCTTTGTATGGACTGAAGCAAGCCCCAAGGGCATGGTATGAAACTCTCTCAACATTTCTCATTGAACATAACTTTGTCAGAAGAAAAATCAATAGCACCTTGTTTATCTATAAATCTAAAACTGACACCATTCTAGTACAAATTTATGTGGATGACATCATCTTTGGTTCAACAAGCTCGAAACTTTGCAAACAATTTTCCAAGCTTATGACCAACAAGTTTGAGATGAGTATGATGGGAGAACTCACATACTTTCTTGGTCTTCAGATAAAACAATCTGACCAAGGCATCTCTATCAATCAAGAAAAATATGTCAAGGATCTGTTAAAGAAGTATGATATCAGTTGTGCTTCAGTAAAAACACAATGGTACCTCCTAACAACTTAGGACCTGATCTCAATGGACAATCAGTCAATGAGACTTAGTATAGAGGTATGATTGGTTCACTCATGTATTTAACAGCAAGCAGACCTGACATTCAAATCTCTACCTGCCTTTGTACAAGGTACCAAGCAAATCCAAAGGAATCACACCTTACTGTTGTAAAGATAATCTTTAGATACCTAAAAGGTACACCAAGTCTAGGTCTTTGGTACCCCAGATCCTCAGGATTTGATCTCAAAAGGTATTCAGAATCTGATTCTGTTGGATGCAATTTGGACAGAAAGAGCACTTCTGGTGCTTGCCAATTGCTGGGTGACAAACTTGTGTGTTGGAGTGCTAAAAAGTAACAATCAGTTTCCATGTCTTCAACAGAAGCTGAATATGTGGAAGCTGCTAGATGTTGTGCCAATGTTTTGTGGATGAAAGCCAATTGGCTGATCATGACATAGAATATGAAAAGGTACCAATTTTTTGTGATAACACTAGTGCTATTGTAATATCCAATAATCCAGTATTTCACTGAAGAACAAAACACATTGATATCAGGTATCATTTTATCAGAGATCACATTGTGAAATGAGATATTGAATTGCATTTCATCCCCACTCAATACCAATTGGCTGATATCTTCACCAAACCACTGGATGAACCAACTTTCAAAAGATTGATAGTAGAGCTTGGTATGTTGAACATTGATGATACAAAACTTGAGCCTTCAGAATTTACTGAAGAGTCTTAAGGTTCAGTATTTCATAAAGTTTTTTATTTGTGTAAAGTAGCAGAGTCTGAGTAAAGGAGTGTGCAATTTCATATGTCTATTTCACCATATGTGATTGTGTATATGATGTTTTGTCGCCTTATCTGACACACTGAAGCTGAACAACTAATCACAAAAAAATCATCAGTGTTTCTTCAGAATTCTGAACAACATTGTAATACAAATGAGTAGCTAGGTCTGTGTAGAGGAGCGTGCAATATCATATGTCTTGTTCACTTATGTGAACATGTATATGGGTTTTGTCGCCTCATCTGACGCACTAAAGCTCAGAAGTTTCATCATCAGGTTCAGCATATCTGGCCAACAACTTTTAAAACAAATCAATCATGTGTTTGAAAAGAATTAAATGGCATTGAATTTCTCTTTGAATAAATCTAAAACATTCTTTGAAAAGTACTGTTAATTTATTAAGGAAAATCAAACGTCAACATCTACAGTCAACAACCCTCTGACACAAGAGGCGTTTCATTGTTCAAAGCAACAGAATAATCACACCTTTTTGTAGATAGTGAGAGAGTTTGTGCCAAATGTTCAAAAGAAACCCTAAAACTTTTGTAACTTCTTCAAACGGTTTTAAAAACTTTAAAAAATCTTTCTAAGTTTTTATATAAATCCATTGAACTTGTATTTCAAATCATGCTTACAAAACTTTAATCTAAAAAAAAACACACAAACTCTCTCTCTTTCATCAAGAAAAACACATACACAACAATGGCAGGTTCATCCACACAGCATGATGTTGAGATTACTCTTGATCCATCATCCCATGTTAACTACTCAATCGAATACATCATTTTCAAACCCAACAATCTTGTTCTACTTAACCCAAAATCAATTTCATCCATACCTGGAATAGAAGTCTTGGATTTTGTTTCTAAATGTATTCTTCATGAAGCCCTGTTTAAAGATCCAGGTATGATGGTTCGAAGCATTTTGAAAGAGTTTTGGTTTACTACACTACCTTCTAAAAACAAGAAATCCCTTGCGTTTGTTTCTACATCTCCTGCTCTTCATTCTAAAATAGGTTTGAAAAATTTTAGAAGGGTGTTAGGTTTGGATTACTTAGAAAACCCTAGTGATTATGAGACTATACCTGAGGATTTTACAGTGGTAAAAACGTATTTCCAAGAGATTTGGTATATTGAGGAAATTACAGAAAAAGGGAGGGGCTGAAGAGAAGTTGCTTACCACCTAAGTGGAAGTTGCTGATGACAATTTTGATTGAATGTTTGGGGGAAAAACTGGCGGGCTTGATCAAATTAACCAAAAAGATGTTATCATTCTATACTGTCTGGCCAAGGAGGTCAAAGCTGATTTTGGGAGGTTAATTTTTGAAGATCTTCATGGGAAAATAGAGAAAAGAACAATGGAGAAAAATAGGGTTTACACTATATTTTTGTCTCTAATTGTTGTTGACCATCTTGGAGATTCATTTACTCAGCTCCAGGGAGAAAAATTGGTATTTCAACCTTTTGGGCTTAAGCACTGACACATTCTAGTTAGTACCATTGATCCTCCCTTCACACAATCCATGCTGGCCATCTGTTCAACAGATGGGCCAGTAGTGTACAAAGCTCCAAAACACACTTCTCCAACTGGAGAAGGGGATCTAAAAGGCAAAAATCCTGGAGCTTCATCTGGACGACCACGTAAGAAGCAAACGTCTATTAATACTCAGAAATCTAAACGTGAGTCCAAGATGAGGAGAGCCAACACACAATCTTCATCAAAGGAGATTTCTGATGTATCCCAAGGTGACATTTCTAAGAAAGCCAAGTCCTCGGCCAATGACAAGAACCCATGCCAGACGCCACCTTCAACACATGTTGGAGGTGGCATGCATAAAGAGGCCCCGCAGGCAACCACTATTCCAACTTCTTTAGGGGATAAAGGTGAAGGAAAAGCTCACCCTCAGCTTGATAGAGTGGATTCAGCATCGGTAAGCAATTTAAATTTTAATACATTTCTAATTTCCTTACCAGATTCAATCATTTGTCACTCTGAGTCAGCATCAGGGCGTGAGGCGTCAGCAAATATAACAACTGACGCTGACCCTGGACAATCTGTTCCTAATGATGTAGTCCCCCAACAAGAGGGTCCTACTAAAGGGACCAAAAACGTACTCAATGATCTAAACTTATCAGGGACTTTTTCTCAGGATCCATCAGGTCAAACCAAGTCGGGTGGTGAAGAAGTTGAAACAGATCCTCACACTAGAGGTGATGATGCTGAGAAGACAACTAAGGAAGTGCCTCTCACTACTGGAGCCAAGGTGGGACACTTGCCCTCTTTCATGATTAATATGTCTTCAGTAGACTTGGAGAAGGATCTTGGGTTTGATGAAAGAGCTCCAGTAAATCTTGATGAGAGTGAGTCAGAGGACGATATTGCTGAACAAACTCCTAAGCCACCCTCTCCCAAGGCTCTTCAGGTAAAAGAACTGACCAATCAAGTGTTGGTCCTTCAATCACAAGTGGATAAGCTCAAAGCAGATAAGTTCATTACTGATGCTGAAATTGCCACACTTAAAGCAAGACGAACTCCTCCTACTGGTGAACAAATTAAGGATGTTTTACTTGCTGCTTTGAAGCCTATGGTGAAAGATGTGGTCACCGCTACCTCGCTGAAGTAAGAAATGTCATCCTTCATGGACTCCATCAATAGTGCTTCAATGGAGTTTTCACCAAAGTTTACACTTGTTCCTGGTCAGCTAAATGATTTATGTGACTCTGTGTCCAAGATCAGGGATAGAGTGGCCTTGTTGAAGCAACAAAAGTTGACCATCTCTGAAGAAGTTCAACACAAACTTAATGCTCTTGAACATGTTCCAGAAATGCTGGCCAAGGTAACCTCTTCCTTAGACTCTATTGCTGGCTTCCTCCCTCATGGTGAATCAATAGAAGTTGTTAAGCAATCTTCTGCTGAGGGGGAGAAAATCAGCATTTATTTAAAAGCCATGCACAGAAGAAGGCTCACAAGCAACCAACAATAATCTATGAGTCACCATTTGCTAGAAAGAGCCTAGCTAAGACTAAAGGGGAGTCTTCAACTAAAGACAGTCACATTGATGGTCTTACCACCAGTGATGACATGACTGATGGGGTTCACCTCCCATCCATCCCAAAAACAAAGGTGATTTCACCCTGAATGAAAGACTGATCAAGGCTGAGGTAGCCACTCAAGAAGAGATTGATAATGTATTCAGATTAAATGAAGTTGAGAAGATCATAAATCTGAAGCTGAGTCTGTATGAATAAATTGGAAAACCTGAGGTTGAAAACGTCTTTAAAAGAAAAATGTTGTATGAAAAGTTTTGTATGACAAGGTTGAATAGAATAAATCCCTCAGAAATCACAAACATTGACATGCTCACTACTAGAGGTGATATTCATCTTAAGTTCTACAAGTCTAATGGCACTGATGAGATCCTGGAGGACTTCCAAGGCAAAGAACTTTCTCTTACTGTATGGCTAGAAATGTAACAAAAGCTTACAAAGAAGAAATCCAAGAGATGGGATGAAGTCCATCTCAGAATCTCTCATTCCAAAATAAATCATGACAGATTGGGTGAGCTCCTCAATATCAATTTTGATGTTTTGCTGGAGGATCAAGATCCCATACTGGAACTGAACAAACGAGCCAATCAAACCTGGTGTTGGTGACATTTATTTCACCTCAAAGAAATACAAAGGCTTTGTTTAGTTTCAGAATCATCTCCCTAGGCATGTACTAGAAGAACCAGAACTGGGAATGATTATGTTCAATCATCCTGAACGACAATATTTTGTTGGTATAAGTGACTTAGATGATATGAACAATGAACTTCTTAGGAATGTTCAGAGGACCTTCTATATTCACCATAGAGGTCCAGGATTAACTGAATCTGCAAGAACATTCAGCATGTGCTTGCTAGGAGTGGTGGACATCAGATATATGGATTCATTAGTTCAAACTCCTATCATAGAGGAACTTAGGGCTGAGAAGAAATAAATAATCATTTGTAATGTTGTTTTGTAAGTTGGAATGTCTATTAATGAATGATTATATTATGTTTATAAGTATTTTATTGTTCAGTGCAAGTAAGAAGTTGTTATGCTCGCTTACTACTGACTTTAACTTAGGTTATTTGTATATCCAAATAGGGGAGATTGTTGGGTCAGTATTTATTTTCCCTGAAGCAAATCTAGGATTTGAATATAAAATCCCCCTAAGTGTTTCATGTTCAGCAGAAAGGTGACTCTACTGATGCATGACCAGAGGAACACAGATTCCTACTAAAGAATATTTTACTGATGGACGTTCAGCTTTCCTCTTCCAGAGAACTTAGAAGACAAAGGATTCTTTGCTTTAAGGACTAGGCGGTCTAGTTGTTGAAGACCAACTCCTGAAGAAGAGCTTTCAGTTTAGTTTGGCTTGACAATACCAAACTGAATGATGTCGATCTCCTCTAGAATGCTAAAGACACTTCAGTATTCTAAAGGTTTACATTAGGCGGAAAAAGATTTACTTTAAGTCAAAGTATGAATAGGTTTCTTGTATTTTTAGCTATAAGTACAACCTTTATCTTTTTCTAGATTAGTTTATTTGTACTATGTACTATTTCTGCAACATGGGTATCAACCACCCACTGGATAAACACGTGCATGGAAACATATGAATGTAAACCCTAATATGCTACTCCTTATGCTTCTCCTATAAAAGGAGTGCATATGGGAGAGGAATGACTAACCTTAGAATTAGAAAGATAGCAATCTTTTAAAAGCCATTTCTCTCAACTTTAACCAAACCATATAGCGAAAAGCATATGAATGTTTTGGTTAAGACAAACTCTTAACTTAGGTTAGAAGTTTAAGTAGAGGAGATCACCCCACATTTTCATTCAACCACTTTGTTATTCCGCAAAGAAAGTGGGTTAGAGATTCTTTATTAAGTTTTAATAAAAGTCTATACGTTGAAAAGTATATTGGTATTGTTGTTTTATTTGTTCTTATTTCTTATTAATTGATAAAACAACACACTTGAATCTTATTAACAAGTTACTACTTAAGGTTGATAAGTAGTAATGAGCTAAACGGGACCAACAAAGAAGGTGATGAAGAAAGCACAAATATAATAGTTTTTTGTTCATAGTGGGTGGCCACATGGGATAACTGAACCCTTCTTTATTATTTCTAATTCTTTTATAGTTATTTGTATATTATTGTTTTACCTAAAGCATTATTTTGAGGTGTTTGACCAATAGAACTTTGTTAGACTCTATTTTTGATACGTTGCAAAAAAAATTGACCTATCTCGATTTTTTTCTAGCTTCGCCCTGCTTACATATGGATCCTATAAGAGAGAAATGGTTTATGTATATACCAAAAATTTACTTTACATATATCAATTTAATCTTGTGCATACACGAGGTTATCCATAGACATTTTGCTTTTGTTTTGTTTAAAAAATGACGTGAACGCACAAGATTACTCTTACACGTTTGGTTTTTTTTTGGCATGTCGAGATGGTGATAAGCATATAATTTGTATCAAACTAGAATGTTAAACACCCTTAAATATACTCTTACACATCCTTTTATAACAAAGAGATCAAATTATACAAACTCAATCACGAACACATTTAATAATAAGTTAAATACACCACATCTCGTTTTTACAACAAACATAACACATTGTATAACCCATATAAACTTTGAAGATTTCTATATTTACACGTTATATAAAATGGTTTATTATTGCTTAAAGTTATTCCAACTTAAAACTATCATTATTATTCGTAAAGTTATTATTGAAAATATGCATAATAGTAAAACATAGCGCTCGCGGAATTATTGTTTCAGGGTACCTACAACCGCAATGCGCAAATACCCTAATAGTATACTTTAAACTAAAAATTAGTTCCAAAACCTTAAACTCTTAGGGCGTATTTGGTTGGGGAAAATCGAAAGATATTTATGAAATTGTTATTTTAATTTCCCTCAAATATTGTGTTTGGTGTGACATAAATTAAAGAACTAAAAAAATTCTGAATTGTTAAAAAGAGGGAGTTAAAATGGCTTCAAAATGTGAAGAATTTCATTTACTTAAAAATTGTTTTTTATAAAAAATATTTCTAGTGGTTTTTCTTCGAGTTTTTACTCATTTATATAAAAAATTAATAAAATTTAAAAAGTTTATGTAAATATAGTTTATTCGGTTCTTACTCGTTCAAATAGAAAATATAAATATTATATAAAAGTATAAAAAATTGTATATAAAAATAAAAATTTTGATTTTTACTCGTTTAAATAGAAAATTAGTAAATTTCAAAAAAAAATATAAAAGATACTTATTGAGTTTTTGCTCGTTTAAATGTAAAAAGGTAAAATTTGTTTTTGGTTGTCCCCGGTAAAAGATATATTACGCCAAAAAACGTTGAAGTACATAGGATGTAGGTGAACTCCTACATCACAGCCTGTTACATAGGCAACAACCAAACACCTATTGTGTTAAATCCAAAAACCCTATATAAGAGGACATGCCCTTAAATGACAGCTAGAAACAAAATCTACTTCCTACCATTATTATAGAGCTTAAAATCCCGAAATACCTTAATCTGACCCGGCAAATCCTAAATATGGTCAGCGTAATCATCATCATATATATCAAATTCCTCTTCTAATTGATGGCCTCCTCCTCCTGTTGATGACATATACGCATCATACTCTTATTGAGAAGCAAATACCTCATTGTCATCATCAAAATCACTAAAATTTCCAAGGTCTTTATAACCAAACGATAATTTTGGTTTACTAGAAGACGATTCAGCCTCCTTAGCAACCTCTTTACCATTTTCCGGCTCTTGAACAATTGGAGATTTAGTACTTACTACCTTCGGGTCAGCCTGCTCAACCACATCCATTATCGAATCCTCTTCTCTAAGTTTGTCAAATGAATTCCTCAAATCCATAAGATTAACCTTATCAATATGATTAGAAGAATTATTCACCTTTTTGTAGACTATTTTTTGGAAGGTGCCTTAGAATGTGCTTTCATAACCCAAGAAGATTTAGGTTTTGAAAATTTCAACCCTTTAATTTGTCGTGATTTGAATGTAGTAGGTTGTTCTTTCTGATTCACCTATACGAACCCATCCTCCTTATTAAGAGCAATACGTTTAGACTTCTTTGGGAAATGTGCATTCGTATGATCAAAAAATTTACATGAATTACAACGTGGGGCTGCCACTCATATTCTACCCCAAGCGACTCCAAAGAATGTCCCAACCCATCTTCAAGTGGAATAGCAACCACTAAAGACTTCACAAGAGGCTTTTCTGAAGACACTTCGAGTGTATCCCGAGCATAAGTGCATTGTCCCCATGGATTATGGCACAAGTCACTTGTATAACTATCAAGCATGATAGGCTTTCCCACTTTAGATGTGATCAAACTCAACCCTAATTTAGAGAAAGCAGCAATAGGCACGTTATGAATTTTAACCCATACCAGCACATATTTGATAGCCTCCTTAACCAATCTAGTATTCGGTTTCAAAACATTGAGGATAATCGGAACCAAACGAATAAGCCATGGCCCTGTTTCAAGAACACGTTCTATTCCATCTTTAGTAGCAATTTTGAAAAGAAACCATTACGGATAGAAACCCGTTGAATACCAAACTTCGCCCATATGTTCTTGACATAATTTTCCTCAATAGAGAACGCAAGCCTCTTTCCCATAAAGAATCCATATAACGTATGCACAAATTGTTCCCTAATATCATGAATCGCAGCCACTGGAAGAGCCACATCAGCACCTGTAACGACCTCATCATTAGCTACCAAAGATATAATAACCTTCTTTTTATGATTAGCATTCGAGGTGCTAGCTGATTCCTGTTGTGGTTTATCATTCATAACAACAGTTGCAAATTGTGACACCCTAGAATCGAGGTCATTAACGATACCCTAAATTACGCTAATTTTTGAAATTTTTAATAAATTTTAATTTCTATACTTATAAGTATTTTGGTTAAAGCCGATGTTCGAGGTTATAATTTTTTTCGATTGACGTTTTAAGAAGGACGATGACGATTACGATCCCGAGGGATGCCCAATTTTATATATTTTTTGACGATTTATCGATAATGTAATTTTTCGAGAATTTTACTTACGGTTCGTGTTAAGTTGAGTCGGGTGAGTTTTATAGCCTTCCGAGTACATTTAAAGTATCCCAAAAATATTTTGGAGCGTTCGGGAAGATTTCCGACTCCCGTAAAATTTTCAAAATTGACAAATGAGTCGAACCCGCAAAGTTTTAAGGACGTTTTTCATTTGAGGCCAAAAGAAGCTAAATATTGCAAAAAGGACCCTCCCAACCCACCAAAAAGGCCAAAAGTGACACACACACAAACACATACAAAACTTTCACCAAAAATCAAACTCTCTCTCCCTCCTTGCTCTCTAAAGCCGACGGACACCCCCAACACACCAAGAAATCCACCAAAAATCTTTTTCCACTTGATTTTCCTAAAAACTAAGGTTAGACCACATCTAGTTTGGTCATTCCCCACATTTTCATGTGCTCAAATCCCACATGCACTAACAAAAATTTTCCAAGATTTTTCAAGATTATCCAAATTCGTTTTTGTGGCTAAATGTGCTAATGCATGTTGATTTTAAGAGTTATGGATGCATAAACACCAAGAAAACCCACCAAAATCAATTTGGTTGTGGTGATTGGGTCACCCAAACCCCACGGCAATGGGGGTGTTTGGGGAGCCATGGTGGTTGTTGATTTTGAGTGTTGTTCTTATGTTTGGTTTATTGTTTTAGGATGTTTTACATAGGTTTTATTAGTTGCATGTTCATTTCTTTGAATTTTTGATTTTGCGATTGGTTGATCAATAGGGGTAGGACTGAATTTTTGTGTTAGGATGTGTTTGGGAAGGCTTAGGATGATGTTTAGTGGTGGTTAGAAGGTTTGGAATCGAGTCTAAGTGCGTTTTTGGTATGGTCATTTTTAGGCAGAAACATTAGGTCCATTTCATAAAAATTATTTTTTTTCCAGGTCTTGAAAACTAAATGTAGTGATAGAGGGTCTTCTTAGCTTTAATTTGGTATAAGGTAGAGCCCGTGACTCAAAACGAGCTAAAAGTTATGACATTTTAAAGATCGGGTACCGGGAGACGAGGACTTTCATAATCCGAATTTGTGCAAAGTTTTAGTCAAATCCCGAGGGTCACAAGTATAAATTGGTAAATGGTCAAGGGTCAAACTTTGGTCCCTAACCTGTGTAAATGAGTCTATATGTTGACTTATGAGTCAACGAAGTCAAAGGTACTTTTCATATAGGTCAAAGAGGTCAAAATTGGTCGAAGCGCAATTTCAGCCCGTAAAATGTAGTCGTGGAAAAGAGTTGCGTAACGGGTCGTAAAAGTAAAAACTTTTATTGGGCTTAAAAACATGTCATCTACAGGTCTTATAGGAGTTTTGGAAATTTTGTCAAATTTTATAAGTGTGGTTAAATAAGGTAAAACAGCCCGTACTTTAGTCAAGTACCGGCGAGAATGGGTAAAAATGGACAACGTAAGTAATGAGAACGAATGGTGTAAAATGAGTGATGCTTGTTGTTTTGTTTTTGGCGTGAGTTATACTTGTCCTAAGTGACTAGCATATATGTATTTTATACAGTACCGTAAAGTATTTAAAAATGAGATTACTCATTACGCGTTATTTGTGATAGGTGTTGATTTAACCGGGCATCCGTTTCGTCGTCAGTGATCATCCCTCGAACTACCGACTACTTAAGATATAAGGTGTGAATTTATAGCCTCGCTTATACTTATTTCAAATTGTTTTACCCGCGAGGGAAATGCATGCTAGTTTTTAAAAGGAACGTATATCATGAATGATTGTTAGACCCGAAAGTTGCCTTAGAAATTGTGTTGAGTACCAAAGTTGCAAAAGTCCCTAAAATCATGAACTATTAACTATTGTCCTGCCCTCGAGTAGGGGGAAATAGCCGCTTATGCAATTTGTAGTACTACGGGGTTAACGACCCAATGCTAGCCGAGAAGCTGTACTTATAGTAAGTTCTGCGGTAGATTATTTTGTATGAGAAATAAGGTATAATTGCAACTGATGCCTTTAGAAGGGGCACTGGTTTCATTTGAATCACGCCGGTATTTATTACGCGGGTGATTGAGTTAACGGATTAGTGTCATGAGCTTAAACACAATTGTCAGTATCCTGATTATAGTTTGTTTGATCGACAAGACTATAAATGATCACGAATGGTTTTTATTATATATACGTTCAAATGGATTGTAAAACCTATGAATTCCACTCAACGTTTTCGTTGACCAAATTTTTGGCATGTGTTTCAGGTAACCGCTGAGGTGTAGGATGGAGCATGCATGGGATGGATGTTGTGTGTACGGCTTGGAGTCCGCTTGTTTTTCCCTCCTTTTTCTACTTAAACATTTTAAGTTTAATGTTATGTTGTTGTAAAACTGAAGTTTTTGGGTTGAGATTCATGGGGACCGAAAACGCTAAGCTCTGTGTACCAAATTGGGGTTGGAAAAACTGTGGACATGTATCATCTAACAATTTTAAATTTCAAGTTTTAAGTTGACGTCTTTTTAGCGTCGTTTGATATATCTTGTGTGCAATGAATACTGTGTAGCACCCATTGTTGTAGTTCCGCTGCGCATAGCAATTGTGGGGGTGTTACAGATTGGTATCAGAGCCACGAGTTATAGAGAACTAGGTCGTTTTTGAAAATCCTAAACTATAACTTTTGGTGTCGTAAGAAAGGGTCCAAGCACACACAACTATCCTGCATGGCTCCGGTAAGATTTATTGTTGTATTTATGGCATTTTACGTATACTTTTGAGTAAAGTATATATGTGGGTAATTATTACGTAAGTATGGAATTAGTATATGTAGACGTTGAATTTTACGTGAAATATCCGACATCGTAATTTTTGTATTAATCATGCATGAGCATCATATTATTACATTTCGGGCATATGTACCACCTTTGCATTGCATTTGCATGCATATATTTATAATTATTGTATAATTACTTATGTACCCTCCGAAATTCGCTGTTATTGCAGGAATGGCCGAGGTACCGCCTAACGATAATGGAAACGATTACGTCATAGGTCGCGAAGGGGGAAGTGTTGGAACAGCAGCTGAAGGACAAGCTGAGACGAACGATGTACAAGCCCAGGACCCCGACCCAAGGAGAACTACTTGCCCCACGCCTATGCGTACTTCCCATCTGGTTGGTGTACCAGATATCCCCAGAAGAGCCGAAGGTGCAATGAGCGCAAATTCTCTTCATCAAGGCATCCCAAGAATTTGCTGTCCCGGACCGAGGATTTATCATGACGTACGACGGACTGTGAGAGGTTTGGAAGGATCGATGTGCATGAGGTATGTAGTGGAATCAAGGGTGGTCAGTAGATTCGACGAGAATGAAAAGGCGGACCAAAGATTGTTGGAAAGGACTGCAAGAGTGGAGTATGATGGGAATGTGAACAAAAGTGACATCAACAGTTTAAGATCAATGGTTGCAAATTTAAGTGCTAGTCTTGACCGTGTTAGGGAGGATCAGGTGAGGTTGTCGAGGATGCAGAGTTGGGAGCATCGTGTGAGGGATTCATTGCCCCCGGATTGGAGATTCGTGGACGATTTGGAGATGGAGGCGAACGACTTCATGATTCAGCCGCCTACTGGAGGTGCTTGTATTACGGTGGGAAATCAGGTAGTGATTGAGTGTGGATCCACATCAGGGACGAAAAAGGAAATGGAATGTGAGCCGGATGAAAAAGGAAAGAGAAAAGTGGATGATGTGGATGAGGACGTTAGTGATGAGGAAACCGAGGAAGACGACGACGAGCCGCCATCCAAGAGGCCGTGTGGATCACCACATGCCTAGTTACTTGTTTTGTATTTTCTTTGATCATTGTAATAGAACTATTTTGGACCTTTGTATGATGGTATTATGACGAGAAACTCAAGTACTTGATGTTTTGTGGTAAACGATTGTAGTGGCAATACTTGTCACGATTTTGGTTAATTATCAATACAATCTATGTTACCTTTCATGATCTGTGATATGTCTTAAATTTGATCTTTTGTGGTGTGAATTGATGAATATTAGTAACTCCGTAGTGATGAGTCGTTGTATGTATTTTATGTCTGGGAAACTTGATATGAATACTTACATTGTTTTTCTATTTTCCTTGTCTTGCAGAAAGAGATATTCGATAACACCATGCCTCAAAAGTTGACCGCCGATCGTGTTAACACCATGATTCAGGAAGCTATAGCAAATGCGTTGGAAGCGGACCGAGCTGGGAGAAATCAAGACCAGGGAAGGAACGCGGGGAGACAGCAAGCCCCGAGGGTGTGTACCTATTCTAGTTTTATGAAGTGCGGTCCCACGCAGTTCCGTGGAACGGGTGGAGCTTTAGAACTTAGACGATGGTTGGAAAAGGTTGAAAGTACGTTTGAAATCAGTGGTTGTGCAGAAGCGGATAAAGTGAAGTTTGCAGCAGCTACGTTTCTTGATGATGCGTTAAGTTGGTGGAATACCCAGGTAGCTACGGTTGGATTGGCTGTAGCGAATGCAAGGACGTGGAATGCGACCAAAGCTTTGTTGACTAAAAAGTTTTGCCCAGAGGAGGAATTGGGGCAATTGGAGGACGAATTGAGGCATTTGACCTTGAAGAACAACGATATAGCTGCTTACACCAGGAGATTCAATGAGTTAAGTCTTTTGTGTCCGGACATATTTGCCAATGATGCCAAGAAAATGAAGCAGTATATTAAGGGTTTATCTAGCAATATCAAAGGTGAAACAACTTCGTCAAAACCTGGAACGTTTGATGAAGCGGTTCAAATGGCTCACGCTTTGATGGACGTCAAGCTTCAGGACAAGCAGAACTACATTGCTGAAGGCAACAAAAGGAAATGGGAAGCGGCACAAGGCAATCAATCCCAAGGCCAGAACCGAGGTGGAAATCGAAACAACCATGGGCCGAACCGTAATCAGCAGTTTAATTAGAGAAGGAACGAAGGGATGAGGGCAGTGACGAACCCTAGAGGTGTGAAAGTGAATCCCCATTGTCGTAAGTGCAACTTGTATCATGTCGGGAATTGCCCGCCTGCATGCGGCAAGTGTGGAAAGGCAGGTCATAGGACTTCTGGTTGTCGAACGGGAGGAGTAGCCACTGGGGCTAATGCTATTAGGATGAGGGGATGTTATAGTTGTGGAGAAAGGGGTCATGTGCAAGCGAATTGTCCGAAGACAGGAAACAGGCGGGGAGGTAATAATGCGGCTACTGTGTATCAAGTGGGAACTGCTGATAAACCACAGGGTCCCAATGTGGTTACCGGTACGTTTTTGCTAGACGCTTGTTATGCTAGTATTTTATTTGATTCTGGCTCCGACAAGAGTTTTGTAGACGTTAGATTTAGTCGTCATATCGATAGAGAACCGGTGTTGTTAACGACTAGTTATAATGTTGAATTAGCCGATGGAAAAATTGTTAGTACGAATTCTATACTGAAAGGGTGTACCTTGAAGTTAGGAAATTACGCTTTTAAAATCGACTTGATGCCTATAGAGCTAGGATCGTTTGACGTGATTGTGGGAATGGATTGGCTAATGGCGCATAGTGCTACGATCGTCTGTGGTGAGAGATTGGTTCAGATTCCGCTGAGGAATAGGGTTTTGACGGTAAAGGGAGACGAATGCACTTCTCGTTTGAAGGTGATTTCGTGTTTGAAAATGATGAAGTACGTAGAGAGCGGATGCGATGTGTTTTTGGCACAAGTTTCGAGCGATGGTGATGTAGAGGCGAGGATTGAAGAGGTACCAGTTATTTGCGAGTATCCGGACGTTTTTCCAGACGAGTTGCCAGGTTTACCGCCTACCCGTGAGGTCGAGTTTCAAATTGATTTAGTGCCAGGAGCTGCGCCGGTTGCACGTGCACCTTATCGCTTAGCACCATCTGAGTTAAAGGAGTTAGCGGATCAATTGAAGGAATTGATGGACAAAGGATTTATTAGGCCGAGCTCATCACCTTGGGGAGCGCCAGTGTTGTTCGTAAAGAAGAAGGATGGTTCGTTTAGGATGTGTATCGACTATAGGGAACTCAATAAGCTGACGGTTAAGAATCGGTACCCATTGCCGAGGATTGACGATTTATTTGATCAATTGCAAGGTTCCAGTGTATACTCAAAGATCGATTTAAGATCAGGGTATCATCAACTGCGTGTAAGAGAGGAGGATATTCCTGTAACTGCCTTTCGTACGCGGTATGGACACTTAGAATTTCGAGTGATGCCGTTTGGGTTGACGAACGCGCCTGCTGTATTCATGGATCTTATGAATCGCGTGTGCAAGCCGTATCTAGATAAGTTTGTTATTGTTTTCATCGATGATATACTTATTTACTCTAAGAGTAGGGAGGAGCACGAGAAGCACCTGAGAAAGATTTTGGAGTTGTTAAGGAAGGAGAAGCTGTATGCAAAATTCTCTAAGTGTGAGTTTTGGTTGGAATCAGTGCAGTTTCTAGGTCATGTGATTGATAGTGAGGGAGTTCGTGTAGATCCTGCCAAGATCGAAGCGATCAGGGAATGGTCAGCACCGACGACGCCGACTGAAGTTCGACAATTTTTGGGTTTAGCTGGGTATTATAGAAGGTTTATCGAAGGATTTTCGTTGATTGCAAAACCATTGACGCGGCTTACCGAAAAGAATAGGGTGTACGAATGGGGAAAAGAGGAAGAACTTGCTTTCGAAACGCTCAAGGATAAGTTATGTTCCGCGCCGATTTTATCATTGCCTGAAGGAACCGAAGACTTCGTAGTGTATTGTGATGCGTCTCGTAAAGGTTATGGAGCGGTATTAATGCAACGTGAAAAGGTGATAGCTTACGCGTCGAGGCAATTAAGAAAGAACGAGGAGAACTACACGACGCACGATTTGGAATTAGGAGCGGTAGTTTTTGCGTTAAAGTTGTGGAGACACTATCTGTATGGGACAAAGTGTGTTGTATTCACTGATCACAAGAGTTTGCAGCACATTTTAGATCAAAAGGAGTTGAATATGCGACAAAGACGGTGGGTTGAACTATTGAGTGATTATGACTGCGAAATTCGCTACCACCCTGGGAAGGCGAATGTTGTAGCGGATGCACTAAGTAGGAAGGAACGGGAGAAACCTTTGAGGGTTAGAGCGTTAGTGATGAGTGAGAGCGTTGACCTAACCGAAACCATACTGAAGGCTCAAGAGAGAGGATTAATGAAAAGGGAATGTTGAAGCCGAGAATTTGGGACGAATGTTGAAACCTCTTTTCGTGATTAGGTCTGACGGACTGAGATATTTTGAGAATCGGATTTGGTTACCACTGTGTTCATCTGAGGAAGGAAAGCCTGGAGTTCGAGAATTGGTTATGAATGAGTCGCATAAGTCGAAGTATTCGATACATCCTGGATCGGATAAGATGTACCACGACCTGAAGAAAGTTTATTGGTGGCCGAATATGAAGGCAGATATTGCTCGTTACGTCAGTAAGTGTTTGACTTGCGCGAAGGTTCAGGCAGAACATAAGAAACCATCTGGATTGTTGGTACAACCGGAAATCCCAGAATGGAAATGGGAGAAAATCGCAATGGATTTCGTGACGGGTTTACCTAGGACTCCTAGTGGATGCGATATGATATGGGTAATTGTGGACAGGTTGACGAAATCTGCTCATTTCTTACCTATGAAGAAGACGGACAGCATGGAAAGACTCGCCAGCGTGTACGTGAAGGAGATCGTCTGTAGACATGGAGTGCCGTTATCGATCATTTCGGATCGCGATAGTAGATTTACGTCGGAATTTTAGAAATCGCTTCAACGTGCGATGGGCACTGAACTGAGTTTAAGCACGGCTTATCACCCGGAAACTGACGGCCAGAGTGAACGAACGATTCAAACGATGGAGGACATGCTCCGAGCATGCGTAATTGATTTTGGAGGAAGTTGGGAACGCCACTTGCCTCTGGTGGAATTTTCGTACAATAATAGTTATCATGCGAGTATCAAAGCGGCACCGTTCGAAGCATTGTATGGAAGGAAGTGTAGATCGCCTGTGTGTTGGAGTGAAGTAGGGGAAAGTCAATTGACTGGACCCGAAATGGTATTAGAAACGACAGAGAAGATCGTGCAGATCAAGAACCGACTACTTGCTGCGAGAAGCCGACAGAAGAGTTATGCCGATAACCGAAGGAAACCGTTGGAGTTTGAAGATGGAGATATGGTTATGCTCAAGGTATCGCCGTGGAAGGGTGTAACTCGTTTTGGAAAGAAAGGAAAGTTGAGTCCGAGGTATATTGGACCGTTTAAGATCGTTGAACGAATTGGACCAGTAGCGTACAAGTTAGAATTGCCGACCGAGCTTAGTGCTATTCATGACACGTTTCACGTATCGAACCTGAAGAAGAGTTTGGCGGATAAGGAATTGGTGATTCCTTTGGACGAGATTCGACTAGACGACAAAATGCACTTTGTGGAAGAACCTGTGGAAATAATGGACCGGGAGGTCAAGCGGTTGAAGCGTAGTAGGATTCCTATTGTGAAAGTCCGATGGAATTCTAAGCGTGGACCGGAATACACCTGGGAACGTGAGGACTTTTTCAAGGAAAGGTATCCTCATCTGTTCCAGTAAGACGAAATGTGAGTACAAGAAGAGGCGAGCGCCGGGACGTCGCTCTCTTTAAGGAGGGGTGGATGTGACACCCTAGAATCGAGTTCATTAACGATACCCTGAATTACGCTAATTTTTGAAATTTTTAATAAATTTTAATTTCTATACTTATAAGTATTTTGGTTAAAGTCGATGTTCGAGGTTATAATTTTTTTCGATTGACGTTTTAAGAAGGACGATGACGATTACGATCCCGAGGGATGCCCAATTTTATATAATTTTTGACGATTTATCGATAATGTAATTTTTCGAGAATTTTACTTACGGTTCGTGTTAAGTTGAGTCGGGTGAGTTTTATAGCCTTCCGAGTACATTTAAAGTATCCCAAAAATATTTTGGAGCGTTCGGGAAGATTTCCGACTCCCGTAAAATTTTCAAAATTGACAAATGAGTCGAACCCGCAAAGTTTTGAGGACGTTTTTCATTTGAGGCCAAAAGAAGCTAAATATTGCAAAAAGGCCCCTCCCAACCCACCAAAAAGGCCAAAAGTGACACACACACAAACACATACAAAACTTTCACCAAAAATCAAACTCTCTCTCCCTCCTTGCTCTCTAAAGCCGACGGACACCCCCAACACACCAAGAAATCCACCAAAAATCTTTTTCCACTTGATTTTCCTAAAAACTAAGGCTAGACCACATCTAGTTTGGTCATTCCCCACATTTTCATGTGCTCAAATCCCACATTCACTAACAAAAATTTTCCAAGATTTTTCAAGATTATCCAAATTCGTTTTTGTGGCTAAATGTGCTAATGCATGTTGATTTTAAGAGTTATGGATGCATAAACACCAAGAAAACCCACCAAAATCAATTTGGTTGTGGTGATTGGGTCACCCAAACCCCACGGCAATGGGGGTGTTTGGGGAGCCATGGTGGTTGTTGATTTTGAGTGTTGTTCTTATGTTTGGTTTATTGTTTTAGGATGTTTTACATAGGTTTTATTAGTTGCATGTTCATTTCTTTGAATTTTTGATTTTGAGATTGGTTGATCAATAGGGGTAGGACTGAATTTTTGTGTTAGGATGTGTTTGGGAAGGCTTAGGATGATGTTTAGTGGTGGTTAGAAGGTTTGGAATCGAGTCTAAGTGCGTTTTTGGTATGGTCATTTTTAGGCAGAAACATTAGGTCCATTTCATAAAAATTATTTTTTTTCCAGGTCTTGAAAACTAAATGTAGTGATAGAGGGTCTTCTTAGCTTTAATTTGGTATAAGGTAGAGCCCGTGACTCAAAACGAGCTAAAAGTTATGACATTTTAAAGATCGGGTACCGGGAGACGAGGACTTTCATAATCCGAATTTGTGCAAAGTTTTAGTCAAATCCCGAGGGTCACAAGTATAAATTGGTAAATGGTCAAGGGTCAAAATTTGGTCCCTAACCTGTGTAAATGAGTCTATATGTTGACTTATAAGTCAACGAAGTCAAAGGTACTTTTCATATAGGTCAAAGAGGTCAAAATTGGTCGAAGCGCAATTTCAGCCCGTAAAATGTAGTCGTGGAAAAGAGTTGCGTAACGGGTCGTAAAAGTAAAAACTTTTATTGGGCTTAAAAAAATGTCATCTACAGGTCTTATAGGATTTTTGGAAATTTTGTCAAATTTTATAAGTGTGGTTAAATAAGGTAAAACAGCCCGTACTTTAGTCAAGTACCGGCGAGAATGGGTAAAAATGGACAACGTAAGTAATGAGAACGAATGGTGTAAAATGAGTGATGCTTGTTGTTTTGTTTTTGGCGTGAGTTATACTTGTCCTAAGTGACTAGCATATATGTATTTTATACAGTACCGTAAAGTATTTAAAAATGAGATTACTCATTACGCGTTATTTGTGATAGGTGTTGATTTAACCGGGCATCCGTTTCGTCGTCAGTGATCATCCCTCGAACTACCGACTACTTAAGATATAAGGTGTGAATTTATAGCCTCGCTTATACTTATTTCAAATTGTTTTACCCGCGAGGGAAATGCATGCTAGTTTTTAAAAGGAACGTATATCATGAATGATTGTTAGACCCGAAAGTTGCCTTAGAAATTGTGTTGAGTACCAAAGTTGCAAAAGTCCCTAAAATCATGAACTATTAACTATTGCCCTGCCCTCGAGTAGGGGGAAATAGCCGCTTATGCAATTTGTAGTACTACGGGGTTAACGACCCAATGCTAGCCGAGAAGCTGTACTTATAGTAAGTTCTGCAGTAGATTATTTTGTATGAGAAATAAGGTATAATTGCAACTGATGCCTTTAGAAGGGGCACTGGTTTCATTTGAATCACGCCGGTATTTATTACGCAGGTGATTGAGTTAACGGATTAGTGTCATGAGCTTAAACACAATTGTCAGTATCCTGATTATAGTTTGTTTGATCGACAAGACTATAAATGATCACGAATGGTTTTTATTATATATACGTTCAAATGGATTGTAAAACCTATGAATTCCACTCAACGTTTTCGTTGACCAAATTTTTGGCATGTGTTTCAGGTAACTGCTGAGGTGTAGGATGGAGCATGCATGGGATGGATGTTGTGTGTACGGCTTGGAGTCCGCTTGTTTTTCCCTCCTTTTTCTACTTAAACATTTTAAGTTTAATGTTATGTTGTTGTAAAACTGAAGTTTTTGGGTTGAGATTCATGGGGACCGAAAACGCTAAGCTCTGTGTACCAAATTGGGGTTGGAAAAACTGTGGACATGTATCATCTAACAATTTTAAATTTCAAGTTTTAAGTTGACGTCTTTTTAGCGTCGTTTGATATATCTTGTGTGCAATGAATACTGTGTAGCACCCATTGTTGTAGTTCCGCTGCGCATAGCAATTGTGGGGGTGTTACACAAATGACATGTCCTTAACAGCCCTATTCACCTCAGGTTGTGTGCATCCTCCCTTCGGCAAACCATTAGACGCAACTACTTCATCCCCTTCAGCACTCCCATTTCTCTTCAAAATAGGTTTCAAAGGCTTATCTTTGGGATTATGTGGTTCAACAATTACCTTACCAGCAGGCTCAGTAATTTTTACCCCACGAGAAGCATGAAGTAATTTTCCATCCGTCTTAATAATCTTCCCATCAATATTATGTTTCTTCTTCACAAGATCACTCGACGTAGTCGCTGTTTTCTTAGGAGCATCATTATTAGAACGAGGACTATTGAGGAAACCTTTTTCAATCTCTCTATTTTACCCAAAACCACCAGCAGTAACTCACGAATTCTACTCAAATATCAGCATACAACGTACCTAAACCCTAGGTTGTGAGACCTACACGCTTGAGTGAGCAGTTTTTGTACAAATTGGATATACGACCCTAAATCAACACTCACATCCTCCCAAACACATGTATATCTAATTAAAATACTGAAAAACTCCAAATCACACACACTACGGTTCAAAGATCAGGTAGTGTTTTACCAAACCCTAGCAAGAAATGATAAAAACCCTAAAAGATCAAAAACCCCAATCGGTAAGAGGAGTTACACAGCAATTAACCGATCACACGTCTAGAAAGGAAGATAAAGAGCAAAGAAAAAGAGTAATAACACCAGATCCTAAAATAAAAAACGATGATGATTTCAAAAATAAACAAATATGAATAGCCGCCAACCCTAATTAACAACACAAAAACAAAACCCTAAAAAATACCAATCATAAGCATACATAATACTACAATCACACTCCACCAAACTAACAGAACTTTAATAAGGAGTCGTCAAAAACCCTAAAGCTGGATCGGTACAATTTATGAAGATAGATCATAGAATCACACAAAATAGATTGGAACAGATTAGAGGCTGAGATTTATAGTCGGAAAAGATGGGAAAAGATGGCCAAAAATCACCATCTAGAGAGAGACAATATTAGGGTTTTTGTTTGCTCATTTTGCAATTTGTTTTTGTATCATCAAAACGTGATGCTAACATTTCTTATTCACTAATACACATTCTAATAATAAATTTTTTCTTTTTATATTAACTTTTTACATTCCAAGTTACATTAACCAAACTGATACAGGTTTGTATCAGCAAGTTATTTGTTTAATGATTTTTTAGTAAATCAAATGTATATATGGCGACAATTCAAGTAGCTTGACCAAACCCTTCTGCCATAGTAAATATTTGTAATGTTTTTGCAAGTAGTATAACATTATGTTTCCAAATAATGCCAATTGTTACTTTCTAATACATAATACACATAAAGAAAGCTAAAAAGGGGTGTTTGAATTAGCTTTTAAACTTTTAATATTATTTGAACTTACCATTGTTGCTTCCTAATACACATAAAATAATTTTTCAAAACAAATTTCATGTGATTACACATATAATAACCAATGAAGTTCAATAACAAAATTTCTTAAGCCATTTGAAGAAAGGTTATATCCAGTTTCAGAAGCCCGTACAGATGGAATATCTACTTCAACAATTCCAACGATGCAAGATTCTGCTAACCTAAAGAGAAAACACCTTTTAGTTGTTTCTCACAGTTGTGACTTCTAAAAGCAAAAGGCGAGCAAATAACTAACAATTTTTTTTTATTTTGCTTATTAAAATTCATTATCTGGTGATTCCAATCCACTATCATATAGTTCCGACTTTCAAGCTTCGAATTGAATGCAAATAAAAAATTCAATCAGTCGTAACCCTAAACCACCACTTGAAAACCAACAATTGCAAACTAATTAAAACAATACGTACCTTTAATCTTTAATACCGAAGTTAATTAAATCACTGCCATTAGATACAAACAATAGCACCACAACCCCTTTATGTTTGATAAAAGCCATTTATGCTTCTAGTGAGAGAACAATCAAGATCGGTGCAAATTTTATAGAGAGAGAAAAAAAATGAGATCTGTGTTCAGGAGATGAAATGTTTTACTGAGAGCGAAACATGTAAGTAGGTTACCTTGGATATGTCAAAGGGTTTCCTGCCATTTCTTAATATAAAAATAATTTACTATAGTTTACTGTAACTAATGTGAGATAACACCTCTACCATAAACAGAATAAAAGAATAATAGTAATACAAAAGCTATCAAGTATACCATTTAAGCAAGTGCAATACTTTGCAAGCAACACTTTTTAAACTTAAATTTCACCCTCATTACGTTCAAATGCAGCCCTTTACCCAAAAAATGCAGCACTTTCTATATTTAAGTACAACACTTTATATAATCAAATGAAATTTCTTCAAACAAATGCAACACTTTTGGCAAAAAAAAATGTAACACTTTTTCTTTTAAAACCACTAAATGAGCAGTAGTGTAATCTATGAAGCGAAACACTTTATAAAACACAAAAGTGCAACACTTACTTAAATGATTTCAACACAACATTTTGTTATATTTGTGTAATACAAAAAGCTTAATACATTAAGATTTTCCATACAATCAGTGCAATAATAAGATTTCAATATAGTGATGTATATTATACTTGGACAAGTAAAGAACTAACATCACTGGCTAATGTATAAGAAAAATAGTTATCAAATTTTTAACATCCTCTTTGCAAATCTTCATTCGCAAATTGATGTAGGCTTGCAAAGTGCAACTTGATAAATATGACAAGGAAAAAGAACACAGTTTTTGTCGTCATTAAGTGAAAGAAACTAAGCTATTCGTCAATACTATAAAACTTTAGTAGAAAACCTTCCATCCTTATTGCAGCCAACGCCAAACCTTAGACACCCTTGCTAGGAAACCGGAGCATGGGGCTACTTTTTTTACTTTACATAGTCCGTCACACTAAAAGAAGAACCAAAAAAGTAAACGACTTATATAAAAAAACCACAGATAACCGTATATACTACGCAAACACCACAACCAAGAACCTTCTTTGCACAGTGTACAAGCTACGATCAAACCCACACTTAGTATAATAACAACTATTTATGTGCAAAAGTGGGAGAAAAAATACAACTTATCGTATACAAAACAATATAAAAAATTGTTAATATCGTACTTAAAATGAACATTTTGGGATGTAATCGTTTACACCAGTACTCATGTTAAGGATAAATATCAAGTACACCTCTTTAGCTACAATTCATCAAAGAGAAAGAAGTATTCAGAAACAGGGTAACTAATTACTAAGTGAAAAACTGATCAATGGGTTATTCAAAAATTGACATCATATGAAGTGAACCTATGTGTTATAAGGAAAAAAAGGTGGTACACATACAAAGATGTCCAAATCTACCTTGAACATTGGGTCAGAATCCCTATCTATGCTAAACCAGATAAGCTCGATATTGATCTTGGTTGAGATATAAAAGGCAATTTCTTTATGCATCAAATTTTAGGATCTTAGTACTAATCTTTGCCCAAATAGCAGAACCTTACTATGAAAAATTATTTTGTTTTATTCCATTAGAAATAAAAAGGAACATGATAGAAAGTCATATATTATAGTATAATTGTACAAGTTTATCCATGGAGTCTAGCTCCACATCCATAGCAACATCATAATCCTTTGCCTATTACGCAAACAAGTTCAACCCCGATACAAAACATGTACCACAAGATTTTAGTGTTAGAACATACCAATAAGAGAACATTTATTTCACATCAATTACGTGAGGATGCGTAAAGAACCTAGTTCTAAAATAACTCTCCTATGGATAAAGCATCTTAGACTATTTCATTCCATTTTTCAGCTGGACAGAAAAGTGGAAACTTTCCGCGGGATCCTTTTTCTGCGGGATACTCTTTTGTGCTACGGTGGACTTTTTTACTCTTTATTTAAGTGCGTCACTCCTTCTTTTGTCCTGTATCTGTAGCTGCTTTCTCGCACTCTTTTTTATCCCACAGAAGGTCCCCCTTACATAATACGGGTTAAGTTAAGGAGGGGTGCACACCATGGTCAAATCTGCATGAAAACCCGCGAGGAATCATTAGTATTAAGTATTATGCTCCCGCATCCCCTATCTCTTAAGGCTTTGCGCTCCTGCATTCTGATTAGATCCTGTGCAATGGTGTAATCGTGTTGTTCCTTTATCCCCCGCTCCATAGCTGCTAGAGACCTAGTTATATTTTGAGCCTTTTGCGGTATGATTGATGTTACGTGGGCTGGCTAGACTATTTGTTTGCGAAGGCCGAAAGACTTAAAAATGAGGTTTTTAGTGTTATTGGACAGAATTGGTGTCGTTTTCCCACGCCTCATTTTCTATAATATGATTATGAGTTGCAGAATGCTTGAAGTTGGAATTTGAGCATTGAATTTGGAACACAAGCCAGACTACGCTCCTAGGCTCCCATGTTCGAGGTTGATTCCCCTAGATCAATTGACAAGGAGCCAAAAGCGAAGATGGCATTGGAGGAATCTGGTGGCTAGGCGAATGGGGGTTTGAATACTCCGAGTCAATAGGGTTGGTTGGAAAGCCTAAGAAGAGTTGTGATAAAGAACAGTCTCAGAATATGGAGCCCAAAGTGAAATCAAAGCGGGATATGGATCAAATCCTCCTCCCCTAAAATTTGATCAAATCCTCGGCTGAAAAGAGATATCTTGAGCAATCGGATAAGCACTTTGATAAACAGATTTGATCTTGACCGACTCAATTAAGGTATTAGTCATTATTATACTAGACAACAAATATCGCATTTTTTTCACTTCGTTCAAATAAAAGTTGTACTCGTATATAATTCTTTTGTTTCTTAGTATGATCTCTATCATCATCTCTATTCCCTTTATCAATTCTCCTATTCCACCTAGGTCTATGAATTTCTCTATCAGTTCCATTAACTTATCCTTAGCCATGAGGTTCCAACATTTTTTCCTGAATTTTCGTAGGAGTTGTTCCCGGGCATACTAAAAAAGGTTATAGTAAACGGAAACATGTCAAAAAACTAGGTTAGAATAGAGTTGTAATAGATACATAATAAGTCATATGAACAAATTTATAATTAGGTCCTTACTTATAAGGCAAGGACATTAAGTTAGGTATCTTGAATGTAATCCTATACTTATCTGTCATCAGAATTCTTAATCCATAGACTTGTACCAGGTTCCTATGTTTCAGTCTTGTAGACATAAGTTTGACAAAAAAATTAACTTTAAATCAATAATCATTCGACATAATGACATAGAATAACATCATTATATACTTTCGATGAAGAGATTTTTTACTCTAGTGAGTAATTAGATAAGATAAATGATTGTTTGCTAGCAGGGTATATATTGATACACAATGAAAATTACAAGATAAACGGACATAACAAAGAAAATGTCAACCAATACTTACCAATAAGCGCTGCAGATTATGGCACGGGTTTTAAGTGTATAAGCATAGCTCAAGTTCAATGAAGTGTGTGAGCCTAGAGAAAATAGAATAATTAGCTCCTATATACGAATGACCCGCGTCCCAAAACCTGGATAGGCCCTTAAGCTACTAGCACCCAGAGAAACGGTGCTAGAGAAGAATGCAAATCAGGATGGATTTATGCTTATCTTTCTGAGCAGGTACGTATACTTAACTCAAACTGCTTTGGGTCCTGGCATGGAAGTGTCGTGAGCTTGTTAAGAGAGGTCGTGGGATTGAGACAAAGTTTCCACAAGTTTGGGGGAGGCGTAGAGCAATTAGTTGTTTGAGGACTGAGAAATCACCTCAAAGAAAAACTAGATATATCAGGAAATTCAATGAGGTGAAACTATCAGGGAAGTTAGATAGCCAATGCCCAGTCACATCATCGGGTTCACAATCCCGCAAATCTAATGTTGTCACATTCCTACAATTAGCAGCTATAGCATTAAGACCAGCACAACAAAACCCATCACAACACAACAAACGTAAAACCTTAAACTTCTTAAAACACCTCCCAGTAATCTCCAAACACTCATTACTAACAACCATTATTCTATAATATAATGTATGATTATTTATGATACTTAGTTGAGTTTTATAATTTGTTGCAAAATATTAGAGTCTAATTCATTATAGATTGGATTTTATATGCTAATCTTGGTTTTAGGTCATTTTCTAGTAATTAGCTTGTGATTAGTGAATATTAGTGTTTTGTGATTATTTATCTTTTCTTTATATGATAGATTAGAATTAGCATAAAGTGTTTAATAATAGTACATAATTATTTTGTAGTTATATTGCTTGAAATATTAGTTTATAAGGGATTTCTAGGGTTTCTATGGCTATTTAGGGTAATTTTATTGTATTTGAGTTGTTCTTATTCATTATTTGTATATATAGTTATCCTTAGAACTCATACTTGATCTATACATAGTGTATGTAACATATAGGCAAATGTGGATGTGATAATTGAGATAGTGTATGTAACATCGTTCAGGTTTTGCATTATCGGACAAGGTAAAGGATTTAATTCTGAATGGAGCTTGGCGATGGCCGTTGGATTGGTATGATTGATTCCCGAATATTGTTTCTATTCCAATTCCAATGCTGTGTGATAACCGTAGTGATAGTATGGTTTGGCGGGACCATAATGGTATTAATCGGTCGTGTCTATACGAATGAGGGCTAATAATGTTGATTGGTTTCCTGTTGTTTGGTTTCCGCATTGTGATCCTAGACATGCGCTTCATATGTGGTTAGTAATGAAGCAGAAATTGAAGATGCAAGATCGCCTTAAGCAATGGGATGTTGGCCCTAATGTTGATCTATCTTCGCTTAAGTGCCCCTTGTGTAATCAGGTTCCTGACTCGCATAATCATCTTTTCTTTGAATGTCCTTATTCTACACAAGTATGGTTACAATTGCGAGATAGGTGTGGTATGCAAAATATTTCTCCTCGTATGACTGATATTTTGGTGTTTATTAGACCTTTAGCTAAGGGATGTACGGTTTTTAGGATCATTGCTCGGGTTGTTCTAGCGGCTTCAGTTTACTTTCTTTGGAGAGAGCGAAATAATAGGATTTTTAACAAGAATTTTTTGACGGTAGCTAAACTCGTGAGCTCTATCTGTGACACGGTTCGTCTTAAGCTACTTACTTTTAAATTCAATAAGATTTCTTCAGCGTCTCTAGTGATTCTCGAAGATTGGAAGATCCCTAAGGTGTGTATTGATCATGATGGGAGTGCCGAGTAAGGGTCGTACTCTTTTTCCCTTTGCCGGGTTTTTCCCATTGGGTTTTTCTCGTAAAGGTTTTTTAAGGAGGCGGCCTTACTTGGATCCATTGCTCCTATTATGTTGTTGCTGGAATGAAGAGTTGGTCGCCTGGTTTCAAGATTTTCTCTTGTTGGTTTTTCCTAATGTTGCATTTATGTCTAATAGTAAATGTATGTATTAGTATTATGTTTTGGTGTTTCATAACCATTTGTTAACAAGCTGCCTGTAGCTTGCGGTTAATGTGGTACGTCAGCCACATTCCTTTGTACTTCAACGCTTTTTTGGTTAATATATTTATCGGGACAACCCTACCAAAAAAACACCTCTTTATTTATAAACATAGATATTACATTAGTCAAAACTACTGGATGGTATAGTCTCTTCCCCTTATTTTAAATCTCGTCCCGAGATTTAGCTAGAACTAGGTATAATAGAAGAAAATAGATGCGGAGGTTTAGCTCAAATTTGATCTTCACGTTCCCAAGTATACTCAGGTCCTCTCTTCGAGTTCCATCGTACCTTAACTATTGGGATACGGCTCTGCTTCAAGCGTTTCACTTTTCTATCCATAATCTCTACAGGCTCTTCTACAAAAATTAACTTATCATCGAGTTGAAGTTCTTTCATCGGTATGATGAGAGATTCATTAGATAAGCATTTCTTCAGATTCGAAACATGAAAAGTATTGTGAACATTACTAAGCTCTTCAGGTGGCTCTATTTTATATGCCACAAGGCCAAATCTTTGGGTTATTTTGAATGGTCCTATATACCTTGGATTCAGTTTCTTTTTCTTTCCGAATCAAATAATTCCTTGACGTGGCGAAACTTTCAACATAACACGATCTCCTACTACAAATTATGAGAACTCGTATTTTTTCCGGTAATTAAATTATTATTTTATTCATACTTCTCGATTTTACAATGTTTTACTTGTTCCTCTCTACTTTTTCATACGTAAATCTTGAGATCTCGAGAATTATAATTAAATTATATTTTAATCATTTTTCTGATTATTGATAATATTTTATTCAGAATTATAAAAATTTTATTTTTATTTTTCTATATTTATTTACTATACTATATTTAGACCGAGCTCTAATTCGATTCCTAATATCCGGACAATATTTATTACCCGACTTTTAAATGTCATGTTCGTTATATAAATAATATGAAATTCTTGACTAACCGGCAAGGTTAAGTCTTTAACGTATCGAACGTGTCATTTATTATGTATCGGCAAAGTTTATGTCCGTCATCAACCGTAAATATCCCCATTATGACATATAAATATTTTCTATTGTCATCATTTTAATTTCTTGTTTCACGAGGATTCTTCATAATTTACATTAAAACTTTTAGGCGTCATTTGTTTATTTAATGCGTTAAAGTTTTTTAAATCATAATCCATCATTTATAAATAAAAAAATATAAATATTTTCTGAATGTCGACATTTTTTTATTTTATATTGAGCGTTTATTTTTCGTATTTAACGCATATCATTCCAATCGGGTATCATTAAGAATATCGGACTTCAATAATACCCGCTTTAACATACCACGGGACAAAGTTATAAAATAAAATGATAAAAATTAGATATCTGTTACCCTCCTATCCATTTGGACGACACAACACCAAAACCAAATGACACGTTATTGATTTCTAGTTCCAAGAATGCATGCTTTTGTATAATTATTACATCCCTAGTCTTTTGCATTCCAAATATCATAAACATTTTGTCACACAAAACATTTTCCCCTCTCTTCCTTGACCTCTTGCTGTCGTCCAACATATTACCCAAATCACATTCATTTTAAAATTTTCAAGCAAAAATTATTAACACTGTTTCAAGGTTAAAAGGTTTAACTTGGAATCTTGGTACTAGTTTTCATCAAGAACGTCACTTTCTTCATTTTTTTTAAGACATTAGGGGCTGAATAAAATGGGCTTTTGGGTTAGTCAATTAGTTGAGTAAACAAGTATTTCAAGGTGCCAAAAGGTTCATTCACAATCTTTCATTTCACAAGTAAGCATAAATATTTTTTTTCTTTGATTCATAAGCATGCATTTGATTTTCATTTTTCTTATTAAATATTTGGTATGGATCTATAATTGATTTTTTTATACCATATACAAACTTATATTGGTTCATAAGAGGCATTGGATTGAGGTTCTTCTGATTTAAAACGAGTTAAAACTAGGTTTAGAATAGATTTGAATGTTGATTGAAAGTGGGCTGTGGAGATTGGATGATTCAAAAATGAAATGCACCTATTTACAGTTAGCTAAAGCTATATAGTCCTAGGTACGTGTCTAGGGCTCATTTATCAAAAAAGGCTCATCGAGATTCGACTTACGATGATTTAAATATGATTTTTACGGCGAGAATGGTCGGGTTCGGGACACTTTTAGTAAAACGGGTATTTCTATTGATTTTGGACATAACTTTTTGAACATAAATATTTCTACCTGTAAAGAATTCAAATTTCATCTCCCACAGGTTTTACTTGAACTGGAGTTATAGATTTTAAATTACACTCGTTTTTGTAAGCCGCTAATCGGAGTAAGTTTCTAAATACTTATAAAACTAATGAAATAGAATAGGTAACAATCTCGGGAATACACTATTTTTATAAAGTTTGACTTATGACTTTTTGAAAACCCTTAATACAATGCCTTGGTTGTATGAATCATAAAAAATAATATACTTTCCTTATATTATTTTTTTAAACATAAATTTAAGATACATTATTTGGTGATAGGTCGATTCTAGAGCTTTCGGTTTTCTTCGTTGATTACTTTCGCATTTTATCATCTCGTTACTTAAGGTGAGTTCATAGCCCCTTTTTACTATTTATGTTTTGTTTCTAAACACGGGGTGAGATTTTACATGGTGGAACACATTCATTTAAAACTGTATGCTATCCAGAACTTGTATGCTTTCTAGAACATGATGATTTCCAACAGTTTTTCATTATTATTATTGCTTTTAGTCTATAGCCTTTAAGTTTCCTCTCCTGATCATGAACCGTTAATCTACTTGTGTTGCTAAGCGCGAATGTTGTGGGTGGATCCATCGGGACTGACATTCCCTGTCCCATGTTGCGGTTGTTTAACCATTGACGCATTAGATTTGTTTTCTTACTTGAGTATTTAAGCTGAATACTCACTAGAGGAACTTACATTGAGTTAAGCTTCAGTTCATGAACTAAATAGCAATAATAATGGTTTCGGACTATGGTTATCGTACGTAACCATTTTCTCTATTTCTTATTTTACAAATGAATGCTTGTGTTCCACACCTTTACTGCTAAACCTATGAATATCACTCAACTTTATGTCGACGATTTTACATGTTTAATCTCAGGTATTATTACTTGCTTTGCTTAGATGGGAGCCCATAGGATATTATCGCAGCTTGGAGATTTCTGTGTATATTTTAACTTTGGTCAAATCTAAAAGCTGTCAGAAGATAGTTTTCTGTATTTTTAGTAACTAAGTATTATAAACCTTAATGAAATAATAAATATTTCCGCATATAAAACTCGCATATAAAACTCTGGGACCTATGTTTAAAACTTTGATTATTTTATGATGTAATGTACATGTTTTTATTACGTCAGCTTTGTGTCAACTGTAATTCATTGTTTCTTGTACCATGACGTGTTACCCCCTCGTTGCCTTGTTGTTCCATGTCAGATTCTGGGGGTCTCACAGATTGGTATCAGAGCGATGGTTATAGGGAACTGATTCGTTTTTAAAACTTAGTCTATAACCGAAAAGTTCAAATATTTCATGTTTCAAATTGTCAAGCATAGAATCTGCCATTGTTGTTCGATATCTGCGCGGGTAACTCTCTAATCCTTATTAATTACTTTTAATTATCGTTGTAGTATTTCATTTCTTGATTACATTTTGAAATATTACATTACTCTAATGACGATAATTACTACCTCTTTCAAAGTCTATGTGCTTCATGAATTATCATTGAATATTACTTTATTACATATGCTCTTACTGCATTTCTTGAATTCTTGTTCTTGTGAATTGATCTTGTTACAATGATTTCATATTGTTATGACGTTACACACTTGTATTCGGGGTGCGTATGCAGCCGACTTTTCATTCTCATTTTTCTGAGTACTATTGCTATCTTGTTTATGCATGATACGACTGACCCCATATACTCGTTCGTTTTGAACGATCTGTTTTCTCGACTCACTGTTACATGTTGTCATATTCTCGTGATACCATTGTTCGGGATTAAATAAGTGTTACTTTCAATAAAAATTCTGATGTTCTTTTTACTATCGTGCGTGTTACCTTCATTGTTTAACTCCTTTAAGATATCAGTTTAGATATCCAATTTGCTTATCGACCATTTGTGATTAGATGTCTTGAAAACAAATAGTCTATAGACCATTGTGTATCTCAATGTGTCTCCGAAAAAGACTAAAGGACATCGTGTAAGTCACAAATCTCGAAGCATTCCTTGAAATCCGTGTTGAATAATATCGTAAGTTTTCGTAACCTTGATTGACCATTATGTCACCATTTTACACGACACTCGTATATCGATTAAATTTTATTTTATTGACCATTCTACGTTTCAACTTCGAATTTCAACGTCCGTTAGTACCTTGAAAACACCATCGTCATCTTGTAATTCATCCTTTATTACTTGGCGATTGTTTGGAATACAATTCTACTTCTATGAACTTGTACCCTCCCTTTTCATTAAACCTCCTCGCTCCAGGAGTGCGACTTGTTAATGTTCCGTTCCTTTCTCGATATGTCTTGTGATTTTGGAAAATCATATTGCCAAGAGACCTTCTTGCATTGCATCTTGAAATTTAAGACACGGATGCCATGCGCCGTTTTTGATCTCTCAGATTATCGTTGGTATTCATAAACCAATTATATACTATGTTTTTTTACATGCCTAACTTTACAATTTATTCTTTTTCGTCTTTATGGAATCCATAAGTCTTGTGTGTACATTAATTCTGGGTTATTATGAAATTGGATTTAAATTCAAGGTGTGTCGAAAAATATACTTTGTGCAGAAAATTTACAGGTAATTTAATGATGTCGGGAAAATATTTTTATAAACTTTAGGACATAAAATCGACCAGTAAATCTTAAGAAACGATCAAATTACGCTCATTTGAATTGTAAAATTTAAGAACTTATTTTCTGCATATTTCTAAAATATCATTTTGTTGACAGATATAATGCAAGGGCTTTTTCGTCTACTTTTAATCCGTTTCAAGTCTCGAGTAAAATTAAAAAAATTGTCTGAAACGTCGTTTTACACCAAATTGTTTTAGACTCCGAGTCGTGACAATGTCATTTAGTGAGTCGTTTGGTCTGGGCAAACCCAAAAGTCAAAATTGACTAAAAAGTCAAAGTTGATAGACTTTAAAAATATGGTTGGAAGCATTTTGAGTTCGTTTGAGCTCGTAAAACATTAACGAATGATATTTTGACAACTGAAAACATTAATTGCGTTTGAAAACGTTTAAAATAATAAGTTTGAGTTCGGTCATACATACATAAATCTTGAACCTTTGAAACCAAGAAATTTGATAAACCAATGATAAACTACATGTTTCGAAAAATGTGTATATTTTATACGACACTATTTACGTGTTAAATTTCTAAGCTTTCCTAAAATAGAAACTTTTCGGAGTAGTTGTACTATTTGAGAACTGATACCCTACTTTCTTAAAAGCATATTTATGTCAAATAAATTACGATGTGAACACATATGGATTCCTTTATCCTTTCTTTTATATATGACTTAATTGTCATTCTATATTGTTTTTCTTTGCTTCTATCGTACCACTGATGTGGATCAAGATTTGAAGTTCTCGTTTACACATTTTCGTTTTTTTTGGTAAAGGGTTTCCCCGGTAAATATATTAACCAAAAAAGAGTTGAAGTACAAAGGAATGTGGCTAAGATACCACATTAACCGCATGCTACAGGCACCATGTTAACACGTGATTATGTCATGGCATAAAAACAAACTAATCTAGAACTACAATGCAAGTAAACTAGAAAGAAACCAAGATGCAAACATGAAGTCACACATTGCCTTCAGCTTCCACCAACAGCACGAAAGGAGCAAATGATATCCAAATGAGCCTGCCTCCTTAAAAAACCTTGCCAAAGAAAACCCAGTGGGAAAAACCTTGGACAAGGAAAAAAGAGTACAACCCTCACTCGGCACTCCCATCATGAAGAACTCTAGAGCTCGGCACCCTCCATTTGTCAAGCAGCAAACTCGACCTGGCAGACAACTTCTTAAAACAAAATGAAATCAACTTCAACCGAATAGTATCACAAATAAGCTAAACAATCTGATCAACGGCCAACAACTTTTTCTTGAAAAGTCTTGAATTATGTTCCATCCATATAAAGTACGCAGTAGCAGCCAACACAAGACAGGCAAGGATGCTAGGACAAGACTTTCCCTTAGAAATTGGAATAACATAGGCTAAAATTGTTGATCCCAAACTTAGATCGATTAAGCTTTGTGTATACGAGATTAGATCAAGTACTACACGTAGAGAAACCTTTGCTTATGAATAAAGTAACAAAGTGTTATGCGGAATTAACACTTGATTTAAAACACAAAGATGTTAAACAAACTTTCACTTGTATTAGAATAAACGAACTTGATTACAATAAAAGAGTTTTAACTTGCGAATACTTATGAAAACTTATATTGACTTTAACCTAAAAGATCTTCTTTTATAGAACAAGAAGTCTTGTACAATAAGCTACGAATCAACTATTCTAGGTAAAGATAAACATAGAAAATACATTGTCGACTCTATCCTTACTAGAAGTATTCTAGAATATAATAAACATGTAGCTCACATCTTCCATCAGTGCTTGTCTTCAATCTGTCAACGCTTGACTTTAACTTGTCAACGCTTATGCTATCAGCGTTCACTTTGCTCTTGTCAACGCTTGAGTTGTTCTTGTCAGCGTTCAAGTAATCTGGCCTTAATTTATTCCCAACAATCCTCCCCTAAACTTGATATCCACTCTTATGATCAAGTTTCTGAATAAACATTAAGAACTTGGAGGAGTCTGACAAACCTTATCATATTGGTAATAAATAAATCTGATCAAATTCTTTGCCACGTCACTTGTATAGTCTATCTCCAACTGGGTGTCCTTCATCTTCTCCAAAACAGCCTTGGATATGAAATACTGAGCATCTACAAGTAAATACTCAGCAAACTTTGTAGAACTCAAATGGTATACACCAGCAGCTGAATATAACCTCCATTGAAGACCACTGAGGTCATCTTCAAGATCCTTCCATATTTCAGGATCTTCTTCTTTTGTCCCACACATTATTTTGAATGTGGTCCAAAGTTTTATTCCATTGACTGAAGTTGGTGCTTCAGCCTCATACTTGGTCTCTAGCAACCTCCAAAGGTCCACCAAGTCTTCTCTATCACAACTTGCAAATAAAGATATGAGAGTGGTAAAAGTGTGTACCTCTTTGCCAAATCTTCCAATTTTCCAGAATCCACATTCATCTTCATCATAACTCACAATTGGATTCCTGGAATCTAGTGGTAACACATGCACCATATCTGAAGCTTCTAATGGGGAGAGCTTGAGGCTCTTTCTAATAACTGCTTCACTTGGATATAGTTGATTCATATCTTTTGGAAACTCAAGTACAAATCCCTTCTTTACTGGTCTGGGAACTATCATAGCTCTCTTGATTTCCATCTCCTTTGCAAGTTGCTCCTTTCTTTCATCTGAAAGAAGTCTGAAAGTGTTTTCTTCCTGTATTTTCACCCAAATAGGATAAGCCCTATGTTCCAATTCATCAAATTTCAAAGCCTTCAGCTTCTGATGTGTCCATCCAACTCCATGACATTTGAGCAACATAAAGTAGAGCTTCCTTCTATCCCTTTTCAACTTAGAGAGAATGTTGCTTGCCTTGTGCTTCAAAATCACCTTACAATCCTGCTGAACTCTAAGAAGAATTTCCAGACCCCATATCTGATCTGAAATGGTCAAGTCTGGATTATCCATATAGCTTTCTTCCCAAGAATTGTACATCTGAACCACCTCTGGCATATCAAAATCAATCTGCAACTTCAAATCTCTCAGCTTTTCCCTAGCAAGCTCATCACCATACTCAAGTCTTTCTGGTTCAACAATCATGACACTTGAATCTGAGCTAGCTCCATTACTTTCTTCTTCAGAAGTCACAACAAATGGTGACTTTTCCTTTTCACTTTGTTCCATCATTTGCTCAGCCAATCTTCTATCAAATTCAACCTGAGCTGCATTCTTTGGAACAATTTCTTCTACCAACTTACCCTTACCCTTATCTGTTGGTGCAATTGTTGGTAGGGTAGATGATAATACCTGAGTAGGAACATCTTTGATGATAGATGATGACTGGAATACATCACCTCCATATGCAGATCTGTCAACGCCCAACTTTCCTCTATCAGCGCCCAAAATACCTCTATCAGCGTCCAAACTTGTCTTGTCAACGCTCAAGTATTTTCCCTCAGCGCCTTGTGTAACCTCTCTCAACATATCTGTAAATGATAAATTTAAATTGGTTTGAGAGATCAAGGACGTATCAAAACCTGTTTGTTCCTTCAAAGTAGTAAGAGCTTCAGCAACATCCAATGATTGACCATCTTGACTGCTCTTATCACTCAGATTTCTTTGATCTTCCTCCCCTTTGGAAGACTCCTCCATACCTCCCTTTGCATGAGCACTCTCCAAAACAATAATCCTCTCCCTCAATTCCTTGAGTTCAAGGCCTTGGTTACTGACAATTTGTACTAAGTCTACATTCTGCTTTTTCAAGCTAATGCAGACAGCCGTCAATTCTAAAAGCGTCATTGGTTCCAGTCTGCCCTCTTCCAAAATGGGGATTTGACCTCCCAAGTCAGGTTCATTGGGCATGGATGAGGACTTAATGATGGTGGGACTGCCTTGGCCAGCTTCTAAGCCAGATCCAATAGTCCCAGCCTCATCCAGGTCACCAGCCACACTTGTGGTGGTGGTTCTCTCTGCTTCATGGCTAGGACCACCAGAGGAGAACACTCCAGCAGTCCTTTGGCGTTTAAACAACCTATATTCAGGTGGTGTGGAAGATGGTGTAGAAGAAGGTGTAGGTGTGGGTTGGTTAAGGGGTGTTTGGGATTGTGATGGTTGGGTGTCAGTGGTGGAAATAGGCATATCAACGCCCACATTAGATGTGTCAGCGTCAAAGGGATTTTGGTCTAGTTGCATTTGATCAGGTGAGGGTAAAGGTTCAGGGATAGGTTCAAGTTGTGGGTGAAGGTCAATATGAGGTTGGTGGTCTGGTTGGGGTTGTGCTGCTGCAATAACAGCAAGCATGGCTGGGGTTAAAGGTAGTTCTCTATGAGGTGGTGAGTTCATCTTGGCAAAAATAGCTTTCTTTTGTTCAGGGATCTTCTAAAAATCATTGTGATCCCTTGAACAATATCTTTGAGCATCAAAAATCATTTGCAGAAAACGGGGAGAAGCTAAAGTCATTTTTTGTCCCCTTGTTTTTACACATTCCTTCAAAAATCATTTTAGACCAGTTATATTTTTGCCCTGTTGCAATACACACAATAGCAGTTGCAATGGATCTATTGATCTCATTGTGTGCAGTACATTTGGGACTCAAACATTGAAGGAGAATGTGAATGAGGTACTTCCAGGATGGGGGAAATTCCTGCTTATGGTACTTATTAAGAGTACCTTCATCAGGAATAGGGTATCCCAAAGCCCTAAGCCCTTGTTCTATTTCAGATATGGGAAGAATAGTTATACCATCAGCATCATCAAGATGCAAGGCCTGGCGTACCAAGGCCTCAGTAACCACCCAAGGTCTCCCATGAACAATAGAAGTTAATGTGGTCACTCCATTAACTGTTGAGGAACTGACAGTGTTCCAAAACTGTTTAATGTGTGTGACTGGAATGAGTGGTGCATGAGAAAGAGCATACCTTAATGGGGATGCATTCAAATACTCCACCATCTGTGTGTATTGAGGGAACAAAGTATTATCAGCAACAAGATAAGCAATCATGTTGTGTTGAGACTTGAACCCCAAATCCAATTCTGCTGAGTTAAATCTTGGTGCCATTGATGAAAGCTGTTAATTTGAAGTATAAAAGATGAAGGTTGATAAGAGAAAAGTTGTTAGACAAGAATTATAGATACCCTGTTTAAAATAGGAGCCAAATTTATAGGAGTGGATGAATGCATGTGATTGGCCCGAAAATAGGCAAAGATTTTCAAAAACTAATCATGAAAATATTGAAAAAGATATAAGTTATCTCATGCATTAAATGAAAGTAACAACTCCTAAAATTACGGCTTGAAAATATGTCAAAAAGTAACAACTGGGTAGGTCCCATTGATTGTCAACGGTCAAATATAACCCATCAACGCCCAACGGCTATAATCTTGTCAACGTTCGCCTAAAGCCATGTCAGCGTCCATTTTGGTCACAACAACGCTTGGAAAAATCTTGTCAGCGTCCAAAAATAAAATTGTTTTAAAAAGTGAAAAATGACCTTAACAAGTAATTTATCCTAGAGAAGATAACCAAAAGCTGATAATTATCATAGGGCGGCAAGCACTGTCCAGTTATGCACACTTGCATAAACAAGATAGACATAACAGTCCTCTAGTGTCCCTTGCTAACCAAAATTCTTAACAACCAAGTTACCTTATAAAATCCTTGTTACTCCCAGGTAAAACCCATATCAAAATGATTCCCAAGCCTCCCAACAGACCACAACCAATTCTAGGCCAAAAATGTCTTGGCAGCATGCAAAGTTGATATACTATGCATGCTACAGTGCCTCATGGTTTAGTAAAACTAACCCATACTCACCTGTGGACACAATCTAGAATTGTGATGAGAGTATTGTAAGAATACCCAAGAGTCCTAAAGGTTCCTTAAACCTCCCCTCAAACTATGATACATGAGTTCTCAAAATATATATGAACATTAAAAATTTATGTCAAGATAGGAATATAAATATTCCAACCATCATCCATAAACAAAAACATGTCCAAATAGCTCTTCAAAGATCCATAAGCAACTCTGTATCCAATGGCATAAAGCTACCATCACCTGCACATTTAGATGAAAACCACAAAACTAACATTTGTTGCTGACAGCGTCCCGACAACACTTATCAGCGTTGAAGAAACTCTTGTCAGCGTTAGACAATAATATCTCTAACAACGGCAAAATAACACTTGACAGCGTTACATTTACCTTTGTCAGTGTTAGAAAAATAATGTGGAAAATCTAAATCATCACAAAGACCAATAACAATGCATTATCCTGTACATACTTTTACAAAAAGTGTTCCAAAACACATATTAAGTGAGATTAACCATTCCAATATTTGTTACCAAATATTGAAATCTTCCAGCATCAAAAGGTTTAGTTAATAAATCAGCCACATTATCCTCTGTGGCTACCCTATCTGGTTGTATTAAACCTTTCTCAAAGCAATCTCTTATAAAATGATGTCTAATTTCTATGTGTTTGGTTTTAGAATGATGTACAGGATTTTTAATAATGCATAAAGTACTGTTATTGTCTACAAAAATCTTGGTATGCATAAAATTATACCCATAATCCAACAGCTGGTTCTGAATCCATAAGACTTGTCCACAACAAGCAGCTGCAGCAACATATTCTGCTTCAGTTGTAGAGTTTGCCACCACTGTTTGTTTCTTGCATTGCCAAGATATTAATCTGCTCCCAAGAAATTGGCATCCACCAGTTGTGGATTTCCTATCAAACTTGTCACCACCATAATCACTGTCTGAATATGCAATAAGATCCAATGGAGAATCTTTTGGGTACCACAAGCCAAGATCTGGATAACATCTTAGGTACCTAAAAATTCTCTTCACAGCAAAAGGTGACATTCTTTGGGAGTCACTTGATGGCGTGCACATGCACACACAGCAAACATGATGTCAGGTCTTGAGGCTGTAAGATACATCAATGATCCAATCATTGATCTATAGTGCCTAACATCCACATCCTTTCCAGCTCCAATCTTTCCCCAAGGGTGTTCCCTATCCATAGGAGTGGAAGCATCCCTTTCATGTGGAGAAAATCCATATTTCTTCAAGATTTCAGCTACATACTTGTCTTGGGAGATGAAGATACCATCTTCTTTCTGCTGAACTTGTAACCCTAGAAAGAAGTTCATCTCACCCATTGCACTCATCTTGAATTTATCTGTCATGAGCTTGGAAAAATCCTCACTCATTTTTGGATCAGTAGACCCAAAAATAATATCATCAACATAGACCTGCACAAGCAACACATGTTTTCCTTTCTTCTTTGTAAATAGTGTCTGATCTATGGTGCCCCTCTTGAATCCATTGTCCACCAAATAGGTAGACAAGGTACCATACCATGCTCTAGGGGCCTGATGAAGTCCATACATTGCTTTCTTCACTCTATAGACCTTGTCTGGATTTTCAGGATCTTCAAAACCAGGAGGTTGCATAACGTATACCTCCTCAACAATTGTCCCATAGAGGAAAGCACTCTTCACATCCATTTGGTAAACAGTAAAATTCATACAAGAGGCATAAGCTAGAAAAATTCTTATAGCTTCAATTCTTGCAACTGGTGCAAAAACTTCTTCATAATCAATTCCTTCCTCTTGTGTATATCCCTGAGCTACCAAACGTGCCTTGTTTCTGACCACAATACCCCTTTCATCTTTCTTGTTCCGTAGAACCCATCTTGTCCCAATTGGTCTCACATATCTAGGACAATCAACCAGCTCCCAAACATCTTGTATAGCAAATTGGTGAAGCTCATCCTGCATTGCTTCCACCCAACTTGGTTCTTTGAGAGCATCAAAAATCTTCTTGGGTTCTTCCTGTGACAGAAAACAGGCAAACAAACATGCTTGTACAAGAGGGGTATCAACCTTCTTGTGTATATTGGCAATAAATCCACCAAGACTTTGATGGGATCTTCTTGTCTGAACTGGAGCCATAACATCACCAATAATTTGAGATGTGGGGTGATCCTTTGCTGTGGAAGTGAGAACTCCTCCTTCAAAAAGTCTGGTGTCCTCAACTTCACGCTCCATGTTGCCAATATCTTCTTCATCAGACTCTGTTTGATCAACATGAATCTCTTCATGGACATTGGAAGGTCCACCTTGTTCAAAATGGGAAGAGAAAAGCTGTGTAAAGGTGTCTCCAAAGTCTGATCCTTGTTTGTCAGCGCTTGGGCTAACAACGCTTGAAATGTTGTTGTCAGCGTCTAAGTCATCAGCGTCTGAATTTGTCTTGTCAGCGCTTGATTTCCCTTTGTCAGCGCCTGAAGAAGTATGCATGTTTGTATTTGGTGGTATTTGAAAACCACCATTCTCTTTTCTAGCAGCAGCAGCAGCAGCATAATACTCATCTGTCCATATAGGAAGTGTAACATATTCTGGTGTGGGAGATGATTCAACTGCTGGTGGTCCATCCTCCTTAGCAACCTGTATACCTGAAACATTACCAATTCGCTTTTCCAAAACACTTGAAGTTACCTTCACAATGTCTGGATCAGTAACAGGCATATAATTTAAAGCTCTAGATAAGGGTTCTAAGTCAAACAACCAATTTGGACCACTTTCAGGATCACTAGGTTTACTCTCTAAAAACCTAACATGTACTTTTTTAAGTATACGTTTTTCCTTTTTAATGTAAACCCTATATCCTTTGCTCTGCACTGAATAACCCATGAAGTAGCCTTCATCACCTTTTGAGTCAAATTTACCTAGGGCCTCACTAGTTTCTAACACAACTACATGACATCCAAAAGGCTTGAGAAAGCCAATATTTGGCTTCCTTCCCCAAAGTAACTCATAAGGTGTCTTATTATGTATCTTGTTGACCAATGCCCTATTTTGAACATAACAAGCTGTGTTAACAGCTTCAGCCCAAAAGGCTATAGGGAAGTGGGCATCAGCCAACATGGTTCTGGCTGCTTCAATAAGGGTCCTATTCTTCCTTTCAGCAACCCCATTCTGTTGTGAGGTTCTAGCTATGCTAAACTGCCTAGTAATCCCTTTCTTGGCACAAAAATCATCTAACAACTGATTTCTAAACTCACCCCCATTGTCACTTCTAATAATTTTGACCTCATTACCATTCTTCTTTTCAATCTGGGTAATGAAATTAATCAGACTTTGGGCAGTTTCACTTTTCTTGGCTAAAAAGAAAGTCCATGTAAACCTGGAATAATCATCAGTGATAACAAAACAATATGATTTACCCTTCAAACTTTCTATATTAGTTGGACCAAAGAGGTCCATATGCAATAAGTGAAGTGGTTTAGAACTAGAGTGCACCTGTTTAGACCTGAATGAGACCTTGTGCTGCTTGCCCTTAAGACATGCAACACAAGTGTGGTCATTGTGGAAAGCCTTTTCAGGCAAACCATCAACTAAACCAAGCCTCACAAGTCTATTGATATTTTTAAAGTTTATGTGCCCTAATCTCCTGTGCCAAAGATTACTTTCATCTACTGAGGCTTTAGCATACAGACATGACATTTTATTATTTATCTTAATTCCATTAAGATTCACATTATATATGTCTTTATGCCTTGGTGTTCTAAAATCTATGTATTTTTCCTCAGGGAGCTTATAATCTTTGCTTAACACCAAGCACTCAGTATCTGTGAAAAGAACCTTATTTTTGTTATCACACACTTGTGATACACTAAACAAATTATAATCCAGTTCTTTTACCAGGAAGACATTCTCAAATCGTAGATTGTTGGTGACAAGGGTTCCTTTTCCAGTGATGGTGCCGTAGCCCCCTCCAAAGTATACCTTATCACCATCTTGAATAGGAGAGAAATTAGTCAGATAGTCTTCCTTCCCTGTCATGTGCCTTGAGCATCCACTATCCCAGTATCCATAATCATTGATCTTCTTCTGAATGCCCTGCACATTAGTTTTCTTTGGGAACCCAAGCCTTGGAAGACTTGGATTCATTTGGTTGTTCAACAAGAACAGACTTGGTTCTCATAACAACCCTATTTTCATCCCTGTTTGAATGAAATTCCCAGTTAACCCCAATTGGTGTTGACAATGCCTTTGAAATATAATGAAACCTGTTGCATGTCATAGAAATACCAGTAGAATTAGGGTTTTGGTCTTGTTTTGGTCTCCATGTTAAGCTAGTAGAAGCTTTAGACCTATTTCCCTGTGGTTGCAAATACCTAGGTTTGGCAGTGTGTCTGTCAGCGCTGAAATTGTTCTTGTCAGCGCCCCGATTGCCTTTATCAGCGTTGAACCTAGGGTTTGCTACAGGAACCCATTGCCTATTGGACCAAGTGTTTGACTTTTGAAAAGGTCTTAGGCCTTGTGTGTTAGACCTTCTAGAAAAGAATGGGGCTGGTCTAACAACTTGTGAACTTTTGTTCACAAAGGTATTGGGTCTGACAGTGTTTGACCTATGTTGACTTTTGTCAGCGCTGAAATGGTTCCTATCAGCGTTGACATTGGAAGCGTTGACACATTTGTATGCCAAATGTAAGAAGCTACCACATGTGTAACAAGCTTTTCTAGACATAGTCTTAGGTCTAGAAGCAAAGAAGCCTGTTCCATGGTTACTAACTTGGCTTTTTGGTGACCTAGTATTCCTATACATCTCTGCATACTTAACACTAGGTTTTCTAACAGTTTGTGGGCCAAGGTCAACAGCTTTGCCAGTGGTAGGGTGTGTGATCTTAATAGGTTTAGGATCAATGGGAACCACAATTGGTATCATGTTTGGTGTGGGCTCATTTGGACTTTCACACAACAACCCTCCCTTAACAAACAAGGTGTGGTTAGCTTTCTTCCACTCATCTAGGTCAGTCAGTTTTTGCTTGTATTCCTCAACTGGGGAAGTCAATCTAGGTGGAGGAATGAATTCCTCCTCTTGGCATTCTGGCAAGCCAGTCCAAGATAAGTCCTTTGATTGGACACCATAGAAATCCCCAGCTGGTGGTGGAACACCAGTATAATTATTCATCCCAATCCTACTCATATCCTTAGAGTCTCTTTGTTTACTAACACACTCTCCTAGGGATTGTGTGGCCTTATCAAATCTCTGGATTTTAAGACTCACATTATCTTTATTTTTGTTAGCCTCCTCTAGCTGAGCTATCAAATCAAGATTAACCCTATTTACTATATCTTGAACATCTTTACTCTGATGTAACTCATGTTTTAAGATATTTATTTGATCCTTTAAATCAAACTCCATTTTCTTATACTCAGCTACTGTCTTTTCTGATTGGGTAAGAGCAATTTGATAATTAGATACTTTGCATCTTTCAGTACTTGCCTCATCTAATAATTTTACTATCTCTTGATTTAGTTTTTCAGTATTTAAACGACAACCCTTAGAACAGAAAGCATCATCATATACCTCATTATCTGATGAAGAGGAGGAGTGTGCCATGAGAGCATATTCAACATGCTCTTCTTTAACTTCAGCAACCAAAGCTCTATCCTCTTCCTCATTCTTAGCCATCCAGCTCCAGTCCCATTCTCCAACGCCATCAATTTGTTGAACAGCAACCATGGCCTTGGGATCTGGGCTCTTAATCATTTGGCTTGAAGGCTTCACAGCATCAGATCTTCTTGGAGATCTACATTCCCTCATAAAGTGCCCCATCCTATGACAGTTGTAGCACTCAACCTTTGACTTGTCAAATCCAGCAACATCCTTAGCATTAAAGGTCATCTTCTTCTTGAACCTTTTATTGAACCTGTTTGCTCTTAAACTTACAAGAGCCATAGTCCACTTGATATCCATCTCTTCCAATTGTTCATCACTTATCTGCTCAAGATCTTCATATGTAATCCTTGAATCACTGGGCAAAGAAGCAATGAATGCACACACAGTATCTAGATCAAAACCAGCAGGTTTAATTCTATCAGCGCCATGATTGTATGTGTCAGCGCTTGAGTACAAAGCGTTGACAGGATATGATCCAGCGCTGACAGGCTGAGATCCAGCGTTGACACATTGAGATCCAGTGGCTGGATGTCCATAGAAGTTCATGGAATCAAATTGGCCTTCACTTTGTGAGAAGAAGGCCATGTTGCTGCTGGAAGATTTATTATCACTATCCAATTGCCATTCATTCTCCAACAGTCTTAGTTTGTTGAAGATGTCATCAAACCTGGAGGTCTTGTGGGTATTATTGACAAGAATGAATCTTGTTTCAATCTTCCATACATCACCAAGGCTTTTGAGAAAAGTAGCATTCAATTCAGGGTCATCAATCTGTGTTCCCATGAAGGAAAGTTGACTTGTGATGTCAAGAAGTCTACTTCTCACACTGCTGAGATTTTCATTGGGTTGAGCTTTAAAGACAGCATACTCATGCAAGAGTTGCTTCTTCTTTTCTTCTTTTGTGTCAGCATTGCCACCATGTGCTACTTCAAGAGCTTCCCAAAGCTCTTTTGCAGACTCAAAGCGTTTGTACTTGTGCTGATTCTCATGACCTAGGGCATGTTTCAAGATGTTCAAGATTTTCATGTCCATCCTCTTCTTGGCTATATCTTCAACAGCTACAGCTCTCCCATCTCCAGGCTTTTCCACCTTATCAGCTTCAGGACAATTAGGAACAGCTGTCCTTGTGGCAATTGCAGCAGCAATCTTTGCTGCTTTGTCGAATGTGTTCCCATATTCGATAATCTCCCAAAGAGTGTAGTCATGAATAGCTATATATTGCTCAAAATTTGACTTCCAAAGCTCAAAGTTCCTGGCATCAAACATGGGAATTTTGATACTAGGATTTGAGGAGTTGTTTTGTAGCAAAGAAGCAGGTTGATCTGTGCCAGACATGGTGTTTTTAGGGTTTTGAGAATTTTAGGGTTTTTAGGATTTTTGGTGTTTTAGGGTTCTTGCGTTACTTAAAGATCAAAAGTTTCTCAACAAGCTCTGATACCACTTGTTGATCCCAAACTTAGATCGATTAAGCTTTGTGTATACGAGATTAGATCAAGTACTACACGTAGAGAAACCTTTGCTTATGAATAAAGTAACAAAGTGTTATGCGGAATTAACACTTGATTTAAAACACAAAGATGTTAAACAAACTTTCACTTGTATTAGAATAAACGAACTTGATTACAATAAAAGAGTTTTAACTTGCGAATACTTATGAAAACTTATATTGACTTTAACCTAAAAGATCTTCTTTTATAGAACAAGAAGTCTTGTACAATAAGCTACGAATCAACTATTCTAGGTAAAGATAAACATAGAAAATACATTGTCGACTCTATCCTTACTAGAAGTATTCTAGAATATAATAAACATGTAGCTCACATCTTCCATCAGTGCTTGTCTTCAATCTGTCAACGCTTGACTTTAACTTGTCAACGCTTATGCTATCAGCGTTCACTTTGCTCTTGTCAACGCTTGAGTTGTTCTTGTCAGCGTTCAAGTAATCTGGCCTTAATTTATTCCCAACAAAAATATCATCAATCCGAGGGGGGATGCTATCCATATCACATAGGCCCCGAACCTTAGACCAAACCTGCATAGAATAAGAACATTCAAAGAAAAGATGGTCATGAGAATCTGACACCAATTTACACAACGGACATAGTAGAAGGCTTAGATCCACCAAAGGGCCAACATCCCATTGCCTAAGCCGATCTTGTGTCTTCAATTTTCTTTTAACCACTAACCACAAGTGGATAGAGTGACGAGGAATACAATGAGCAAACTAAACAACATGATACCAATCAACCATCAACGAATTGGTTGAGTTTAGTTAACTTTATTTGTTATCAAACAACATCAAGCCTAGCCTACAACATGTGTAGGCCGGCCCAAAATGTAAGCCCAAGCCCATGACAAGGGCTTGGGTATATAAACCCTCTCCTTAGATGGAGAGTGTGTGTGGTTTCATTATTTTTCACATAGTAAACATTTCTTTCTCTCTCTAAGTTTGTGTGAAATCCACCATCTCTCTATCTCTTTCTCTCTCTAAAAACATAAGCAAGATTTACAATCCTACAAATGGTATCAAGAGCCATGGGATGATTGTATTGTTCATGTGTTTGTGTTCTTGATTCATACGCCATTTTTGATCCATTTTCACACGTCCAAAATTTTTTTTTGTGTTTTTGATGGTTTTTTCTTGATACAAATCTTCTACATAGTTGTGGTAGGGATTTGGTATAGTTACTTTGGCTAAAAACACAAAATTTTTGGGTGTTTTGATCATTTTTTGGCTTAAAATCACGAATTGGTTGAGTTTTGTCCGAGAAAAGTGGAAATTATACCGATCTGGTCATCGGAAAGGGGTTTATAGTACATTCCGATCAGTGTAATCGGAATAGGGTTTAGGTATTCCGATCACAGCATTCCGATTGGTATTCAGATTGGTATTCCGATTGGTATTCAGATTGGTATTCAGATTGGTATTCAGATTTTGGTATTCCGATCACAGCATTCCGATTGGTATTCAGATTGGTATTCCGATCACAGCATTCCGATTGGTATTCAGATTGGTATTCCGATCACAGCATTCCGATTGGTATTCAGATTGGTATTCCAATTGGTATTCAGATTGGTATTCAGATTAAGTATTCCGATTAGGTTTTCCGATAACTCATTCCGATCATCATTCCGATCACTATTCCGATCACTATTCCGATAACAAAATTATTCCTTAAAAAATTTCGAATCGTGTGTAATTTTGACTTGGAATTTTTGGTTTATTGAGAACATATTTTAGGGGATTTTAACATTGTTTCTCGACTTCAACTCACAACAACAAACACATTTACTTTCTTTCATTGATCGATCAAAGTTTGTAAATCTTAACTTATTAAAATGGAGTACACATCTCTTACGGATAAGTCCATCCTCTCGGGTACAGATAATCGTCCACCAATGTTGGTGAAGACTATGTATGAGGAATGGGCTTCCCGAATGGAACTTTATATGTTGAACAAGGAGAATGGACATCTAATTTGGGCATCGGTGCTCAATGGACCATTAGATTATGGTACAGTGACGGAAGGTACGACTACTCGTCCTCGCACAACGGGTGAGTTGACTGGAGATATGAAGATTCAAGATAAATGTGATAAGTATGCTACAAACATCATTCTCCAAGCCCTTCCTCCAGATGTCTACAAACTCGTCAGCAAACACAAAGTTGCCAAAAAGTTATGGGATAGAATTCGGGTTCTAATGCAAGGCACCTCGTTAACTAAACAAGAACGAGAGTGTAAGCTTTATGATACTTTTGATAAGTTTGCCTATGTGCCAGGGGAGACTCTCAATGATTACTATCTGAGATTTACCCTATTGTTGAATGAGCTCAATATCTATGGCATGACAATTCCTACCTTTCAATTGAACACCAAGTATTTGAACACTCTTCCTTCAGAATGGAAAAAATACGTGACGGATGTTAAATTGGCTAAGGACTTGCATAACACCAATGTGGATCAACTTCAAGCCTTTCTTCAACAACACGAATGCCATGTGATCGAGGCTCGGTTGTCTACACCTCAAGTTCATGATCCACTTGCAATGTATGCTTCTCAACAAAACATGGCTTATACTTATCAGCAACCATCATACTTGCAGCAGACACCACCACACAACTATCAGCAACCACAGCAACCATCTTATCCACCACTAGTGATGCCACAGCAAGCATTTCAACAAGGTGTTCCTCAACAATCTTTTCCACAACAACCACCATATCAGACATCACCATCACAAGCCAACACTTCTCCATTGGGCTATACTCCTCAGCAAGGATATTTTCCAATTGAAGCACAACCAGCACAAGCTTTCTACTCTAATGAACTTCCACCAATCGAAGCACCGGTCTTTACACCAAATGATACGCCAGCTGATGTTCTAAACCATCTCACAGCCTACTTGTCAAAACTTGTTGCAACTAGAGGATTTCCACCAACAAACAATCAGCTCCGCACCTCATCAAATCCTCGACAACAAGCTACTGTTCAAGATGGTCAAGTGATGGTGCAACCTATTCAGGGAAGGCAAAATTCATATGGACCTCCTACAAGGACTGGGAACAATCAAGCTGTGAATTCTCAAGCTAATGGAAATGGAAGTCCTAGTGGTCTTAAAAAGGTTGTGACTTGCTACAATTGTCGAGGACAAGGTCATATGGCTAGGGAATGCACTCAGCCGAAAAGGAGGAGGGATGATGCATGGTTTCGTGAGAAGATGTATTTGGTTGATGCTCAGTCTAAGGGGAAGATTTTGGATTCAGAGGAGTTAGCATTTCTTGCAGACCCAGGGGCAGCAGATACTGAAGGCATTGCAGTCGTCTCCACTTCTAATGCAGCTTATCAAGCGGACGATCTTGATGCATACGATTCGGATTGTGATGACATTCACTCTGCCCAAGCTGCTCTCGTTGCTAATCTCTCTCACTACGGTTCTGATGTCATCAGTGAGGTACCAACCACATCTAATAATATTGATGATAACCAACATCAAGTTGGGCATGAAAATGACAACCTCGAACAGCATTCGGGGACTAGTAACTCAAATGATGTGGTACCCAATCCAACACATTTGAGTGAACCTCAACCAAATGCTACGACGGGTATGGAATCTTATGCTCAACATGATTTGGTCATGGTGCCTAAACATATTATTGATCAAATGCATATGGCCCTCAGACAATCCGTAGATACGAATTCCACCCTAACTGCTGAGCTTGCGTTGCATAAAGAAAAGGTCAAAGCTTTTGAAATGGTCCCTCAAGCAGAGAAAATAACATGTTCTGAATTTGACCAATTTCGTTCTGAAAATATTGAACACTTGAAAGAAATAGAATCATTAAAAGCTAATCTTTCCAATGAATTAAAAGCAAAAGAGTCGGTTGTCAATGATTTTCAGAAACTTAAAATGGATTTCGAAACTCTCGAGTCTAAAAAGTTTGAATCGGAAATTAATGCTACCAAACTTCTTAAATTCAAAGAACAACAGCTTTTAAAACAATACGCTTCCACAGAAAAGGTTCATCTTTTAACTAAATCATTTCAAGAATTCGAACTTAAGCGTCTTCAAGATTTACCACCTAATCCCGGTTATGCAAAACAAGCTCAGGAATATATTCCCGGTCTTTATGATATGACAATAATTGGCAAATCGAAAGAAGCACCTTGTGTCCGTAGTACTGAGGAGACACAATCACTTGGGGATGAAACTCATTCTAAAATGCTTTCAAAATTCCATACAATTGATTATGATCAACATAACAAAGATCAATTTTTGAAAAAGACACGCATTCGTTTACAAAAGGAATTAGCAGAATTAACAGTTCTTGTGCCCCAAAGTTTGTCAAATGAAAACCTTCCTAGTACGTCTCCTACACTCGTCAAAAAGGATTTAACGAAGTTAATTCCACCGGTAAGTAAGGCGTCCGTTAACTTAAATACGGTTCACCAACACTTAGCCGATTTTGACAAGGTCATTTTGGAACGTACGACGGCCACGGCCATAACGGAAGGTGAATGGAACTTTGAGCACACTAGAGCTGCGTTTCGAGATGAAATTGTTCCGTTTGTAAACAATGTTAAGGCTTGTCTTCGTAATATTGATCAAGATTTGTTTTTGGAAATAGAAGAAGTTAGACGTGTTTTCAATGAAATGGAAGATGCTTATGAAAACAGTTTACTTGAAATAGAACGGGTTTCACGCCATAATGATCTGCTTCTGAATCAAGTGATGTCTCATGATATAGTTTCTGTCTGTGTGAATACAAGTGTTGATAATGATTCTATTGTGCATAATGTTGAATCTGTGGATACTGTGGTAGATAGTACTTGTCACGAATCTGACGCTGAATTTTTAAAGCTTCAAGATTCATATTCATCGTTTTCAAAACGTTTTGATGAGATTCAAACACATTGTATTTCGCTTGAATGCAAGCAACAATTTATTCAAGAAATCTTTGAAACGTCATTCGAAGGTGTTAATATCGATGATGCAAATTTTGAAAAGAATTTTCGATTGAATTTACAATCAAAACAGTGTCAGCCAAGTGACAAAGTTGCTAACTCTTTGCCGATAGAAATAGAGAAATCTAAGGAGCTTAACTGTGTGAACGTACTTGAGGCCACTGAGAATCTTAAACTTGATCTAGATAATCGAGTTTCCAAGATTTTGTCCAAAGTTGATAACTTAAAACAGAAAAATACACGACTCTTCGATTCAGTAAAGCCCGCATGTGCTAATACCACTGCACAGAATCAATCATTGATTGAACAATTGAATCGAAAGTCGGTGGAAATATCTGATTTGAGGGAACAAATTTGTGATAAGAATCTGGTCTTGGCTGAGTTAAAGGAAACACTTCGTACTCTAAAAGGTAAGAATGTTGTGGATAACGCAGCCACTGTCTCAGCAGCATCCTCTAGTGCAATCAAAAGGAACCTAATAGCCGTCACACCACTTAACAAGGGCCCTAAGACTAAACCATCTCAAACTTTGGTCACTAAAGATAAGGTGGAATTAAAACCAGCTTCTAATATTCCCGTGTTGCCTTCTACAGGAGTAAGCACCACTACTAAGGCTCAAAGATCTAAGCTTAAAAGAAACAAGAAGAATGATAGGATCTTGCCCCCATCTAGTAGTCAAGTGAAGAAGAAAGTAGAAGCCCATCCTAGGAATGTTATTTCTGTTTTGAATAAAAAGAATCATGTAGCTAAACCTAAAGGCTCTGCGGTTGTGCAGCATTCTAAGCCTAGTGTGCATTCTAATTTGAAATGTTGGAATTGCAATGAATGTATGTTTTCTAGTCGTCATGATTCTTGCCTTATTGACCATGTAAATGAGATGTATGCCCGGAAACATGGATTAGAATGGAAACCGACTGGGAAAGTGTTAACCCAAGTTGGTTGGATGTGGCGCCCAACTGGTAGAACTTTCACTATAGTAGGAAATACGTGCCCTTTGACTAGGATCACTCCCACTAAAGCGAAGAAAGCGTGCCCTTTAACTAGGAGTACCAAGGCTACCAAAACACAAGCGTGTCCTTTAACTAGGAACACCAACACTACTGTAGGAACAAAGTGCCCTTTAAATAGGTCTACTCCCACTGTAGTGCCCGCTAATACTCCAAAACCTCAAAAAATTGGAAAAGTAAAACCTGTAAATGCTAAAACTCACATTCGAAAATGCAGGAAATCTAAGGATAACAAAAATGTTAGCAATTCTGATAATAACATATATGTATCTGCTAACACTCTGGAACCAATAGTTTCCAATGCATTGTCTACTGTTGTGATTGAAAACAGGTGGTCCAAATTGTTCTCTGGTATTTGGACTCTGGTTGCTCCAAGCATATGACCGGAGATCGCTCTCAGCTCAGAAATTTCGTCAGCAAGTTTCTTGGTACGGTTAGATTTGGAAATGATCATATTGCAAAGATAATGGGTTATGGTGAATATCATATTGGGAATGTTATAATTTCAAGAGTGTATTACGTGGAAGGTCTTGGTCACAACTTATTTTCTGTGGGACAATTTTGTGATGCAAACCTAGAAGTTGCTTTTCGAGAGCATACCTGCTTCATTCGTAATTTGGAAGGGGTTGATTTATTGAAAGGTACTCGAGGGAATAATTTGTATACTTTGTCTCTACAAGACATGATGGCCGCTTCTCCCGTATGTCTTCTCTCCAAAGCATCGAAGACTAAGTCATGGTTATGGCATCGACGGTTATCTCATCTTAACTTTGACGCTATTAATCATTTGGCGAAAAACGAACTTGTTCGTGGTCTTCCTAAACTATCATTTCACAAGGATCATTTGTGTTCCGCGTGTACAATGGGGAAAAGCACTAAGAAATCCTATAAACCCAAGACGGAAGACACCAACCAAGAGAAACTTTATCTTTTGCATATGGATCTTTGTGGGCCAATGCGTGTTGAAAGTCTTAGTGGCAAAAAGTACATCCTCGTTATTGTCGATGATTACTCTCAGTTTACATGGGTGAAATTTTTGAAAGCAAAAAATGAGGCACCTAAATTCATCATCGGATTTCTCAAGATGATTCAAGTGCGTCTCAACACTACTGTCCGACGCATTCGTACAGATAATGGAACCGAATTTGTGAATCAAATCTTGCGTGATTATTATGAAGAAGTTGGAATATCTCATGAAACATCCGTTGCTCGCACTCCACAACAAAACGGTGTCGTTGAAAGGCGAAATCGCACACTTATGGAAGCTGCTCGAACGATGTTAATTTACGCAAAGGCTCCATTGTTTTTATGGGCAGAAGCAGTATCTACAGCAGTGTACACCCAAAACCGGTCACTAATTCGTAAACGCCATGGTAAAACACCTTATGAGCTTCTCCATGGAAAAGTACCAGATTTATCATATCTTCATGTATTTGGTTCTCTTTGCTATCCAAATAATGATGGTGACAATTTGGGAAAACTTCAACCAAAGGCTGATATTGGTATTTTCATTGGTTACGCCCCCGCAAAGAAGGCATACCGAATCTACAACCGTAACTCTCGCAAGATCCTCGAAACTATGAATGTTGATTTTGATGAGCAGACAGCAATGGCTTCTGAGCAAAGCAGCTCTGAACCCGCCCTTCATGAAATGGGACCCAGTCATATTAGTTCTGGTCTTGTCCCAAACAAACCTACTTCATCATCATTTACACCACCTTCTAGGAATGAATGGGATACGTTGTTTCAACCGTTCTTTGATGAATTCTTTACTCCTCCAAGTGTTGTTGCTCCAGAACCTGAGGTAATAGCTCCGGTAACCGAAGTTGTCGCTCCAGCAACCGAAGCACAATCAGATACATCTGCACCTACAATTGGTCAAGATATACCATCAACAAGTAATTCTCAACCAACACATGTTTCAACTACCCATGTCATGCCTATTGATGATGAAGAGGATGATGATGATCACGATTTGGAATTCGCTCAAATGCGTGAACTTCCATTCTTTGGTGTACCAATTCCCGCCTCTAATCAAGCCGGGTCGTCCACCTCAGAAGAAGCTCCAACTACGGTTTACTCCAATCCACGGATTCGTGAACATGACAGCAAGTGGACAAAGGATCATCCTATAGATTCTATTATTGGTGACCCTAATCGTCCGGTATCCACACGAAGTCAGTTACAAGAAAGTGCATTGTTTTGTCACTTTGATGCTTTTCTCACTGAAGTTGAACCTAAGACATGGCAACAAGCTTTTACTCAATCCTGTTGGATAGAAGCTATGCAAGAAGAACTTAACGAATTCATACGTCTTGATGTTTGGGAACTTGTCCCATGCCCGGATCAAGTGCAGTTACTCACTTTGAAATGGGTTTACTAGGTGAAACTCGATGAGTTAGGCGGAATATTGAAGAACAAAGCTCGACTAGTAGCTCGTGGATACAAGCAATTATTGGGCATCGACTTTATGGAATCCTTTGCACCTGTTGCCCGTTTGGAAGCTATTAGACTATTCCTCGCTTATGCAGCCCATATGAATATGGTCGTCTATCAGATGGATGTGAAGACGGCATTTCTTAATGGTGAACTCAAGGAAGAGGTCTATGTTCAACAACCGGATGGTTTTGTGAATCCTAATTATCCTAATCATGTGTACAAGCTTAAGAAGGCTCTCTATGGGTTGAAGCAAGCTCCTCGCGCATGGTACGATCTATTGTCACAATTCCTCATTACACAAGGCTTCGCAAAAGGCAAGGTGGATCCCACGCTGTTCATTCAGAAACGAGGTAAAGATATGATTATGGTACAAATATATGTTGATGATATTATATTTGCAGCCTCGACCCAAACCTTATCGGATGAGTTTGGGACACTCATGTCTTCCAAGTTTAAGATGTCAATGATGGGCAAGGTATCATTCTTCTTAGGTCTTCAGATATCTCAGAGTCCCAGAGGCATCTTTATCAATCAATCCAAGTATGCCCTTGAATCGCTTAAGAAATACAAGATGGAATCTTGCGACCCCGTGGATACTCCAATGGTGGAACGAACTAAGCTTGATGCAGATCCTCATGGAGTTGCTGTTGATCCGACACTTTATCGTGGAATGATCGGTACTCTTCTGTATATCACAGCTAGTCGACCTGATCTTCAGTTTGCTATATGTATGTGTGCCAGGTATCAAACTAGGCCTACTGAGTTACACTTAGCTACTGTTAAAAGGATCTTTCGATATCTTAAAGGAACCATTAATCGGGGACTTTGGTATTCGAAGGACTCTTCTATTGCACTAATGGCATATGCAGATGCGGATCACGCGGGTTTTCAAGATACAAGGCGTAGCACGAGTGGAACTTTGCAACTACTAGGAGATCGACTAATCAGTTGGGCATCGAAAAGGCAGAAAAGCGCTGCAATTTCAAGTACGGAAGCAGAATACATAGCTATGTCCGGTTGCTGTGCTCAAATTCTTTGGATGAGATCGCAATTAACCGACTATGGTCTAGGTTTCAACAAGATTCCGATGTACTGCGATAACAAAAGTGCAATTGCCTTATGCTGCAACAATGTTCAATTCTCCCGGTCGAAGCATATTGACATTCGCTACCACTTCATCAAGGAGCAAGTGGAAAATGGAGTAATAGAGCTTTACTTTGTCCGATCTGAGTATCAATTGGCGGATATTTTCACGAAGGCTTTAGATCGCGCTCGAATTGAATTTTTGGCCGACAAGCTAGGAATGAGAACTTTCTCGCCTAAGACTCTAAAGGAACTGGCAGATGAAGCGAAAGAATAGTGGTGGTAAAACTATTCTCCGTATCCTTGGTGATCATTTGTATATATTGTTTATATTTTAATCCACAAAAGCAAAATACAAAAATATAAAACCATATAAAAACCATAAAAATTGAAAAATCTAGAAAAATCCAAAAATATTTTTACTTTATTTTTCAAAGGCATGTCTTTTGGTACGATAATATTTACGGCCTTAGAAATGTTGATTAATATTGACACGGCGCCATAAATAGAGTTCGTACAAAAGTTGTAAATATTTCATAAAACATGCTCTTATGGCTTGTAGTTATTTCAGACTGCAACCCGGTTTTCATATTAACGTCAAGTATTTCTTATGAAAGCTTTGGCTCACAACGGGAATTAATTTTCTCGGGCAAGGTTTACTTTAAAACCTTGTAAGGGATCAAGTTTACTTTATAACTTGGTCTAACACAAATATATGTACGCCTCAGTGCATTTATTTGTTAAAACAAGAGAAGTCTTGTTTTTATGAAGCTATCATCTCTACAACCATAGCTATCTACAATTGGTATCTACATACTCGACGATGCGACTACTCAACTGACGACTACAGCTCTTTCGATAGAACACGGGTCAACAATTGAGGGGGAGCAATTGTCAAGCATTCAGCATCTTCGATGCCGAACGTGCCAAGTTCACAAGTTGGTGTCAATACAACAATACCAATCGTACACGTGGTGTCAAGAGATGACTTCAGACGAGACGAGGCGACCAACATATGCTGACAAGAACCATTTGATCTTATCATATGATGTTCTCATCCATCAGGTCCAACCTTGTTAATTTTTTCTAATATGGTGAATATGTGATCATGTTACAAATCGGTATCATATCTCATACGTTTGATATCATGAAGATAAAACGGACTTGCATTTTTCTTCCCAAAACGTTTGTTAAAACTTCATTAAATCAATTGATATTAAAAACATCGATTGAGTTAATATTTTTAATATGGGGGAGAAAATGTGATTTAATATGGGATATTATCACAAATGGTTTGACTTAATGTGCTGGCTAATCTCTACATATGCGAAATGTTTTCGAATATCGTGGCATATGTTAAGGGGGAGCAAAATGGATTTGCTATATCAAAATGGATTTTCATGGTGACATATACTTACCCAAAACCCATTTATTTCACGACGATGAAGATTGTGGTGACATAAGGATGGTAGGATAGGTTAAGTCCAATGATTCTTCTAGAACCGGAGGAATCTTCCCAAGGACATTCCATAGCTAGAAATAGTAGTCCTTAGGAAAGATGGAGAAAGATTGTGAACGTAGCTGAATGCCGACCAAGTACTTAAGTTAGCACTGGAACAATCACAACAAGGTGCTAGTTATGACGTATTGGTAAGCATTGAAGGGGTTGAAGAATGAAAAAGAATTGTAAAGATAAAGGGTGTAAAGAAAGAAGCCCTCCTTACAACTTTAGGCAGAAACCGGGTCAATACATATGCTATTGAGATCATTGTTAATGATTCTTGATATTGAAGACAGACATCATGGACCCAGTGATGCAATGCACAACCCATCCCAGCTAACTCAGATATCTCTCAAAAGGTATTTGTTTTAATCACACGGAGACAACGCATTATCTATTGATTTATTCACTCCGAATAAATTGGTATTGAAAAGGTGGCACTCCTCTCCAGCCTCCGATCACTAAAATCCAAAATGCACGATCGAGTCTAGAGACATTTGAGATCATCAAATATCTCATTAGGACACACTTTCATATTTCCTTGCTTCTTCACACACTGTGAAAAGTAAGAAAGATTTTAAGAGTCCTACGCAAAATCTTCATGATCTTGCCTGAACATCCGAGTAATACGAAAGTATTTACAATGAAGATGGAAATCCTTCTTGAGCGAATATCAAAAAGCTCATGGTAGGTGACTTGTGCGATTCTTTATGAATCAAACTTGTGATAACTGGAAAGCAACAGCTGTTTAATTCTTAACTGAATTTAAACACGTTCCAGGCCTCTACGCAATATCTCATTGATCTTGCCAGAACACTCAGAGTGATACTTTTGTGTTCACTGTGATGAGTGGAAATCCTTCTAGTGTTAACCTCAAACAGCACTTGGTAGGTAACTTGCAAGATTCTATACGAATCAAGCTCGTGACAACTGGAAAGCAACGATGGTGCGGTTCTTAATTGAATTTCACTTGTTCCAGGAACATGAATTGACGGCTTCAAATCATGCGGATAATTTTATCCAAAATGATTCACTCTTTACGTTCGCAGTCAGCTTTGGACGGTCGAGTAAAGAGAACGGGTTTACCCGCGAAATCCTGTCAGGAAGTTACTTAATTGAAACTATCCGTCACGGGTACGATATCTAATATCGTCCAACGGTCTTCACCGACCGGAGGTAAAATGCTACCGAATTAGAATGAAATGTTCAAAGCCATTTCGTTCGTGTCTACTTATGTTGCGGCATTTGAAGACGGTGGCGTTGCGGGATCCAAGAAGAAGTCGTCCCCGCATGCTTATACTTTATGCACTTAATATCTCATCTAATTCAAGAAAGCCTAAAAGTTAAGTCTTCCGCTGTTTCAAACTCTGAAGCTTTCAAGAATTACGAAGGTATAAGTATGTGGGACATGAGGTCACGAAGAGGCGAAGATCACAAGTGATGGATGCACGAGATCAAGGCAAGAGATTAATGCTCAAAGATTGATATCAAAGATCACATCAGCATGTTCACTAGAAAAGAAAAAGAAAAAGAAAGACGAAGACTACGAGCTCAAGACAAGCATAGTATGCTAGGTTTATTTTATTATTGTAACTTGGGTAACGCCCTTGTTTGGAGTGACCTCCCTTAGGGGGAGATTGTTGGAAATACGTTTTATGTATTAAGAAGGATCGGTCACTCCAACGATAGTTCATGTAATAGCTCGTAGTGTAGTTAAGTTTATTTGTTTATCAAACAACATCAAGCCTAGCCTACAACATGTGTAGGCCGGCCCAAAATGTAAGCCCAAGCCCATGACAAGGGCTTGGGTATATAAACCCTCTCCTTAGATGGAGAGGGTGTGTGGTTTCATTATTTTTCACATAGTAAACATTTCTTTCTCTCTCTAAGTTTGTGTGAAATCCACCATCTCTCTATCTCTTTCTCTCTCTAAAAACATAAGCAAGATTTACAATCCTACAAAAGCCATATCCCGAATGGATTCCCAAGCTAAATAAACTGAAAAAGGATGTAGAACCCCATTTATATCCCGCCACATCAAATCATCATCCTGAGCATCATTAATAACAGGGACCGGGATAGAGACAATGTTCGGAAATCTAGCATACCAATCCTGCGGCCACTGCCAAATACCATCAGTAATAAGATCCCTTACCTTATTAGATAGAGAGAGCCCCGATCTTGTAATACTTCAAAACGTAAGAACGTCTCGTAACAGACATAAATCTGCCCATTTGTCAAACCACATAGAAGCCAATCTACCATTATTAATCTTGTACCAAATAAATTGACGAATGCGTGGTCTAATCTGTAGAAGTTTTCTCCAGCCCCAACTCATATCACCTATACATGGAACGTCCCAGAAACTTCGATCCTTTAACTTGTAAGAATAAATCTATTTAACCCGTAAAGACTCTTTACGAGTGAGAAGACACCAGATATGAGAAACCATTAAAGCAGTATTAAAATCAGAAAGCTTATGAATACCAAGTCCACCTTCATAAAATGGAGTACAAACAGAGTCCCAAGCAACTTTAGCCTTACCTTTCTTCATTTCACCTTGACACCATAAGAAGCCTCTCATAAGTTGTTCCAAATCATGAATAATCCGAACAGGTAAAATAAAGACAGACGCCCAGTAGATATGCATAGATGAAAGAACTGAACGAACTAACTCGAGTCTTCCTGCTAAAGGAAGAAATTTATTGCGCCAATCATTAACTCTACTCTCAAGTTTTTCAACAAGGACTTTACAATCCCTATATAGAAGCCTGGACGAAATGAGAGGAACACCAAGATATCTGACAGGTAACTCGCCTTCAGCAAATGGCATGATATGTAAAATACTACTTTTAACAGCAGTAGCTACATTACAGAAGAAAACTGTGCTCTTTGGGATACTTGGAACCAAACCTGAAGCTATCTTAAATTCCTCCAATGCATCCATAATAACCTGCACAGAGTCCAAGTGACCCCTAGCAAACAAGAAAAGATCATCTGTAAAACATAGGTTGATAATACGATGTTGCTCACAACGGTGATGAAAATAAAAAACCTCTGCATTAATTACCCTCCGCTGAAACATAAGTGAAAGGATCTCCATGACCAACGTGAAAAGATATGGAGATAACAGATCACCTTGCCTGAGACCTCTTTTTCCTTGAAACCAGCCATATAAATTACCATTTATGCAAATGGAATACGAAGTAGTAGAAACACACGTCATAATCCAATCAACCATTAAATGGTGGAATCCAAAACCAATCAGAATGTTACGCAGAAACTGCCAGTCCACCGTATCGTAAGCTTTCTGAATATCCACCTTAAAAGCACATCTTGGAGGACCAAAATTTCTGTGGTAATTCCTCATCAGCTCTTGCGTCAATAAGATGTTATCTGAGATCCTACGCCTCGGAACAAAAGCAGATTGATTAATATTAACCAAATCGCCCAAATCCACTTTAATACGGTTAGCAATTATTTTACTAATGCATTTGAAAATAACATTACAACAAGAGATGGGGCGATAATCAGAAATCTTATTTGGAACGGAAACCTTAGGGATAAGAGCAATAATAGTATGATTAACCTCTTTATGAAGTTTTCCATTAGAGAAAAACTCCCGAATAGCACATGTAAACTCATCACCCACAATATCCCAAGACTTCTTAAAACATGCAGCAGTAAAACCATCCGGCCCAGGCGCTTTATCATCACTCATGGAGAATAACGCACTCTTAATTTCAGAATCAGAGATGACTCTAACCATATGGGCAGATTTCTGAGCACCAAGCTTTCGAACAAACAAATCAGACGTATTAAAAGAACCTGAAACACTTGCCTGACCAAGAAACTGCTCGTAATGAGCAACGAAAGCTCCAGGCACAGCATCTCCATCATGAAGCACATTATGAGAATCACGAACCATTTCAATACGATTATGAGTCGCCATACTCTTAACCGAGTTATGAAAATAAGCCGTATTTGAATCACCTGCATCAAACCATTCAATTTTAGATTTCTAACGTAAAAAGCGTTCCTCATCAAGAGAAGCTTCCTTAAAAGCAACTAGATAATTAGCATGATCTTCTTTCAACAGCACATTGGATGGGTCTCTATCAAGGGCTTGTTGAACAACATCTAATTCCACACGTAGTCTAGTAACACGATCATGAAGATTACCCTGTTCAAACAGCAGTTTACGAAACGGAGCCTTTAAACCTTTTAAGCGTTTAACAAGCCTAAACATAGCACATCCATGAACATTAGCCAACCATCTGTTAGCTACCACTGCATGAAAACCCTCCTTATGCACAAGAAAATTACTGAATTTAAAAGGTTTAGGCTTAGGTTTGCTAATTGTAGGGATTCGTAACACACAAGGAGAATGGTCAGAAATCCTGTAAGGTTGGAATATTGCAAAACAACCTGGAAACTCATCAAGAAACTTAATGTTAGACATAATCCGATCAATCTTTTTAAGAATACCATCATCACCCCGTGGTTTCTCATTCCAAGTAAAATGTAAACCTGTAGCATTAACGTCCATAACTTCCGTAAGATTAACACACTCCTTGAATTCCCGCATGGCAATATTAGGAGTGTAGCCGCCGCATGAGTGATCCTCAATATTAAGAGCAACATTAAAATCACCCAAAACAGCCCATGGCTTATCCCGCATAAAAGTAGCATGAGCAACCAAATTATTCCAAAGAACACGCGGATGGATATAGTAGTTATCAGCATAAACGAAAGAGCAGAACAAAATACGGTTATCCATACGCGTTTTAACCTGACAATGCATAACTTGACTTGTTTGAGACAACACCATAACATCCACATTATCATCATTCCAGCCAAGAATTATACGTGTCCCTTTAGGAGACAAACCACCATTTGACGTCCACTTCCATCTGCTAAAAATCTTACGACACATATCATAAACACCCGAAGCATCAACATGAGACTCCAAGATAGCACAAACACTCGGATTACTTTCATTAATAACCTGACGAACCTCTATTCTTTTAGGGGATTGGTTCAGACCCCTTATATTCCATGAGGCTATACTAAACATTTAAAACATTCGTGGCAGGAGTGCTTGCCCCTGATTGAGAATTAAGAAGATTAGCAGATTCATAATAAATGTTTTCAACCTCCTCATCATCATCATCTCCACTTAGGTCACTTATATCCCCTGAAAGAATCCCAAATGAATTCGTAGTAGAAACGCCACTTACCACATATTTACCTTTATTTGAACTACTAGTATGCAACCCAGATTTGGTACCACTATCAACTTTGCTATTATCACGTTTAGATGCATTCGAAGTCTTACCAGGATTAGATGAGTTATCATGTATATGAGCACCAGAAGTAGACGACTTCAGACTAAAAGTAAAAGGAGTACCAACCTGGAAGCCTTTGCTTAACGGGACACCTCTCGGAATCTGGCTTCCTTGCTTTCCTTTGTTGTTATGCTTTCTACTACGAACTTGTTGAAATCCATCATCTTATTCATGTATAACTTTAGGTGTCACTTTAGGGATAACACATTTAGGACAAGTTTCAGCCATATGACCAAAGATATTACATGTAGGGCATCTAGGCGGCTTCCACTCATGTTCAACTTTAATAGTTTCCTTAGTAAACCCCTCACCCTCCAAATCAGGAACACCAATAGTAATTGTCTCATGTAAATCAGAATCAGATTTAATTTCAATTAAACAGCGAGCAAAACTACTACGACCCCAAGATTCTTTACACATAGTGCTAGTAAAAGAATCAAGCATAATAGGCTTACCAAGATATGTAGCAATCAGACTAATACCCTTTTCCTCAAACACTTGAAGAGGCACATCATGAAGTTTAACGCACACAGGAATACAGGTAAATTCTTCTTTACGAAGGCTAGTCTTCATAGTATACCTTTTAAGAATAATGGGAGAATTACGAATCATCCATGGTCCACCTTCCAACACAGCTTCATAACCAGATTGTGCATCAAATTGAAAGAAAAAGAAACCATTGGAATTCATCATGATCCTTTTTAACCCTAACTTAGCCCAATTAGTTTTAGCATAATACTCAACCACTGGAAATGCCATTCGTTTACCAACAAAGTATCCATAGAGCGTATTATGAAAACGTGTATTAACCTTCTCAACCACTTTACGTGGAATAGATACCTGAACACCCTCAAACCTGTTTTCAGATATGACAGAACCTATATTAACACGAGCAATAGGTGAAGCTTGTTGGCTTGAACTAGCAGCAGCTGCATAGGAGTTAGATGGACCACCAATATCCACCGACTGTACAATAGGACATTCCTTCACAGTTTCCTCAACATTTGGATTAGAAAACGTGAAATCATTCATATTTGAGTCAAATACATCACTCCGCTTATTAGGGTTTATATCCAGTTGTTCAAACGATAGCTCATCATTAACCAATTTACTAAACGTAGGAGATGAGACACTCCTCTCATTAGGGTTTATATCCAATTTTTTCCAAATTTTCGTTACCATCTTGACACGTGTCTCATGACCCCTCCAACTAAATCTTTTGAAACCTTATCAACTTGTAACCATTTCATCATTGTCTGATGAACTACTCTTTACTATTCTCATGTAACCCACTCGCTATTTTATAAGTTACCATATAAACCTAAACTGGTGTTGCTTGCAAATCATTTTACAAAATATTTCACTTGGGCCTTACAAAATACTCGAACGTTACCCTATAAACTTTAATTTTATGATGTAATTTCACAAATTGTGATACCTTGGTCTTATAAAGAATTCTTGTAACAATAAAAGTGTTGAATTAAACATCTAGCCAGTTAGTTACTGGCGAAAAGCTTCATAAATTATTTTGATTCATGTTTCTACAAATGGCATTATATACATATTTTAATTCATATGACATGTAATATTGGTTTGACGAAGCTGAGCATCGCATTGCTAGTCCTAAATTATGCATGGCCTGATCACCTATGCGTAATTTAGAAGGAGCCATGCGAGGCCGAATAGTAGTCACCTTAACATCATGTTAAAATAAAATTATGAAAAATTTTATACGTTATGCAAGTAATACAAGTTCATGACAAATGCATATGTTTCTTTATCTTTTCTTGAACGAATTTTGTCTCTGCGAGTACAATCTATTTTTCTTTACTCAATGAGCTTTGCTCTACTTGTTACCTCATTTTCTCTCATGATACAATTCTGTTACCACTCGTCAAATTACCGACCATTGATACTAGACTTGAAAGTTTCAATGTTGTTATACTTCTACATCGACCAACATTCTCTATCTATTTTGGTAGACCTTCGAAACATCTCTGGACGCGAATAATGATTTATGACTGGACGTGAACGATAATTTCGTGTATTTGTCATGATGCGTGTTAGACTCTATCGTCTTGAAATTCATTCGTGCGAACCATGTGTTAATTTCGCCTCTCATTGCTAATGTTGTTCATTTTACTGGTATTACTCTCAAGTGACTTCTTAAGATTTTTCTTTGATTCGAAAATTTATTGTGTGATTTTTCTCTTTCGATCGTGTATCGACCATCGAGAACTTAATAATCCGTTGTTGGTAACACCAACCACACTCGTGAAATAATCATTTTCTAAATCCTTTGTTTCTTATCATCGACACAATTATTCTATAATGTTCGTTAAGAAATTGATACGAATTTCGTTTGATTCCCTCCTGTTATTTCTTGTATTCTAATTGTTGACTGTTATTTGCTATCTTGTGACATTTTGAAAACTCGGATATGTCCCATGTTTACCATTTGATGCATTAAACGCCTTTATGAAATTCTATAGATTATTATGAATTTCTAAGAAAATTTTGCACATTTTACCAAGTATTTAATTTGCCAAATACACATTTCAAGTTAAATATCGGATCTACACATCCTCTTTGGTAAATTTTTAACTAGTGTTTAAAAAGAACATCGTGCCTTACCTTTTAAACTATTTGATTTTATCATATCGGTTTTGTTTATATTTTTATCAATGATTCCAAATAATTTAGATATTTAATTTTCTCCAATCGTACCCATAAACCCGAGTTTTAACAATAATTTCATGTAGTCATTCAAAAGCTCTTAAGCCGATCAAAATAATTATTTTGAACTATTTTACTTGTACTTTGAAATCCTTATCAAGAAAAAGATTTAGCAACTGTTTACTCACTAAATATATCGTTTTTTATTTCAAATCACCAAACATCTTGATAAGCAACTGTATCTATATTGACACCATTTTGAAAGTGTCGTAACATTTTAAAGCCAAAAACAAACAAACCTTGCACTTTTAAGCTTGATTTTAAAAGAATACTAAATCTGAGACGGAAAACTGTGACAACTCTTATTTTAAATGTCTATATGTAATTCATATTTCTTCTCAATTTCTCTAGTAAGTAGATTGTTGCATTTTAAGATTGTCATGTTTTACAGTTTGCGCGATTTGCGATTCTTTGTCGATTATTAATCTTAATCCGTTTTAGTGCATCTTGTCCGTTTAAGCGTTTATCATGTTTATTCTATCTATAAATACCCTCTCGTATTTAAAGGTCAGTTCAAAGCAAAGTATCCCTATTTGTTTCCTTCTCTTTTCGTCTCCAGTTAAACTCTGAGGGACCAGAGTTCCTTTAGGGGAGTCGACTATGAGAACTCGTATTTTTCCCGGTAAATAAATTATTCGTTTATTCGTACTTCTCGATTTTACAATGTTTTACTTGTTCCTCTTTACTTTTTTATACGTAAATCTTAAGATCTCGAGAATTATAATTAAATTATATTTTAATCATTTTTCTGATTATTGATAATATTTTATTCAGAATTATAAAAATTTTATTTTTATTTTTCTATATTTATTTACTATACTATATTTAGACCGAGCTCTAATTTGATTCCTAATATCTGGACAATATTTATTACCCGACTTTTAAATGTCATGTTCGTTCTATAAATAATGTGAAATTCATGACTAACTGGCAAGGTTAAGTCTTTAACGTATCGAACGTGTCATTTATTATTTATCGGCAAAGTTTATGTCCGTCATCGACCGTAAATATCCCCATTATGACATATAAATATTTTCTATTGTCATCATTTTAATTACTCGTTTCACGAGGATTCTTCATAATTTACATTAAACCTTTTAGGCGTCATTTGTTTATTTAACGCGTTAAAGATTTTTAAATCATAAACCCTCATTTATAAATAAAAAAATATAAATGTTTTCCGAATGTCGACGTTTTTTTATTTTATATTGAGCGTTTATTTTTCGTATTTAACGCATATCATTCCAATCGGGTATCATTAAGAATATCGGACTTCAATAATACCCGCTTTAACATACCACGGGACAAAGTTATAAAATAAAATGATAAAAATTAGATATCTGTTACCCTCCTATCCATTTGGACGACACAACACCAAAACCAAATGACACGTTATTGATTTCTAGTTCCAAGAATGCATGCTTTTGTATAATTATTACATCCTTAGTCTTTTGCATTCCAAATATCATAAACATTTTGTCACACAAAACATTTTCCCCTCTCTTCCTTGACCTCTTGCTGCCGTCCAACATATTACCCAAATCACATTCATTTTAAAATTTTCAAGCAAAAATTATTAACAATGTTTCAAGGTTAAAAGGTTTAACTTGGAATCTTGGTACTAGTTTTCATCAAGAACGTCACATTCTTCATTTTTTTTAAGACATTAGGTGCTGAATAAAATCGGCTTTGGGTTAGTCAATTAGTTGAGTAAACAAGTATTTCATGGTGCCAAAAGGCTCATTCACAATCTTTTATTTCACAAGTAAGCATAAATATTTTTTTTCTTTGATTCATAAGCATGCATTTGATTTTCATTTTTCTTATTAAATATTTGGTATGGATCTATAACTGATTTTTTATACCATATAAAAACTTATATTGGTTCATAAGAGGCATTGGATTGAGGTTCTTCTGATTTAAAACGAGTTAAAGCTAGGTTTAGAATAGATTTGAATGTTGATTGAAAGTGGGTTATGGAGATTGGATGATTCAAAAATGAAACGCACCTATTTACAGTTAGATAAAGATATATAGTCCTAGGTACGTGTCTAGGGCTCATTTATCAAAAAAGGCTCATCGAGATTCGACTTACGATGATTTAAATATGATTTTTACGGCGAGAATGGTCGGGTTCGGGACACTTTTAGTAAAACGGGTATTTCTACTGATTTTGGACATAACTTTTTGAACATAAATATTTCTACCTGTAAAGAATTCAAATTTCATCTCCTACAGGTTTTACTTGAATTGGAGTTATAGATTTTAAATTACACTCGTTTTTGTAAGCCGCTAATCGGAGTAAGTTTCTAAATACTTATAAAACTAATGAAATAGAATAGGTAACAATCTCGGGAATACACAATTTTTATAAAGTTTGACTTATGACTTTTTGAAAACCCTTAATACAATGCCTTGGCTGTATGAATCATCAAAAATAATATACTTTCCTTATATTATTTTTTTAAACATAAATTTAAGATACTTTATTTGGTGATAGGTCGATTCTAGAGCTTTCGGTTTTCCTCGTTGATTACTTTCGCATTTTATCATCTCGTTACTTAAGGTGAGTTCATAGCCTCTTTTTACTATTTATGTTTTGTTTCTAAACACGGGGTGAGATTTTACATGGTGGAACACATTCATTTAAAACTGTATGCTATCCAGAACTTGTATGTTATCCAGAACTTGTATGCTATCCAGAACTTGTATGCTTTCCAAAACATGATGATTTCCAACAGTTTTTCATTATTATTATTGCTTTTAGTCTATAGTCTTTAAGTTTCCTCTCCTGATCATAAACCGTTAATTTAATTGTGTTGCTAAGCGCGAATGTTGTGGGTGGATCCATCGGGACTGACAATCCCCGTCCCATGTTGCGGTTGTTTAACCATTGACGCATTACATTTGTTTTGTTACTTGAGTATTTAGGCTGAATACTCACTAGAGGAACTTACATTGAGTTAAGCTTCGGTTCATGAACTAAATAGCAATAATAATGGTTTTGGACTATGGTTATCGTACGTAACCATTTTCTCTATTTCTTAATTTTACAAATGAATGCTTGTGTTCCACACCTTTACTGCTAAACCTATGAATATCACTCAACTTTATGTTGACGATTTTACATGTTTAATCTCAGGTATTATTACTTGCTTTGCTTGGATGGGAGCCCGCAGGATATTATCGCAGCTTGGAGATTTTTGTGTATATTTTAACTTTGGTCAAATCTAAAAGCTGTCAGAAGATAGTTTTCTGTATTTTTAGTAACTAAGTGTTATAAACCTTAATGAAATAATAAATCTTTCCGCATATAAAACTCGCATATAAAACTCTGGGACCAATGTTTAAAACTTTGATTATTTTATGATGTAATGTACATGTTTTTATTACGTCAGCTTTGTGTCAACTGTAATTCATTGTTTCTTGTACCATGACGTGTTACCCCCTCGTTGCCTAGTTTTTCCATGTCAGATTCTGGGGGTCTCACACAAATTCTAAAGGTTTACGTCTAGTATTAGCGTAACTCCTTTGTCTATCTTGTGCAGCTTGTAATCGTTGTCGAATTTGAACAATCTTTTCAGTAGTTTCATGTATTATTTCTGGTCCAGTCAGTTGAACATCTCCAACTTCGGCCCAGCAAACAGGCGATCGACACTTTCTTCCATAAAGTACTTCGAAAGGCGCTGCTTTAATACTAGCATGATAACTATTGTTATAATAGAATTCAACTAAATGTAGATGTTTCTCCCATCCTTTTCCAAAATCTATCACACAATCTCTAAGCATATCTTCGAGAGTTTGAAAAGTCCTTTCACTTTGTCCATTTGTTTGCGGATGATATTCCGTACTCATGTCCAATTGAGTACCTAAATCATTTTGCATCGATCCCCAAAATACAGATATAAAACGACTATCACGATCTGAGATAATAGATACAGGCACTCCGTGTTGAGAGATTATTTCCTTAATGTACAATCTCGTAAGAGTTTCCATACTATCAATCTCTTTAATAGGAAGAATCGTGCAGATTTTGTAAGACGATCAACAATAACCCAGATGGTGTCATGCCCATTTGATGTCTTAGGTAATTTAGTCACAAAATCCATCGTGATTCTTTCCCACTTCCATATTGGAATCTTTGGTCGTATCAATAGACCATATCGTTTTTATACTCTTCTTTAACTCTTGCACACGTTAAACACTTTCTAACATATTCTCCTATGATTGCCTTCATGTTAGGCCACCAATAGAGTTTCTTCAGATCTTGATACATCTTGTCGGAACCAGGATGTATAGAATACTTCGATTTATGAGACTCGTGCATAATAAAATCTCGTAAATTATCATGGGCAGGTAACCAACTATGATTTTTAATACAACGAATTCCATTTTGACGAACTTCAAATTCTTTATCTGATCCTCTTAATTTCTCAGCTCCTACATTTTCTACCTTAAGTGTTTCTTCTTGCGCTTCGAGAATTTGGGTAGGTAACTTCGGTAAAAGAGTTATCATTAATGATCTAACTCGTAACGGCTTAACACGCTCTTTTCGACTTAAAGCATCAGCTACTACGTTAGCTTTACCTGAGTGATAACGAATTTCACAATCGTAGTCAACAAGTAATTCTAACCAATGTCGCTGTCTCATATTCAATTCTTTCTGATGAAGAATATATTGAAGACTTTTATGATCAGTAAATATTACACACTTCGTACCATAGAGGTAATGTCTCCAGATTTTAAGAGCAAATATCACTGCTCCTAATACATCATTTTAACAAATTGATGAAAAGCTCACTTAAACCCATATGATGTATTAAGCTTGTTAAAGTTTAGTTAAAGTAGATAGTTAATCATCGGTTCATAATAATTTCTACATGTAAAAAATTACATAAATCATGTCGGAAAATCAACATCTTCTTCACTTCAAGATGCAAGATGTGTACATAAGGATATTCAAACTAAAATTGAGTATTAAAACCTTAATTTTCGATTAGATCCTAAAATATATACATACAGTTCCACATACATAAATTCCAAATCAATACTTAATCCTAGAGATGTAGTATCTCCTAATTCTTAAAGATAAAACTTGAAACAAGATACACAAATTTCACACATAAATTGCTATTGTTATAAATGTCTTACAAGAACCAATACTAATAAAAGTCATTTTAACATAAAAAAATAATATAAAATACATACAATTAAGTAAATTAGTTTTGCTACCATGATAAGGGATCCAGATTTGATAAAGCATTAGAGTAATACTGATTGTGATATTATGAGAAAGTAAATCACAACGTCCTTAAAAGACCAAACAATGGTTCTAACCTAAGACCTTGCATGTAAATTCTCACTTGCAGCTCTAACAGACGTTCAAAGCCCGCTTGTACCCCAAATTGACCTAAACGTGTCGTTGGTGCGTGGTATACTAAGGGACGACACTTCCATGGTGCTCTTCACACGTCTTTCACTCAACCATTACACTTGGTCCCCCTCAAATTAATGATATATTAGCTTATGTTATTCCAATTTCTGAGGGAAAGTCTTGCCCTAGTATCCTTGCACGTCTTGTGTTGGCTGCTATTGCGTACTTTATATGGATGGAACGTAATTCAAGACTATTCAAGAAAAAGAAGATGGTGGTTGATCAGCTTGTTCAGATTATTTGTGATACTATTCGATTGAAGTTGATTTCATTTCGTTTTAAGAAGTTGTCTACCGGGTCGAGTTTGCTGCTTGAAAAATGGAGGGTGCCGAGCTTTATAGTTTCTTACGATGGGAGTGCCGGGTGAGGGTTGTACTCTTTTTTCCTTGTCCAAGGTTTTTCCCACTGGGTTTTATTTGGCAAGGTTTTTTAAGGAGGCAGACTCATTTGAAATTTCCTTTGCTCCTATCGTGGTGCTGTTGGAAGCTGAAGAGAATGCGTGTCTTCTTGTTTGCATCTTGGTTTCTATCTAGTGTACTTGTATTGAAGTTCTAGTTTAGTTAGTGTTTATGTCATTGCATAACCACGTGTTAACATGCTGCCTGTAGCATGCGGTTAATGTGGTATCTCAGCCACATTCCTTTGTACTTCAACGTTTTTTTGGTTAATATATTTACCGGGGAAATCCTTTACCAAAAAAAAACCATTACACTTGGTCTAAACAGGATAGATGGCAAACTCATTGCCAACCTTGGGTGTCACTACTAACCTTTCAGATGTCATATAAGGAAAGAAATCACAATGTTACTCAAAAGATCATAAGTGAACACAATCTAATTAAGAGCTCGCTTTTGTCCCTAAATGATGCCCCTATCAGCAGTTCAACGATCATGTGATATTATGAGGAATTAAATGTAGAACCCCTGGTTTTCATTTTTAGGAGGACATCACTGTACACGTCACCTCATGATCTTAATATATATTATCACCTTTGCATTAGATATTTTTATCTAACATCTACATTATGTTTTACATAAGTATCATTTCAGATTTTGATCACGAGAACTCTTCATATTATTTTATATAATTATGAGCATACAAGAATTCAATTGATCACTTTGACGGCTTTTAAGCCACATGGAACTCATAAGCATTTAAATTACATTATTTTAGATTTTAATATCTAAAACCATGATCACATTTAACTAAATTTACCAAGTGCTCAAATTCACTATTATATATATCTATATATATATATATATATATATATATATATATATATATATATATATATATATATATATATATATATATGTATATATATATATATATATATATATATATATATATATATATATATATATATATATATATATATATATATATATATATATATATATATATATATATATATATATATATATATATATATATATATATGGAGTGAGGTTATTATACAAGAAATTTTATAATAAAATAAATAGGATGAATTGTGAAGGTGACATGTGTCATCCTTTTAAATCATTATTCCACATTATATTGCCATATTATGTAATTTAACTTCAAAAGAAATTGAATTTTTTTGAAAATAATTTTCGAAAAAATAAATTTCGTTAAACTTTTTTTCGAAATTTAATTTTTCAAATTTTTTATTTATAAAAAAGAAATTTCGAATTATTTTTTTCGAAATTTTTTTTCAGAAATCTTTTTTCGAATTTTTTAAAATTTTTTTACTGCATCACAGTTACATGTTTTACTGCATCACAGTTAAATTTCGAAAAAAAATCGTAAATTTTTTCAAAATACTTTTTTTGAATAATTTTTTGGAAAAAAAAATTTCGGAAATTTTTTTTTCATAATTTTTTTATTGCATTACAATTACATGTTTTAGTGCATCATGATTATAAATTAATGCATTACAATTTTAATTACTACATTATAGTGCATTCACCAATGTTTAATCTATGATGCACAAAAATTATAACTATGATGCGGTAAAATATTACATTAATGCACTAATAAATACAAGTGATGACTAGTGATAGAATTTTTATTCTCCAACGGATAAATATAATGCATTTACTTATAATGTATCAATGTCATAATTATGATGCATTAAAGTTATAAATTACTACATCACTCGTGATGCACAAAACTTATAACTACAATGCGATAAATAATTATTATATTGCACCAAAAATAAAAGTGATACTAATGATATATTTGTATCTCTAACGGATAACTATAATTCATTTACTTCTAACGTATAATTGTTATAATTCTGTAGGTTATAAATTACTCCATCATTCGTGATGCACAAAACTTATAATTATGATGCACTAGTTATAAATTTGGTGCATTATGATTTTTACTCACGGCATCATAGTTATGCATATAGAAAATCAATGTTATATTATTAGTAATCACAATTTTTGTGCATGATAGTTATAATTTGACACATCGTAGTTTTAAATGTGTTGCATCATATATATGAGAATTACACCATAATTATATGTTTTGTGATGGAATTATGATGCAATAACTTATAAACATGATGCTCTAAAACGTATAACTGTGATGTACTGAATTTTTATTGTATTGTGGTAGTGCATCACACTCCAAATTTCAGTGCATCAAGAGTATAAATATGGTGCATAAAGGTAATAAATTAGTGTCTTATTCGTGATACATTAAATTATCTAACCGTGATGCTCTAGATTTTTTTCCATGATAGCTTAAAAAAAATAATTTTGTAAAAGAAAATTCGAATTTTTTTTTTATTTCAAAAAAAGTTTCAAAAAAAAAATTCGGAAAAAAATTATGAAAAAAATATTTTCGAAAAAAAATATTTTTTTTTTTACAAATTCGAAAAAAAATTTATTTTGGTAATTTTTTTATTAAGGAGATGATCTGGAAAAGTGATGTGTATTAATGTTGTGATAAGGTGACACATGTCACTCCCACATTCATCCCTTCTTTTTTATTTATTTTATTTTATGAAATTATTTTATTTTACCCTAACTATATATATATATATATATATATATATATATAGAGAGAGAGAGAGAGAGAGAGAGAGAGTAAGGATCGAATGAGAAGAAAACTTATAATAAGAAGAATAAAAAGTAATTTCAATCAATCATTTTAAATTAGGAAGTGAGGGCATTTTTGACTTTATATATTTCTTACTCTTTCAAATATTTGTTTCATCCTCTTTATTCTCCTCATTGTTCTCAATATAAATCGTTAATCCCTTTATTTAAATACTAGTAATAATTTTTCTGGTTCGTTCAAACACAACTCAAATATTGCATAGAAACCCGTCGTAAGTACCATGCATCTAATTTATTTTATTAAGACAAATACATGCATCAATCTAATTATTTATGCGTCAAACTTTAACTTAAGAACATACCCAATCCAATATTAACTACTATACATATTTTATGCATGCATAAAAAATTGAACGTGTTTAAAGATGAAAAAATGAACATCTTAACACTCTTTTATTATATATCAAAACCTTTGAATATGGTCATTCTTAAAAAAAACTAATTTAATGAAAAACATCAATTTACGAATACATCTAGATGCAAAAACCAATCAAGTTCAGATGCATAAGCCGGACTATGAATATGTTTAGATGCAAACCACTAATCACATGAAGATACGTACGTAAAACCGACAATGTTTGGATAATCTGATGCATATTTTTGTATGCATTTTGAATTATCTCTATACATACATTATTGTTAGACTACCTTTTAGATGCATCTATCCATCTTGCATATAAAACTATAGATTAGATGCATCATCGTTGGAAACCAATTTGCATATGTGGTCTTGTATTCTTGTTTGAAATGTGGATTAATATATTAATCAATGTATAATAAATGCCTGACTGAAATTGTCATAAATGTCATTTTTGATCTTTTGATTCACGAGGTTTTGTGGACTTCTTAACAAGTTTAGATGCATAAGTTGATGTGATCATGTGAAACAAGTTTAGATGCATGATCCTAGAAATTGGTTTAGATTAATTAGTGCACAAGCTCCTAATATTTGTAAAAAGAAACTCAACAAGATGCATGATTGAGTCTAAAAATGATATGTTTAGATGCATATATAAATCGATTTATGAAAATTGATTGAAATTATTTAAGATGCGTGATCGTTAGAAATGGATTTAAATGCATCGGCCGTGTGTTGAAAAATGGAACCCATGTTACAAAACTCGAATTCGCCTATTTTTATTCATGTTGATCATAAAGTTAAATACATGCATCTTTTCAATTGAAGGGTTATATTTAATTGTTTAGTCGTGCTTCGAAAAATCTCCCCATTATTCTGCCAAATTATTTGTCAATGCTATTGGCCAGTTTTACACGTTTACCCTTTTTTATCTATTATAATAATCTCAATTGAGTTCTTTATTACCATTTTGCCATTATTCAATCTAACCCCTTAATGCATCATCTAATGGTTATTATTAGTTCTTATTCTTCTTATTATAACTAATATTCTCATTAGATCCATACTCTATATATATATATATATATATATATATATATATATATATATATATATATATATATATATATATATATATATATATATATATATATATATATATATATATGAATGGGGTAAAATGAGAAGGGGTATTAAAATAAAGAAAAAAATTCACGTTTGGTCCCTATCGTTTACACCAAATATCAAGTTTGGTCCCTATCTCAAACTAAGTGCACAGATCGTCCCTATCATTTACACTTTGGATCAAAAATAGTTCCTATCTTGGATGGATGTTAGATTTGCCAGTTAAGTATACTTATTTGAGGGGTATTTTTGTCTTTTTGAGCTCAATTATTTCTTTTTCTTTTCTTTTTTAAATCTAACTCTCTCTCTCTCTCTCTCTCTCAAATTCTTTCTTATCTCTCTCTCTCACACACATATTTCAGTCTCTCTCTCACATGTTTTCATCTCAACCCAGATTCAATCAAAACCAAACCAAATCCTAAGCTACATAAATCCACAACCTACAAATAAGATCTGTTAAAATCATTATCCTCATCCTCAAAAAAAACCCACACCATGTTCCATCAGTATTAATACTGAACTAACCAACTAATTTTTTAATCAGTTCCAGCCCCCTTTCTTCATTCACAGCCACCAATTCCCATCTATATTCTCTCAAAACCCAACCTGTTTCTTTCAGCTTTTCTTAAAGCTGAACACACATTTCTTCAGTTTCACACGTCAGCTTATTGGCTCGAGAGAAAACTCGCGACTGAGGTGAAAGTTGTGTTCGAAGAGTTTAAAACACGCCTTTGTTTCTAGCTGCTCATGCCGGGAACGTGACCCTTGTGCGAAAGTTACTGGTAATGTGATAATCTTTTAGTGCCTTCTGATAAGAAGATTGGCGATATTGGTATGGGTGACGCACCCAGTTTTATATCATAGAAAAACATAAAACTGGGGGTAGGTATGCATTGACACTTTCAAGTCATCTCTACTCTTTTCCATTACCCAAATATAAAACCCCCCAATCTCCCATTTCCATTTCTTGAGCTTGACTAAACCACTTCCCTATAAATAAAAGCCACCTCAAGAGGATACAACCAATGTCTTGATAGATACTCAAACAAAGCCAGTTCAAAAAGTTTTTTTGTGAGCATGTGGCAGCGAAGGTGATAGTGGTGGCTAGCGTGGTTGTGGTGATGTGGTGGTCAACGCGTGGTGGAGGTGTGATAGGTGGCGCAGACCATCTCTCATCATCATTTAAGTCCTCACCACATTACTTTCCCTACCAACTGATATCACTACCACCACCAACCGTTGTCACCGGTCAAGTGCCACGAACCACCACCAACTGTGGTTGCCTCCAACCACGCCACCACACCACCACCACTCAACTGGACGCCACCACAACACCCCTCAACCAGACGCAACCACACCACCAACTGCACCACCCCTCCACTACAACACTAAAAGCATTAACCATATCCACCATCGGCAACTGTAACCCACCAATACACATACATACCTTAAAAAAAACACATATACGTACATGTGTATACATATATGGTTGTTCAATTGTGAATCTAAGCTGGGCCCAGATCTAATTGAGCTTGTGGTACCTTCGCAATGTTTGGTCTGATTTGGATTTATCAAATAAATGGTGTTCTTTCTTTCTAGTAAATTAACAGATAGATGGTAAAGAAAGAAAAGTGGGTAGCCACAATCTTCACTGATTTTGTGATTTGATTTCTGGGTTTATTAATGGTTTGAGGTTTTCGAGTTGTTGATGGTGTCGGTGATGATTTAAGGTGATGATTTTGGATCGTTCAAGTAAAGGTCTAAAAATGGTGGTGAACTGGTGATGATTTTGGATTGATTTTGAGTAGTTGGTGGTGTCTGTGATGATTTAAGGAGAGAGAGAAGAATGAAAAAAATAAAACAAAAAAGAAAATGAGTATATATATATGTGTAAAAAAACAAGTAAATGTCTAAAATACCCCTCCATTCATATCATTTAACTAGCAAATCTAACGTCCATCCAAGATAGGGACCATTTTTGATTCAAAGTGTAAACGATAGGGACGATATGTGCACTTAGTTTGAGATAGGGACCAAACTTGATTTTGGTGTAAACGATAGGGACCAAACGTGAAATTTTTTCTAAAATAAAAAGTATAGGAAGGAGAGTGACATGTGTCACTGTGCCATATCACCATGCCACATAATGATGACACCTCATTATTTTAAAAAATTCGAGTTTTTTTTAAAAAAAATTTCGAAAAAATCTTTTGACAAAAAAAAAATTTCGAATTTTTTTTTCGAAAAAAAAATTTCGAATTTTTTTTTTAAATTTCTTTCGAAAAAAAATATTTCAATTGTTTTTATAAAATTTTTAAATAAAACAAAAGATAATCTACTACATCGCGATTATATATTTTGATGTATCATGTTAATAAGTTAATGCATCACAGTAATAAGTTACTGCATTATAGTTCATCACCGAACTTAGTGCAGTAACTAATTACAGTGATGCATTAACTTCTTAAGTTGATGCATCAAATATATAACTGTGATGAAATAGATTATTTTTTACAAATTTTAAATAAAACAAAAGATAATATATTGCATCGCAATTTTATATTTTGATGCATCATGTTAATAAGTTAACGCATCACATTAATAAGTTACTGCATTATAGTTCATCACCGAACTTAATGCAGTAACTAATTATGTGATGCATTAACTTATTAAGTTGATGCATCAAACATATAACTGTGATGCAGTAGATTATTTTTTTAAAAAAATTCTGAAAAAAAACTTTTCGGAAAAAAAAAAATTTTAAAAAATTTCGAAAAAAAAATTTTCCAAAATTGTTTTTCGAAAAAAAAAATTTCCCATAAGAAAATTACGAAAACGAAATAATTTTAAAAAAAATTCGAAATTTTTTAGGTGTTGAGGTGTCATGATTATGTGGCATGATTATGTGGCATGATGATGTGGCTAAGTGACACATGTCACTCCTATAATCCTTCCTAAACTTTTTATTTTAAAGGACTTTTTAGTGTATCCCTACCCCGTATATATATATATATATATATATATATATATATATATATATATATATATATATATATATATATATATATATATATATATATATATATATATATATATATATATATATATATATATACATATCTACACTACGCTATGAGTAATACCATAATACATAAAAGCCACCATTTTATATTTCAACTTCACATGGTTTATTTTGTTAAATTATACATTTGATATAAACGCTACTTATACTTTCACTATAAACCCTAAACCTCAACCTAATCACCTTAGATTTAAACTAGGACTTACATTAACTTACCTACATCTTTAGTAACTCCATAAGTCTACCAAAATCAAACACAAAACTACCCTAAACCATTATACTAGCCGATCTACACATCTATACTACTTTAGACTTTCTAGAAATCTTAGAATTCAAACATATGCCATTTACCAATCTTGTACAACCTAAGTAATAACTACCTAGTACTAAACCTCACCCTTTTGTCTCCTTGACCAAAATTTCGCGGCTACCACTAAGGGGCAAAAGGCAAGTGTACAACTATCCCCAATTAAGACCTAGTACTATGTTTGTCCTTAGAGGATTTTTGAAGATTTACTATAGATTTGCTAGGGATCTCACCCTCTCTCTTTCGTGTATAAACCTGAACCACAAACAAAGACAATCTCAACCCTCCCCTCCTATATTTCTCCCGACACATATACATATACATACAATCTCTCCTAAACTTCATTCATGATTCAAAATCTATGCCTCAAACACATTAACTCATATCATTAACTCCTATCATTAACTCCTATCATACAAGTCTTGGACACCATGCTACAAGAAGGAACTTAGGACGTGAGAAAACACCACACTCACTAGCATTTGTGTAGATCTAAGAAGTGGTCACGAGACTACTAGTTCATTTGACATTCCTAGTTACTCATCACCTTAGCAAAACAAGTAAGTATCACCACCTTTATATCTATTTTCATTCTCTTATGAACATATAAGCATATAAACAAAATCATATGTAAACTAGGTACACTAATAAAACCTATCATATAAACAACATGCATACGTGAAACTTGATGAACAAGCCCTAGGTTATGCCCTAAAAACCCACGGCTTGATTTAATATAGGTGATATCATGATAAATTCGAACTATATAATGTTAAGATTTGCCACTTCCTAAATCTAGGTTAAACCTAGAAAACTAGAAAGCATAAGAATGCCTTAATCCTAAATAAGCTAGTGTACATTGAAAGTTATTAAGCTTATAAGCCCTAGTGAAATAATCCCACGAATTAAGCCCATAAACTAGGCCCAACTCACGGCTTGATATATTAAGCCGAGCCAATAATAGGCCCAACAGGCCCATGAACTTATTTAGCTTATTTGGTATAAGTTAGACATTGTGTAATTTTTCCTAGATCTAAACAAGCCCAAAAATCTAAGCCCACGCGAGCCCAAAACCAATCAGACCCTTAATGGGCCTTACCGAGCCCATTAAGCCCTAAAGATACTATTTGGTAACTCTTTGTGCCAAAAGTGAACTATGGTGAAAGTATAGGACTAAAATGGACAATTATAAAAGTATTATATTATTTTGCAAGTCTATAAACTTTAGGGTGCAAACCGTAACTTGTAAGCCCATTTCTAAAACTTTATAAACTTTGAGGGTCGTTTGGTAAATTGTTCTAAGTTAAAGGGGTGTTTGAATATAAGTCGAGACTTAAATATAAACACAAGGACCATTTCTACCACTTCTCGAAACATAACCAAGCCCTAGGGATTTAAATGGTAACTTGCTATAATTTTCGAAACATAGGGACTGTTTTTGCCATTTACCGAAACTCAAACGAGCCCTAAGGACTCGTTTTGCCAAAGTTCGAATCTTCTAAAACCACAGGGGCTAAAGTTGACAATTGTCGGAACATATTTAAACCCTAAGGACCTTTTATGAAACTAAATTAACCCTAGGGGTACTTTGTGACAATTACCGAAAGTAATGTGAGCCCTATGGGCGGTTTTGGAATTAACATTAACAACTAAGGACCTAACTTGCTATTAAACTAAACAAACAAACCCTAGGGGTATATTTTGCCATTATCCAAAAGTGTTATAAGCCCTAGGGGCTGTTTGGAAACTTTTATAATAATAAGGACTTAGGTGCAATTTAACTAAATTTCTATTAATATTTAATTTAATTAATAAACTATAAAGGGTTAAGTGGTAACTTGTGTAAACATGGAGGACTAATATTGAACACTTGAAACTTAAGGGGCTTTTATGAAACATTCTTTATACATAACTCTTAATTAAATAAAAATTATTTTATTTCATCTATTCTACTTTTATAATTAAAATTAAGGTAAATATACTTTATTAAATTAAAAGAGTATATTGTTCGATAACTTACTATAAGTTGAATAATTAATACAGTAAACAATTTAATAAATCTGTTATCATGCATTTCCATCACGGTATTTTTTTGTGCTTTTTGTTGTGCATTTACTGAGACCCACTTAATTACTTAGTTAATTATACTGCCTTGTGATCATACTGTTCTAGATCATTCAGTGACATCATCACTACTTCATTTCCACTGAGGTGAGTTCATGGCCCCATACTTTACTACTTTTATACTAAACTAGGGGAGAAAACATGCTACATATTTTCATGCAAACATTCACAGACAACAACTTTATTCTTGCCTATTGCGATGCCCATTGCCCGTGGACTGTAATAGTTAATTATGTGGACAGTAAGCGCGAAATGTTACAGATGGATCTATTTGGGATGGACAATCCCCGTCTGGGTGAGTAGCTCTCACTGTGCCTCGGCCGGGCCAAACAGACTTGTAACATTGTCGGATTGGGTATATCTAAGGACAATTACGAGGATGCTCTAGGGCTCCTGGCTGCGTCTAGCTTCTATTACAGGCAATAGGACTACTATAGTATATCGCTTGGTGCACTACTATGACAGTGATGTTTGGCATGGCTATACTTTTTACTAATCTCTATGAACTCAACAACTTCGTGTTGACCCCCACATTTTTTTATACATGTTTTCTCAAATAACTAAGCAAGTGTGTGTGCACTTGGACTTCCAGCATCATATATGAAGCATCATAATTACCATCGGGACAGGGTTACTACTTTGAACAATAATAAATGTTGATTTTCAGACAATCTATTTAATCTGCACATTTGATTCATGTAATAAGTTTAAATGATATTGTTACACCCTCAAATTACCAATGTATGTGAATACACGAGGATATGACTATCATGACAATCATAAGACATAGATATAAAGAACGACTATTTAAAAGCCGTTTTAAATTCATTAAGCATAAATAAACTTGTTTCAAGAAAATGTTTAGTACATCATGGTGAAATAACTCAAAGTTTCCAAATGACATAACATTTAAATTAAAGTCCTCAAAATATAGTCATGGTGATTTTATTATCTCCATGGCACAACCACGTCACTCCTCCGCCTTAACACCTGAGAAAAACATTGCTAAAACGTCAACACAAAGGTCGGTGAGTTGATAGGTTTAAATGTAGATAGTGTGATGAACCATAAGATTTTAGTTAGGCAACCGGCGTATAATATTATAACAAATACAAGATTATAATCAAATAGCATACGTTTTTAACATCCTACGTCTAAGCTCATGACACCGAAGCCTTAACCGTACTAATAAGATAATGTGAGAGCCCAAGCAAATGCCTATCCCAAAGCATTCGTAACGACTCAAATGTAAGTGTATCCGATTTGGCCACACAACCATCATTAGATAGGGAGGTCAATCCAATAGATCTATCAATAACATTTGCGCTTAGAACAAGTAATTAACAGTTCATGATAGTGGGCTAAAGCATCTAGGGATATCGCTACTTAGACATCATGTAGGTAAACGTATGAGTTTTCAGCACTTATGTTCATCCGTAAAACAAACAATGTTCTCACCCCAAATAGTTAAAAGCAATTAAAAGTGGGTCTATAATCTCACCTCGTTAAACAAGCAAGGTGATGGAAATTCGAATGTAGCTCGAGAATACGACCACGTCATCCACAACCTAGTTAAATGTAATAATCGTGTTACGACATCTATGAATAATTACTACAATGAATGCATGACATCCTAGTTGTGCTTGACGATTAATTTAGTTTAAGGAAAAAACACAACAATAATACCCGGTTATTTAATACATGGGCTTTGGGTTTAATAATACATTTTACACTTAAAATCTATGTGGTCTTATATAAACCCGGCTGTCCGAATAGCCCAAACAATCCAAAGAAAACAATGGGCTCGGCCCATTTGGTTTATTTAATCCGCCCAGGCCCACAGTCGATATAAAATAGGTGAGGGGTTGGTTATATTCATTCTTTTGTCCTCCCAATCCCACAACCAACACACACTTACCCAGATTCATAATCAAACCGTCCCATCTCTCTCTCACTCTAGAAAACTCAAATTTACAGGTTTCCATGGCTAAAAATAATACCAATCGATTTACTATCATCACAAACATGAAACCCTAGTTTGTATATCGGGTGTGGGATGTGAGTTTCATCCTAGCATCAAAACAAAATCAATTCTAGGGTTGTTTAAGGTTGATTCGGTGATGCTTTCTTCATATAAAGATAAGTATTGTTTTCTCCTCCTAATAAAACTCTAAAGATGTTTTGATTTATAGCTTTCAAACAAAAGGGATTTTTCTTGATTACCAATTCGTTTGATTTGTTAAAACAGGACACGGGGGTTCTCGATTTGATTATACATTAATTAGGGTTTTGAAATAATTGGGGGTTTTCTAAATATAACGTTTCATCATAATTAATTAGTGGTTTGGGTATCAATTTATGTTAATTTCATACTAAAACTAAGTTATAAAAATTAGGGTTTCGAATTAATTGGGGGTTTCTTTAATCTTACATTTAATTATAATTAATTAATGTTTCTAAGCATCAATTAATGTTAATTACACGATAGAATCGATTTACAAAAATTAGGGTTTCATATAATTTGTGGTTTTCATACCCCGTGAGTTTAATTAAGATTAATTAGTGTTTTTTGTTAAATGAATTGTGTTAATTTCATGATATGATTGATTTTATAAAAATTTATGGTTTCAGCAGGTTGGGTGAGTGATTTGTATGGGGGTTTGTTTGCTACTGTTATAACCATTATTGCTAGTTATCATTTCTATATGAATCATCAATAGAATGTGAAAATGTTTTCGGGTATGGTCTCGGCATATTCACTCGGGTGTCGTGGGTTTATAGAACCTAGCTATGGTCATTTGTTTATGTCTCTAATAGATCTTAGCACTTAATTGAAATGGGTTCTAAATAGCTAATCCCCTTTATTATTTGTTTTCGTAGGTAGGGTTTTGGTTTAGCAAGCACAACTATAATGTATGAAGAAATAAAGAGGAGGTGGACAGAAGACTCACAACATTAGGGTTTTTCGGCTAGTGGTTTCGAACAGGAATAGAATTCGGCTCGGTTGATTCACGGCTTCACTTAATAATGTATATTGTGCCTAGAATTTGTAATTAAAACAACATAATGTAAGCAGGAATTTTGTTTTTCAAAACCCAGATTTCTTTGATAGATTGTGTTTTGTGTTGAGGGCTGTGAAAGATGTGGTGGTATTTTAACAAGTATTTTAGTCTAAGGTTAATCTAAATCTGGTTTTGGCAAGCTTGTGACATGCCCAAAAATGGCATTTTTGGCCTGTGTGCTGGACACTTGTGGTAAGTGGGTATTAAAATATGTATTTAGGATATTCAGTTTGACTTTGGTTGACCTGAGTTTGTAACCACTTTTTTTAAGAATGAAAGTTTACATGGTTTGAATTTTGTTTTCAATTTTGGTGATTAATCTGTATACACATTCAAACTATTCGGTCCAGTAAGGTTAAATGAGCAGTTTCGGCCCAACATGGCAAACTATGAAAAACTTGTTCCAAATAATAAAACTTAGTTAACAAAACTGACTCGAGGTAGTACTATGAGAGCATTGACACAATTAAACTCAACGACGTGACAAATGTAAAAGTGGGCAACACGTATTATCGACTAACTCAAGTACATTCATAGTCGGCACAAATCGATCATATGTCTTAAAGTTACAAACAAGCACGCCTTTTACTTAAATAATAAGATGCGAAAATTCAAGTTGTTACATTCTCTCTCCCTAAAGAGGGCTTTGTCCACAAAGCAAATCGAGTAATACATTTCAAGTTGACACTATGTTAGCGAACAAGTGAGGGTACTTTTCTTTGAATTGATCCTTGTGTTCCCAACCGGTCCTCTACGTGAGTTCCAACGCACTTTAACAATTGGTATGCGATTTTGTTTGAGTCGTTTGACTTCTCGATCCATGATTTCTACGGGTTCTTCACCGAATACAAGTTTGTCGTTTAGTTGAATTTCTTCCATTAGTATATCAAGCGTTTCATCGGATAGACATTTCTTCAAGTTGCAAATGTGAAAGACATTATGCACACGATAAGTTCTTGTGGTAGCTCCAAGCGATAAGCAACGTCACCAATGCGTTGAATAATTTCAAACGGTCCAATATAACGAGGGTTTAGCTTTTCTTGTTTACCAAATCGGATTACACCTTTCTACGGTGCAACTTTCAACATCTCTTGATCTCTGACTTGGAATTCGAAAGGCTTTCGTCTTTTGTCAGCATAACACTTTTGACGATCGCGGGCCGCTTGCATACGACTCTTGATTTGAACGATCTTCTCCGTGGTATCATGAATAATTTCTGGACCAGTGAGTTGTGCATCACCAACTTCCGCCCAACAAACGGGCGAACGACATTTTCGACCGTAAAATGCTTCAAACGGTGTTGCTTTAATACTAGTGTGGTAACTATTGTTGTACTAAAATTTTATTAGCGGTAGATGTCGATCCAATCCGTTTCCAAAATCGATCACACATGCGCGGAGCATGTCTTCCAAAGTTTGGATGGTTCTCTCGCTTTGGCCATCCGTTTGAGGATGGTAAGCCATGCTCATATCCAATTGCGTTCCCAACGCTTCTTGGAGTGATTGCCAAAATCTTGAGCAATATCGGCCGTCTCGGTCCAATAGGATATAAATCGGTACTCCGTGCTTAACAACGACTTCTTTCAAGTACAATCGCGCCAACTGATCCATTTTGTCATTTTCTTTCATAGGGAGGGAAGTGTGGACTTTGTAAGGCGATCCACAATGACCCAAATTCTGTCATATCCCGCGGATGTCTTGGGTAGTTTAGTTAAAAATCCATGGTAGTTCTATCCGATTTCCACTCCGGATCCTAGGTTGGACTAGTAATCCGGAAGGCTTTTTGGTGTTCAACCTTAACTTTAGCGCAAGTTAAGCATTTTCCGACATAAGTCGCTATGTCGGCCTTCATGTTCGGCCACCAATAGAACATTTTCATGTCATGATACATTTTGTCCGATCCGGGGTGGATCGAATATTTAGACTTATGCGACTCGTGCATGATAAAAGCTCGAATGTTTCTGTAACGTGGCAACCAACTTCTATTATCAAGACACAATGTTCCATCGGCACGTGCAACAAGTTTCTTAGTAGTCATTCCACCGGCATCTTCTTTATCGATGTTCTCCACTTTGATAGCTTCTCGTTGAGCTTCTAATATTTTTGATGGTATGTTCAAGCCAATAGTCATCACCAAGGCTCGAACTCTTAGAGGTATCTCACGAGGTTTCCTACTCAAGGCATCGGCTACAACGTTAGCCTTTCCCGGCGTATAGCGAATTTCACATTCGTAATCCCCAAGTAATTCCAACCATCATCGTTATCTCATGTTAAGCTCTTTTTAGTCCAAGATGTGTTGGAGACTTTTATGGTCAGTGTACACCACACATTTGGTACCGTAAAGGTAGTGTCTCCAAATCTTGAGAGCAAAGACCGCGCCCAACTCCAAATCGTGAGTGGTGTTTCTTCATTCGGTTTTAATTGCCGGGACACGTAAGCAATAACCTTTTTCCTTTGCATAAGGACCGCGCCTAGGCCATTAATTGAAGCGTCACAATACACTTCAAAGTCTTCACTACCCTCGGGTAATGCAAGAATAGGCACATCACAAAGTTTTTTCTTAAGAGTTTGGAAAGACAATTCTTGATCGTCTGCCCAAATAAACTTCTTATTCTTTTGAGTCAATTCCGTCATAGATTTAGCGATCTTCAAAAATCCTTCGATAAATCGTCTATAATAACCGGCAAGTCCAAGGAATTAGCGGATCTCCGTGGGAGTAGTAGGAGTTTCCCAATCCTTCACCGCTTCAAACTTGGCGGGATCCACGTGAATACCACTACTATCAATCACGTGCCCGAGGAATTGTACCTTGCGAATGAAAAATTCACACTTTGAAAACTTAGCATATAATTGTTCTTGTTTCAACAATTCCAAAATTTTCTTTAAGTGTTCCTCGTGTTCTTCCTTATTACGGGAGTAAATAAGGATTTCGTCAATGAACACGATCACAAACTTGTCCAAATAAGGTTTACACACGTGGTTCATGAGATCCATGAATACCGCGGGTGCTTTAGTCAACCCAAATGACATGACTTGGAATTCAAAGTGACCGTATCGAGTTCGAAACGTCGTCTTGGTAATGTCCTCTTCTCGAACTCTAAGTTGGTGATAACCCGATCTTAGATCAATCTTTGAATAAATGCTCGAACCTTGAAGTTGATCAAACAATTCATCGATCCTTGGTAAAGGATAACGATTCTTTATGGTAAGTTTGTTCAATTCATGATAATCGATGCACATACGGAAAGGCCCGTATTTCTTCTTCACAAATAAAATCGGGGCTCCCCATGGTGAGGAACTCGGTCTATTGAATCCTTTGTCGGTAAGTTACTTTAGTTGGTCGGCTAACTCTTTCATCTCGGCGGGTGCTAATCGGTAAGGTGCTCTTGCAACGGGTGCGGCTCTGGGTGTTAGTTCAATGTGAAACTTCACTTGGCGAAGTGGTGGTAATCCGGGAAAGTCTTCGAGAAAAACTTTGGGAAAATCACGAACAATCGGAACGTATTTAATTTTCTTCTCTTCCGAATCGGCCTCTTTCTTGCTAGTAACTTGAATAAGGAAAATAGGACGACCTTCTTCGATGTACTTTCGAGCTTTAGTACATGAGATGACATTCAAATTAGTTTGGATTTTCGTGCCATTCATTTCTCAAAAGATGGTCAAGGTTCGACTTCCGTATGGAACACAGACTTGTTTTTCATGGCAAACTATCTCCGCATGGTACTTGGATAGCCAATCCATACCAACGATAACGTCAAAGCTTCCAAGCTAGATGGGTAAAAGATCGATGATAAATGGGATAATTTGTAGACTTAGGGTGAAACCCTTTAGCACGGTACTTGTAGTGATTGATTTACCATCGGCTAGTTCCACATTATAATTGACCTCTAAAGCAATGGGGTTCACATTTAGTAGTTTACTAAAGGCAATTGACGTAGAACTTCTATCCGCGCCAGAATCAAATAATATGAAAGCATAGATGTTATTGATGAGGAACGTATCGGTGACCATGTTGTTGTCTTGGATGGCCGCCTCGGCACACAAAGCATACATACGACCAGGTGCTCCCGCTTGATTCCCATTGTTTCGGCCATTTGGAGCTCCATGGTTTTGTCGGATTGTCTACGGGTTTGGTTGTTGTTATTGTTACCGTGGATTTGGTTTCCTCGGCCTTGAATGGTGGCTTTAGGGCACCTATTCTTGAAGTTCCCTTTTTCCCCACAACCATAGCATGTGACATCCGCGTATTGCAGATTTTGAGTTTCCGGAGCCCTTTGGTTTGTGGGCTTCGGAGCACTACGACAATCCTTAGCAAAGTGTTCGGTTTGCCACAATTGTGGCACGTGCTTCTACAAGCTCCATTGTGATGCTTGCCACACTTGCCATAAAATGGTAATCTCCCTTGATAGCCAGATCCTCCTTTCACATTAAACACCTTCGCCACATCTTGGCGCTTGTTAGGTTGGTCACCATGATTAGGCCTATGGCTTCCTTCCCATTTTCGCTTATTATCACCAAACTCCAAAGTAACGGATTCCATTAAGCCATCCGCCATCTCAATGGCCTCATTAAAATCGGTAGGTTTTGAAGAAATCACATCTCCTTGGATTGAGGATGGCAATCCAACAATGAACCTTTCAACGGCACGTGTCTCACTTGGTATCATCTCGGGACACATCAATCGCAACTCTTGGAATCGTTGAGTGTAAGCCGTCAAATTAACCCCATGCACACGGAGGTTCCGTATCTCGACTTCCAACCGTTTCATTTCATTCCTAGGACAATACTTTTTTAGGAGCATTCCCGTGAAATGTGCCCAAGGAGTAACATTAGTCGCTTCCAAACTTACGGCTTTAACATGAATGTTCCACCATGTCAAAGTACCATTAAAAAGAGTTCCAAACTTCACCTTGTCGTTCTCGGCGACATTACTCACACTAAATTGAGATTCAAGTCTCTCAATGCAACGAGCAAGACCTACGGCACCTTCGGTACCATTAAAGGTACTAGTAAAGCATGAGCGAAATTCTTTGTACGAACACGTGCGAGTAGTAGTTGCCAGGATTTACACTCGATTGGTTTCTTCTTGAGTGCTTCGAGTGGTCTCGGCGGCGGCAAGAGCGGTGGCAACTCCATCGGCTATCATTTGGCTTAAGACCGCCGGATCAATAGCAATGGGTGCGGCTGGATTTTGATTGGCCCTAGTGTTGCAGGTAGTGCGTACCATAGTCCTATAACGATAACGAAGAATCATGACAAGGTTAGAATCACAAGTCCAAAATGTTAGAGAGTACAAAGCATGACACAAGTATGATATCACAAACAAATGACGAAGATGTTCACAAGTTATGTAGTGCAAGGATAATTCATTCCACGATTCAAATGAGTTCAAAGGAATCAAATACATAGTCTAGAAATTTAAAGGTTACAATACATAAATGGAAAAATGGGAATGACGTGCAACATGAATCGACTAAGAATCACTCTAGTCGTAACGACGCTCGAGGGCCTCAATCCTCTCGGAAAAATCAATCAATGCCCTATGCATGAGAGTGCGCAAAGCTCTAATCTCGTAATGTTGGTCCTCTAGTCTTCGAGCAAGTCCCGCGACACGATCGGGTGCGGGTGGTGCATTCCTACCTAAATCCGCGATGACCTTCGCATAGCAAGTCTCAAGCCTAACCAACTACTCATAAGACAATCCACCCAAATTACGAAGAACGTGTGTCGCATTGCTTCGAAGTGTAGCAAGTCGAGCAAAGCGGTGAGGAGTAGGTATCCCGCGTGCTTCGGTGGTCGTGGAGCTCTCGGCTCCATTCAAGCCATATGGTGGCGGTGGAGTAGGCATCATTGTTCGAAATGGGGAATCATGCCTTGGGGGCACCTCCGAGGGTGGTGGCTTCAAAGACATGTGTACGGTGCAAGTGGGAGTTGAGTCCAAATGCCTCGAAGCTAGCTTTTTCCCTATGATCGAGGTCTCACCGACATCCTTGCTGTGTGATGCTTGCGATGTCTCTTTTGAGCAAGAGTGGATGGGGTGGATGGAGGGGTCATGGGTTCCTTGTCACGCCTTTTGTAGCATCTCAATGATGGTGGTGAAGGGGTGTAGGTGCACGGACAATCGGCTCTCCATGAGTGGCTTCTTTAGACAATGATGACATGCGTGAGGAGTCTCTCGTAGGGGAATCTCCGATGAACACAAGTCGTGCTCCATTGGCGGACGAGCTCACGAGGTACAATGATTCTTCGGATGAGGTAGACATAGCACTGTCAATTAAAAGGCACGTATAAGAAATAAATCCGATTTTAAAATTATGTATGTTTTAAGCTCAAAGTTATCATGGCACAAAACATTTAGCAAAGAATTTCAAATAAGTGTCGAAATAAAATCGTTAGCGTATACTCATAAGTTAAGTCACTTAGCAATTTAAGCGGTCAAAGTAGCATGGCAACAATGCATGAGATAATATAACTCACAACTTACTTGTATCGAAGACGTGGAGTGAAGTGGCCCATGGAGATGGAGAGATAGTTATAGTCTAGTGTTAGTCTTTTGCAAAAATTTCATTTTTGACTCAACGTTTGTAAAAATGATTTTTATAAAAGCAACCTAGTTCTCTATAACCACGTCTCTGATATCAATCTGCCACACCCTCAAATTACCAATGTATGTGAATACACGAGGATGTGACTATCATGACACTCATAAGACATTGATATAAAGAACGACTATTTAAAAGTCTTTTTAAATTCATTAAACATAAATAAACATGTTTTAAGAAAATGTTTAGTACATCATGGTGAAATAAATCAAAGTTTCCAAATGACATAACATTTAAATTAAAGTCCTCAAAAGATAGTCATGATAATTTTATTATCTCCATGGCACAACCACGTCACTCCTCCGCCTTGACACTTGAGAAAAACATTGCTAAAACGTCAACATATAGATCGGTGAGTTTATAGGTTTCAATGTAGATAGTGTGATGAACCATAAGATTTTAGTTAGGTAACCAACATATAATCTTATAACAAATACAAGATTATAATCAAATAGCATACATTTATAACATCCTACGTCTAAACTCATGACACCGAAACGTTAACCGTACTAACAAGATAATGTGAGAGCCCAAGCATCCCAAAGCATTCATAACGACTCAACTGTAAGTGTATCCAATTTGGCCACACAACCAACATTAGATAGGGAGGTCAATCCGAATAGATCTATCCATAACATTTACGCTTACAACAAGTAATTAACGGTTCATGATAGTGGGCTAAAGCATCTAGGGATATCGCTACTTAGACATCATGTAGGTAAACGTATGAGTTTTCATGGCACTTATGTACATCCATAAAACAAACAATGTTCTCACCCCAAATAGTTAAAAGCAATTAAAAGTGGGGCTATAAATTCACCTCGTTAAACAAGCAAGGTGATGGAAATTCGAATGTAGCTCGAGAATATGACCAAGTTATCCACAACCTAGTTAAATGTAAATCTATGAATAATTACTATAATGAATGCATGGCATCCTAGTTATGCTTGACGATTAATTTTGTTTAAGGGAAAAACACGACAATAATACCCGGTTATTTAATACATGGGCTTTGGATTTAATAATACATTTTACACTCAAAATCTGTGTGGGCTTATATAAACTCGGCTGTCCAAACAGCCCAAACCATCCAAAGAAAACAATAGGCTCGACCCATTTGGTTTATTTAACCCGCCCAGGCCCACAATCGATATAAAATAGGTGAGGGGTTGGTTATATTCATTCTTTTGTCCTCCTAATCCCACAACCGTCCCATCTCTCTCTCTCACTCTAGAGAACTCAAATTTACAGGTTTCTATGGCTAAAAATAATACCAATCGATTTACTATCATCACAAACATGAAACCCTAGTTTGTATATCGGGCGTGGGATGTGAGTTTCATCCTAGCATCAAAACGAAATCGATTCTAGGGTTGTTCAAGGTTGATTCAGTGGTGTCATATAAAGATAAGTAATGTTTTCTCCTCCTAATAAAAGTCTAAAGATGTTTTGATTTATAGTTTTCGAACAAAAGGGATGTTTCTTGATTACCAATTCGTTTGATTTGTTAAAACAGGACATGGGGGTTCTCGATTTGATTATAAATTAATTAGGGGTTCGAAATAATTGGGGGTTTTCTAAATCTAATGTTTCATCATAATTAATTTGTGGTTTTGGGTATCAATTTATGTTAATTTCATACTAAAGCTACTTATAAAAATTAGGGTTTAGAATTAATTGGGAGTTTCATTAATCTTACATTTTATTATAATTAACTAATGTTTCTAAGCATCAATTGATGTTAATTACACGATAGAATCAATTTACAGAAATTAGGGTTTCATATAATTTAGGGGTTTTCATACCCGTGAGTTTAATTAAGATTAATTAGTGTTTTTGTGAAATGAATTGTGTTAATTTCATGATATGATTGATTTTATAAAAAGTTAGGGTTTCGGAAGGTTGGGTGAGTGATTCGTATGGGGGTTTGTTTGCTACTGTTATAACTATTATTGCTAGTTATCATTTCTATATGAATCATCAATAGAATGTGAAAATGTTTTCGGGTATGGTCTCGACATATTCACTCGGGTGCCGTGGGTTTATAAAACCTAGCTATGGTCATTTGTTTATGTCTCTAATAGATTTAGCACTTAATTGAAATGGGTTCTAAATATCTAATCCCCTTTATTATTTGTTTTCGCATGTAGGGTTTCGGTTTAGCAAGCACAACTATAACGTATGAAGAAATAAAGAGGAGGTGGACAGAAGACTCACAATAGTAGGGTTTTTCGGCTGGTGGTTTCGAACAGGAATAGAATTCGGCTTGGTTGATTCACGACTTCACTTAATAATGTATATTTTGCCCAGAATTTGTAATAAAAACTGCATAATGTACGCAGGAACTTTATTTGTCAAAACCCAGATTTCTTTGATAGATTGTGTTTTGTGTTGACGGCTGTGAAAGATGTGGTGGTATTTTAACATGTATTTTTAGTCTAGGGTTAATCTAAAACTAGTTTTGGCAAGCTTGTGACATGTCCAAAAATGGCATTTTTGGCCTGTGTGTTGGACACTTGTGGTAAGTGGGTAGTAAAATATGTATTTAGGATTTTCAGTTTGACTTTGGTTGACCTGAGTTTGTCACCACTTTTTATGAGAATGAAAGTTTACATAGTTTGAATTTTGTTTTCAGTTTTGGTGATTAATCTGTATATACTTTCAAACTATTCGGCCCAGTAAGGTTAAATGGGCAGTTTCGGCCCAACTTGGCAAACTATGAAAAACTTGTTCCAAAGTAATAAAACTTAGTTAACAAAACTGACTCGAGGTAGTCCTATGAGAGCATCGACATAATTAAAATCAACGACTGATATGAGCTTAAACTCATATCCTTTTATCAATAAATAACCCTAAAACATGAAGCAAAATACTAATTTATCTTGCAAAAACAGTATTATGTGGTATGTTTGTGTTTGTGTACACTTGTGTAGGTAAAAGGATACATTTTCAAGCAAACAAGGAAAAATCAAGCTCAAATGGATGAAAAAGACAAAGAAGGATCAAAAGTGACAAGACTTTGAAGTACAAGGACCTATCTTGACAAATTGCCAAAACTGAAGGACTAAAGTGCAAATATTGTAAAAAGTCAAGATCAAAGTCAAAATTGGTCAACTATCAAGTCAACAAAGTCAAAGGATCAATTCAGCTCAAAGATGAAGTTTGGAGGACTAAAAGTGCCAAAGAAATGAAGTTACAAGCTTTAAATGCAATCTGCCAAAGTCCAAGGGCTGAATCTGCCAATGTTGGAAAGTTATATTAGCTTAATCCATGTGAAACAAGTGTGGGCCAATAAGAAGAGAGTATACATTGCACACGGATTGCCACCTAAGGGCAATTAACGTCCACTATCAGCCGCCACATTAATTAACCAAATCTCAATAGTTCCATCCGTGTGAATTTATTTCCACCATTCAGAATCTGCCACGTATCTTCTTCAAACAACCAAAAACATTTCCAGGATCGTTTTTGAGCTACAATCAATTTCATGAAAAGATGTAAACACCAAAAGTGCTTATTTTGGAGAGACGAACACAATGGTAACAACCAATCAACATGAAATCCACTCTAGAAGAAAGCCCAAATTGGTGTTCTTACCTTGAAGATGAGTTTTGCAGAATCATGCCACGTGGAGACCTGGGATTGGTCTCAACACGTCATCATCCCCAACAAACTTCCTCTTCATGTCTATAAATAGCCTGCTAGTCCTCATTTGTAACAAGTAGTTAAATTTTGTAAAAACACACACTTCTCAATTTCCTCTCATTTTTCTTCCTTTTTACCCTAACTACTCAAGAGTCTGACAAACTCTTGAGTTAGTTAGTTAGTTAGCTTCATTCCAACAACTTTGTAACAACTTTCATTGAATAAAATTTGAATTCTACTTTTCCCGCCAAATCTCATACTCATCTTACTGTTCATATCCTGCTCCTATTTGATCATTGTGTTGCTGAATTGAGTTTGTTATGATCATTGAATGATCATAACTGAATTTGAAGAAGTTTGGTAGCTGTTTGAGTGATTGCAGTTCAGACATTAGCCTTTTTGAAGATTTCAAGCCATTTTGATCATTTATGTTGATTAGTAGCTGTTGTTGATAGTTGATTAATGATCTAGTGATAAGGTGGTGGTTATCACTAGGGTAAGAGAGTTCAGCACTCCTCTTCTTCCCAATGGATTACTACAAAAGGTTTTAAAGTTCTGATTTTGGTTCACCTGAATTTGTCAAATGCATGCTACATTTCCTAGTGTAATCTTGTTGTTTGCCTGATAAAAGTTGTTAGTTTAGCTGGTTGTTGGTTTGTTTACTTGATTGAAGCTTAAATCTTGTTTTTCTGCTTATAGGTTTTTGGATTAAGTTCTAGTCATAGCTTATCTTCAATCTATTTTAGTACTTGCATCTTAATTGAGTAATTGTTGTTCTTAGTTCTTATTTGTTGCCTTATAACATATCATTTGGTGTCTCAAGTTTGGTAGTAAAAAGCTTTTCATTCAGTTTAATCCAGCTATTAAAAGTCTTTGGAAATTTTCTCAAATCTCAGATAAGGAGTGCTTGGTACTAGTTGATTAAGAGTTTTCAAGTGTTGGATTTTGGAAAGTAGATGTTCATTTCAAGTTGATAGGTCATATTAAAGTGTTTTTAGACAATTTCAAGTCAAATAACTGGTCAAAAAGGCAAATGGCAATAAAAAGTGTAGGTTAAGTTTCATTCAGATTTGCTCTTAAAAAGTTCTCATTTTCTTTTGGCTGGCATTTGATTGATTGTTGATGAAATTGCACCAAACTTGTTCTCAATTGTAGTTAACATCATAAAGTTTCAGATTCCAAAAGCTTTTAATACAGTTTTCAATAAGCCAAGAGAAATAAGCAAAATCATGAAAAGCTGAGTTGAGGCATGTTTCTGTAACTTGAAACTGCATTTTTGTATCTCTTGATTCTCTTCATTAACCTAGCCATTTTATTACACAAATCTACTTAGAATATGGAGTTACATGATTTTTGAAAGTTTCAGCTTTTTGTCAAAAAAGTTTGGTCAACGCCTGGTCAACGATAAGCACATTTTAGCTTAATTCAAATTCCCAGCTTAATACTTGATGAAATTTGTTCTAGTTTGATTTCCCGTTCATCATTTGAGTTGTTTAATCAGTTTTGGCAAGAAAATCAAGTTGTGCTTGTCTGGTTTGTTCTATAGCTTATTTTGGGCTTATCTTGAAATGCTTATTTGCTTATTTTGCATTTTCAGTCAAAGTCCTCTTACAGACATAGCTTATTTTGGATTTAAAATGTTTTGCAATTGGTCTCATTGATTTTGGTCCAGTAATAAGCTCAAACGAGCTTATTTTCCTTTCAAACCCGTTTTTGCTTAACAAGTTTCTGAAATTGCAATTTGGACCTTGATGTTTTAAGCAGTTTCTAATCTTGGCTAATCTTCATTGTTTTTAGGGTTTTCACACATAAGTCCTTATAGTTTTGAATTGGTTAAAATCAGTTAGTAAGTTTGTTAATTTTGTTACTATTGGTTAGTTTGTTACTAGTTTTACATTTTAGATCCTTGTAGTTTACTGATTTTCATTTTCAGTCCCTAGACTTGTTAGAATTTTCATTTCAAGCATTTTACTTTCCTAGAATTTACATTTTCAGTCCTTTAAGTTTCAAATTTTACATTTTGAATATTACTTGAATAAAAATTTGGTAATTGCACTATGTTTTACATATAAGTAGGTAATATTTTTCAGTTTTACAAGGCTTTGTTGAATAAGCAAATAGAATATCCAAAAAAGATTGACAACCAAAAACAGTTAAAAACCCAATATTGGTTGGACTTTCAATTAGCAAGAACTGAGAAAAAACGAACTGCATTATACACAATTTCAAATGGCGCCGCTGCCGGTTCTTTGACTTTACGAGAGACTATCGATTGACGGTTTTCATTGGCTTTTGGGATCCGTTCACCTTGTGAACGTTATTTTTACGTATCATAAATCAAAAACAAATAAAAAATCAAAAATATAAAAATATATAAAAACTAAAAAATTAACAAAACAATTCTTTTCCTAAAGAATTGACCAAAAAAATTAAAAAATCCAAAAAGCAATATTTTTCCTAAGAGATTGCACCCAAAAATATATATTATTGGATTCTCTCGGTTTTTATGTACATATAGTATTTTCTCTTAAAAACTCATAAATACAAAAATATTTTCCATATATTATTATAAGTAAATACGTATACGTATAAGAACAACCAACATACATATTCTCCATAAGTATTGCCGAGGCAATACACCCTGTTGAGGGGCGTTCCAGTCCTTGATACGTGTATCGATCAAACAAAATAAAGCAAGAATAGATAAATACTCTCAATAAGCAACAATTCGAAGAATACGAACATTTAAGTGAATAGAAAGGCGATGTGCTATAAAATGCCATCTAAGGGTCAATAGGTACTTAAGTGCTTCGCGCCACCTAACCCCCCGTTCACCTGTAAGTATTCTAAGAAGGAAGGCTTCATTCAGGGTCTTGCACCAAAGTAGTACATAAGTATATTGTTATTTTCTTGTGGATATTTAATATTGAAACTCGAAGAGGATAATCCATTTCTCTTCAAAGTCACACGAGAGCTTCTCTCTCATTCCTCGTATTGAGTTGCATGCTCACTCGCGGGCATGCACAAATACCGATTGGTGTACAACCTCTTCCTCCGAAAAGGAAGAAAAAGAGAAAGAGTAAGACCACCATCGTCCACCAAGCCGATCACGAGAATCGTGCTTTGACTCCTCCACCATAAGAAGCCATGGCTATTGATAATCGCTCTTTGTTGGAACGTATGCAAACCAATATTCATGGATATGCTAGTGCTATTAAGATTCCCGACTTTCCCGCAAACACATTTGAGCTACATACATCTATGATTACTATGGTTTCACAATCACCTTTCTTTGGTAACAAGAATGAGGATCCTCATGCTCACCTTAAGAGATTCCTTTCTCTTTGCAATACCATTAAGCATAATGGAGTTCCACATGAGGTCATTAGGATGATGTTAGTATCATTTTCCTTAGAGGGACTCGCTAAGCATTGGTTAGACACCCAACCACCTGATAGTATCACCACATGGGATGGTTTCACCACTAAGTTTTTGAACAATTTCTTTCCTCCACATAAGACTATGGCTTTGAGGACTTTAATTATAGGCTTTCAACAAAAACCTAGTCAATCCTTTAGTGATGCTTGGGAAGAGTATAGTGAGTTATTGAGGAGATGCCCTAATCATGGATTGGATCATGTTCACCAAATCAATATCTTCTATAATGGCCTTAAATCTCACCACCAAGATTCACTCAATGCTTCCGCGGGAGGGAATATTCTTCTTAAAACCTACCAAGAGGCTTTGGACATCATAGAGACTAAAGCAATGGTTCAAACAAACAATCAATTTGAAGAAAGGGTTCATGTTATCCAAAACAATTCTCAAACCCCTTGTGACAACCAACTCCTCAAATTTCAACAAGAGCTCCTTCAACAAGTCAAACAAGGACAACAAGAAATGACTCAAGAGATAGTTCAAGCCCTTAAGACCGTTTCATTGAACAATTCTTCAAATAATGTGAATGCCATTACTCTTTCTTGTATCACTTGTGGAGGTCCCCATTCTTATGAACAATGTGATAAGGTGCAAGTTTATCAAGGGGAATGCTATGCTTACCAAGAGGAACATCGTGAACACTTCAAGCCAAATATCAATCCAAACAACCTTTCTTACAAATCCCAAAACTACCTTACTCCACCCGGATTCCCACCCCAACCACCCACCTAAAATCAACAAAATCCACCTCAAATTTTACCAAGGAATCAAGGGCAAAGACCACCTTACCAAGGAAATAATTACAAGTCACCCAATCAATTTCAACCTCAAGCAAATACCTTTTATCCACCCAATCAAGGATTTAATGCCCAACCTTTACCTTTCCAACCTCAAGGTTTTCAAGGTTATGTGCCACAAGATTATAACACAATGGATCTCTTGCAAAAAATGAATCAAGAGAATGAAAGGAAGTTCCAAGCTATGGAGAAGAAAATGAATGACCAAATCAATAGGGTTTTAGTCGCATTAAATCAAAGACCACAAGGGGCTTTACCTTCCAACAAGGAGTGGAACAACAACAAAGGATCCTTCACCTCCTAAACCTACTATTGTTCAACCCACTTGTGCTCCTACTTGTAACAAGCCTTCTACTTCTACTTCACCTCCTCAAAATGCTCCTATTCACTCAAACACACCTTCTCAACCTCCTCATACTTCTCCTTTATCTTCCACACTTCCCAATGAAGAAGCTAACAAAGACAAATCTTCCACTACAACACCTATTCCACCTACACCAAAACCTACTCTTCCATATCCTTCAAGGTTGAAAAAGGACAAGTTAAAGAACAAGGATGACATCCAAGTCTCCAATTTCTTAAGGATGTTCAAGCAACTCAACATCAATATATCCTTTGCGGAAGCTCTTGCTTATATGCCAAAGTTTGCTAAGATGTTCAAGGATTTGCTCTCAAACAAAGAAAAATTGGTTGATTTGCCCAACACATCCCTTAATGAAAATTGTTCCGCGGTGTTACTTAAAACCTTACCAACAAAACTCGGAGATCCGGGGCGATTCTTGATACCTTGTAATTTTCCTGGTGTTGAAAATTGCATGGCTTTGGCGGATCTAGGGGCGAGCATAAACCTCATGCCTTTATCGGTTTGGAAACAACTATCTCTTCCCGAGCTCACTCCCACTAGGATGACTCTTGAACTAGCCAACCGAACCATAGCTCACCCCGTAGGTATAGCGGAAGATGTGTTTGTAGGTGTGGATAAGTTTACCTTTCCGGCCGACTTTGTAGTGGTTGATTATGACATGGATCCTAGAGTGCCTTTGATTGTTGGTAGACCGTTTTTTAAAACGCGTCGTACCGTGATAGATGTGGCGGAAGGAGAATTAATTATGAGAGTAGAAGATGAGAGAGTGGTGTTTAAGTTAGGGAAAGTTTTTTATAGGAAAGAGGTTAAGGAGTCTAGGCCTTGTGAGACTATTAACATTGTTGATGTGCTAGATGAAGTGTGTAATGAACACTTTCATGATGCTTGTAAGAGTACTAGTGATGAGATGCCCCATGTTGAAACCGTGGCCTCAATTGCTCCTTCTTTAACACCTTTTAGAGAGAGTGATTTCCTCTTGGAGGAATTTGAGTCAAACTTTCTTGGTGATGATGATTCTCCCATCATTTGGGAAGAAGATATTCTTACAATCCAAAAGTTGCTCAATGAGGACCCTATTCCTTCTCCTATTCCACAAGAGATTACCATTGAGGAACCTTCCATAGTAAAATCTTCCATAGAGAGTCCACCTCCCATTGAACTTAAGGACCTTCCATCCCACTTAGAGTATGCTTTCTTAGAGGGCAAAGACCAATTACCGGTGATCATTGCTAAAGAGTTGAAAGAGGATGAGAAGGAGCAACTTATTGAAGTTCTTAAGAAACACAAGAAAGCCTTAGCATGGAAAATATCCGACATAAGGGGAATTGATCCACATTTTTGCACACATAAAATCCTTATGGAGGATGATTATAAACCCGCCATTCAAAACCAAAGGAGAGTTAACCCAAAAATCCATGAGGTTATTAAGAAGGAAGTGATTAAACTCTTAGATGCGGGTATGATTTACCCCATTTCCGACTCTCCATGGGTTAGCCCGGTTCATTGTGTTCCAAAGAAGGGTGGAATCACCGTGGTGCCTAATGAGAACAATGAGCTTATTCCCACGAGACTTGTGACCGGTTAGAGAGTTTGCATTGATTATAGAAAACTCAATGAGGCAACTAGGAAAGACCATTTCCCGCTTCCCTTTATGGATCAAATGCTTGAACGCTTAGCGGGAAATGAGTAATATTGTTTTCTTGATGGCTTTTCGGGTTATTTTCAAATACCCATTGACCCTAAGGATCAAGAAAAGACCACATTCACTTGTCCCTACGGTACATTTGCTTACAAGAGGATGCCTTTTGGCTTATGTAATGCACCGGGGACGTTTCAAAGGTGCATGATGGCGATTTTCCATGACATGATAGAGCAAACCAAGGAGGTTTTTATGGATGATTTTTCTGTCTTTGGAAATTCATTTAGCTCATGTCTCACCAATCTTGAGAGAATGCTTAAGCGTTGTGAGGAAACACGTTTGGTGCTTAATTGGGAGAAATGTCACTTTATGGTGAAAGAGGGGATTGTTTTAGGACACAAAATATCCAACAAGGGATTAGAAGTTGATCGAGCTAAAATTGATGTGATTGCTAAGCTTCCCCCACCCACCTCGGTTAAAGGTGTGAGGAGTTTCTTAGGTCATGCGGGCTTTTATAGGCGCTTTATACAAGATTTTTCTAAGATAGCTAAATCGATGACTCACCTCTTGGAGAAAGAGGCTCCTTTCATTTTTAACCAAGATTGTTTGGCCTCTTTTGAGACTCTTAAGGAAAAATTGACTAAGGCTCCCGTTTTGGTTTCTCCAAATTGGGAATTACCTTTTGAGCTTATGTGTGACGCTAGTGATTATGCGGTGGGGGCCGTCTTAGGACAAAGAGTTAATAAGCATTTTCAACCTATACACTATGCGAGTAAAACCATGACCGGTGCACAACTTCATTACACTACCACGGAAAAAGAGTTGCTTGCTATAGTATATGCTTTTGAGAAGTTTAGACCATATCTTGTGCTTTCCAAAACCATAGTGTATACGGATCATTCCGCTCTCAAGTATCTTATGACCAAACAAGATGCTAAGCCTAGGCTTTTGAGATGGGTTTTGTTGCTTCAAGAGTTTAAGATAGAGATTCGTGATAAGAAAGGGGCTGAGAATTTAGCGGCGGATCACTTGAGTAGACTTGAGCATCCTTTTCAAGGAGATTTACCACACCAAGAAATCAATGAATCCTTTCCATTAGAGGAGCTCATGTCTATCTCTTCCCAAGAGGATGCCACACCTTGGTTTGCGGATATCGCAAACTATCTTGTGGGCAATGTGCTTATTGAGGGTCTTACTTATCAACAAAAGAAGAAGTTTCTTAAGGAAGTTAGGTATTACTTTTGGGATGATCCATATCTTTTTAGGCAATGTGCGGACCAAATCATTAGACGGTGTGTAGATGGGCTCGAGGCATTTAAGATCTTAGAGGCGTGTCATAAAGGACCTACGGGTGGACATTTTAGGCCTAACTATACCGCCAAGAAAGTCTTTGATTCGGGTTACTATTGGCCTTCCATTTACAAAGATTCCCATGAAATGGTGAAATTTTGTGATGTGTGTCAAAGACAAGGAAAAATTACACAACGTGATGAGATGCCACAAAATTTTATCCAAGAGTGTGAGATATTTGATGTGTGGGGCATTGATTTCATGGCACCTTTTCCATCTTCTAAGGGAAACAAGTATATACTTGTGGCGGTGGATTATGTGTCTAAATGGGTGGAGGCTAAAGCCTTACCTACCAATGATGCTAGAGTTGTTGTGAAGTTTTTGAAACAATTGTTTGCTAGATTTGGTGTACCTCGGGCCATCATAAGTGATCGTGGTACGCACTTTTGTAATGATCAATTCACGAGAGTTATGAAGAAATATGGAGTGAATCATAGACTTTCTACCGCGTATCACCCTCAAACAAATGGTCAAACCGAGGTCACAAATCATGGTTTAAAGAGAATTTTAGAGAGAACCGTGGGAGAGCATCGAGCTTCTTGGTCGGATAAGCTTGATGATGCTTTGTGGGCGTTTAGGATGGCTTTTAAAACACCAATTACCAATGATGCTAGAGTTGTTGTGAAGTTTTTGAAACAATTGTTTGCTAGATTTGGTGTACCTCGGGCCATCATAAGTGATCGTGGTACGCACTTTTGTAATGATCAATTCACGAGAGTTATGAAGAAATATGGAGTGAATCATAGACTTTCTACCGCGTATCACCCTCAAACAAATGGTCAAACCGAGGTCACAAATCGTGGTTTAAAGAGAATTTTAGAGAGAACCGTGGGAGAGCATCGAGCTTCTTGGTCGGATAAGCTTGATGATGCTTTGTGGGCGTTTAGGACGGCTTTTAAAACACCAATTGGTTGTACGCCTTATAGGCTTGTTTATGGAAAAGCGTGCCACCTCCCATTTGAGTTAGAGCATAAGGCATCTTGGGCTCTCAAGTGGGCTAACTTTGATTTAAACCAAGCCGGTTCCCATAGGAAAGATCAACTCAATGAGATGGATGAATTGAGAGCCAATGCCTATGAAAATTCTTTGCTTTACAAGGAAAAGACAAAGAAATTGCATGATGCTAAGATCAAGAATCGTGAGTTCAAAGTTGGAGAGCCGGTTCTCCTCTTTAACTCAAGATTGAAACTTTTTGCGGGCAAGCTTAAGTCAAGATGGTCCGGTCCATTCACTATTACTCAAGTGTTTCCATATGGAACTCTTGAGTTTTCACAACCCGATGGTCCAAATTTTAAAGTGAATGGTCACCGTGTTAAGCATTACTTTGGGGAGGACATTTCCGTTGAAATGGTCCAAGAGATCCCCATTTTCCCTATGAATTAATTCATTGAGGGACGAGTCGAGCTAGAGACTCATTAACTCAAGCATCGTATAACTAGGTTTAGAGTGTTGTAGGTTAGAAATAAAGGTATAGACTTGGAGATAAGTGTAGAGGAGACCTTCTTTTGTCTTCATGATTGTTTGTAGGGTTGCTCACTCATCTCATGCTTTGGAGCTTATGGATGAGGCCCTTGTATCCGGTTCACTTCGTGACTATAGTGATTTTTCATTGACACCTTGTGCTTAAACATGATTTCACTAATAGTTGTCCTTTCCTTAACTTGGGTTAAGCAAAGTCTATTCATTGTCATAAGTGTAGGGGAAGTTTTTATACTTCCATGCTCTTAAACATTGAGGACAATGTTTAGCTTAAGTGTAGGGGGGTCTTCTATCGAAGTGACCTTACCTAGAACTTGTCATTGTCTTGCATGATAACATGGAAAATTGATTTTACAACATTTTTCAAATTTTTGATCTACTTTGGCCACCAAAAATATGCATTCATAATTTTTGCATCAATCATTTTGCATAATACATTTGCATTGTATATATTTCTTCTTTTATTTTTCATCAAAAAAAATATATAAAAAAGAAAAATATAATAAAACATGGTTTTAACAAGTTTAGACTTCTTTGACATATTAGGCCCGCCATAGATATTTTGACTCAACCCGAGTTTGCTTATCTTAGCACTCTCTAGCTAGTATCCTTAACCATGTAGTCCTTCATTGGTCTATTAGGCTAAGCATCCACCAATTTCATTATTTGAGATTTTAAATTTGTGGAGAATGGGAAATGATAGAGTTGAAGAAAGTGTAAAAGGGCTAGATAAACTTCATGATAATTACTTGTGGCTAAACCCTTCTCTTCTTAACCTCTATTTTCTTCGCATGTATATAATTGTTAATAAATAATCAAGAACGCTTTTAATTGGTTTGTAATCTCTTATGCATTTTTGGCTAATCATTCATGGTTGATATAAGTACGTCTTAAGATTCTAAGTTAGAACGTTTTATGTGTACTAGACTTATGTCATGCTCAATATTTAGCGGGTGTTTTTCCTTTTATTCTTTTGAACTTTCTTTGTGAGGAATAAAGAAAAATAAGAGCGGCTTATGAAAAAATGAGTGGCTAGAAAAAAAAGAAGAAAAAGAAAAAGAAAAGAAAAAAATATATATATATATATATATACAAGACTCCCAAGAGGGGCAGTGCGGTGTTAATTATAGTGACTATTGAGTTCCAATATTACCTTAACGGGTTGCGGGGATTCAATAGATTGCTCCAATCCATTATTGCCTTGACGGTTTGCGGGGTTGAAGATCCAAAGTCTCAAAAAGATGGCGGATGTAAATTATTGCGTGAGTTTTATTTTTCTTTCCATAGCGAGTGTGTAGCTACTTATGAAAGCATAACATGAGGATTTTACACATAAGGCGAATGACTTATTACTCTTGAAACGGACTTGTATTAATTGTGAGCGGTTTTTCAAGTAATGGATGAGAGGATTACTTAGGATTAAAACCGTGCTTCCTTATTTTTGGATTTTACACTTCTTATACTTCACACTTGAATAAATGACAAATTTGCCCACAAGCAATTTGCTCAAATAATAACCGGTTCCACATTTAATTGTCATGAATAAGTTGATGCATTTTTTACTTGTGAATGCAATGATCCCATTTTTAAGCTTGGTATGGGGAAAGTGAAACTTGAGGGTGATAAATGTCCATGGTACCCAAGCCCTAATCTAAGCCATTGAATTCTTTATGAGGTATTTCCATCAAAACCATTTCAAGAAAAAGCAAAAAAAAGATATAGATAGAATTGTATTTTGTTCATTGCATTATTAAAAATCAAATCATGCATCATGTAGTTTAGAGTAGTATAGATGCATCTCATATGGCCAAGGTGGGTTAATTATGAGGGAAATGTAAATTTGAGCTTTAATATATAATATTGCATGAGGACATGACAATGTTCAAGTGTAGGGGATTTGATATGAGCTTAAACTCATATCCTTTTATCAACAAATAACCCTAAAACATGAAGCAAAATACCAATTTATCTTGCAAAAACAGTATTATGTGGTATGTTTGTGTTTGTGTACACTTGTGTAGGTAAAAGGATACATTTTCAAGCAAACAAGGAAAAATCAAGCTCAAATGGATGAAAAAGACAAAGAAGGATCAAAAGTGACAAGACTTTGAAGTACAAGGACCTATCTTGACAAATTGCCAAAACTGAAGGACTAAAGTGCAAATATTGTAAAAAGTCAAGATCAAAGTCAAAATTGGTCAACTATCAAGTCAACAAAGTCAAAGGATCAATTCTGCTCAAAGATGAAGTTTGGAGGACTAAAAGTGCCAAAGAAATGAAGTTACAAGCTTTAAATGCAATCTGCCAAAGTCCAAGGGCTGAATCTGCCAATGTTGGAAAGTTATATTAGCTTAATCCATGTGAAACAAGTGTGGGCCAATAAGAAGAGAGTATACATTGCACACGGGTTGCCACCTAAGGGCAATTAATGTCCACTATCAGCCGCCACATTAATTAACCAAATCTCAATAGTTCAATCCGTGTGAATTTATTTCCACCATTCAGAATCTGCCACGTATCTTCTTCAAACAACCAAAAACATTTCCAGGATCGTTTTTGAGCTACAATCAATTTCATGAAAAGATGTAAACACCAAAAGTGCTTATTTTGGAGAGACAAACACAATGGTAACAACCAATCAACATGAAATCCACTCTAGAAGAAAGCCCCAATTGGTGTTCTTACCTTGAAGATGAGTTTTGCAGAATCATGCCATGTGGAGACCTGGGATTGGTCTCAACACGTCATCATCCCCAACAAACTTCCTCTTCATGTCTATAAATAGCCTGCTAGTCCTCATTTGTAACAAGTAGTTAAATTTTGTAAAAACACACACTTCTCAATTTCCTCTCATTTTTCTTCCTTTTTACCCTAACTACTCAAGAGTCTGACAAACTCTTGAGTTAGTTAGTTTTCCAACAACTTTGTAACAACTTTCATTGAATAAAATTTGAATTCTACTTTTCCCGCCAAATCTCATACTCATCTTACTGTTCATATCCTGCTCCTATTTGATCATTGTGTTGCTGAATTGAGTTTGTTATGATCATTGAATGATCATAACTGAATTTGAAGAAGTTTGGTAGCTGTTTGAGTGATTGCAGTTCAGACATTAGCCTTTTTGAAGATTTCAAGCCATTTTGATCATTTCTGTTGATTAGTAGCTGTTGTTGATAGTTGATTAATGATCTAGTGATAAGGTGGTGGTTATCACTAGGGTAAGAGAGTTCAGCACTCATCTTCTTCCCAATGGATTACTACAAAAGGTTTTAAAGTTCTGATTTTGGTTCACCTGAATTTGTCAAATGCATGCTACATTTCCTAGTGTAATCTTGTTGTTTGCCTGATAAAAGTTGTTAGTTTAGCTGGTTGTTGGTTTGTTTACTTGATTGAAGCTTAAATCTTGTTTTTCTGCTTATAGGTTTTTGGATTAAGTTCTAGTCATAGCTTATCTTCAATCTATTTTAGTACTTGCACCTTAATTGAGTAATTGTTGTTCTTAGTGCTTGTTTGTTGCCTTATAACATATCATTTGGAGTCTCAAGTTTGGTAGTAAAAAGCTTTTCATTCAGTTTAATCCAGCTATTAAAAGTCTTTGGAAATTTTCTCAAATCTCAGATAAGGAGTGTTTGGTACTAGTTGATTAAGAGTTTTCAAGTGTTGGATTTTGGGAAGTAGATGTTCATTTCAAGTTGATAGGTCATATTAAAGTGTTTTTAGACAATTTCAAGTCAAATAACTGGTCAAAAAGGCAAATGGCAATAAAAAGTGTGGGTTAAGTTTCATTCAGATTTGCTCTTAAAAAGTTCTCATTTTCTTTTGGCTGGCATTTGATTGATTGTTGATGAAATTGTACCAAACTTGTTTTCAATTGTAGTTAACATCATAAAGTTTCAGATTCCAAAAGCTTTTAATACAGTTTTCAATAAGCCAAGAGAAATAAGCAAAATCATGAAAAGCTGAGTTGAGGCATGTTTCTGTAACTTGAAACTGCATTTTTGTATCTCTTGATTCTCTTCATTAACCTAGCCATTTTATTGCACAAATCTACTTAGAATATGGAGTTACATGATTTTTGAAAGTTTCAGCTTTTTGTCAAAAAAGTTTGGTCAACGCCTGGTCAACGATAAGCACATTTTAGCTTAATTCAAATTCCCAGCTTAATACTTGATGAAATGTGTTCTAGTTTGATTTCCCGTTCATCATTTGAGTTGTTTAATCAGTTTTGGCAAGAAAATCAAGTTGTGCTTGTCTGGTTTGTTCTATAGCTTATTTTGGGCTTATCTTGAAGTGCTTATTTGCTTATTTTGCATTTTCAGTCAAAGTCCTCTTACAGACATAGCTTATTTTGGATTTAAAATGTTTTGCAATTGGTCTCATTGATTTTGGTCCAGTAATAAGCTTAAACGAGCTTATTTTCCTTTCAAACCCGTTTTTGCTTAACAAGTTTCTGAAATTGCAATTTGGACCTTGATGTTTTAAGCAGTTTCTAATCTTGGCTAATCTTCATTGTTTTTAGGGTTTTCACACATAAGTCCTTATAGTTTTGAATTGGTTAAAATCAGTTAGTAAGTTTGTTAATTTTGTTACTATTGGTTAGTTTGTTACTAGTTTTACATTTTAGATCCTTGTAGTTTACTGATTTTCATTTTCAGTCCCTAGACTTGTTAGAATTTTCATTTCAAGCATTTTACTTTCCTAGAATTTACATTTTCAGTCCTTTAAGTTTCAAATTTTACATTTTGAATATTACTTGAATAAAAATTTGGTAATTGCACTATGTTTTACATATAAGTAGGTAATATTTTTCAGTTTTATAAGGCTTTGTTGAATTAGCAAATAGAATATCCAAAAAAGATTAACAACCAAAAACAGTTAAAAACCCGATATTGGTTGGACTTTCAATTAGCAAGAACTGAGAAAAAACGAACTGCATTATACACAATTTCAACGACGTGACAAATGTAAAAGTGGACAACACGTATCCTCGACTAACTCAAGTACATTCATAGTCGGCACAAATCGATCATATGTCTTAAAGTTACAAAGAAGCACGCCTTTTAATTAAATAATAAGATGCGAAAATTCAAGTTGTTACAGATATTTTATGATCAATGCTTTGTATACTATTTGCTATCGATCCACCAAGTAACACCCCAAGTACTATTCCACTGCATTTGACCAGTTTGGGGTGTTACAAAATGGTATCAGAGCGATAGCTATAGAGAACCAGATCAAAAACTTAAAAATTTTAAATAATAAAAATTTTAAAACTGGACTATAACCTAATATAAAAATCAATTTAAAGAAAAATTGATTTTTGGGGACCCTAATAGGTATATAGCATATACATCATACATATTATGTGAACTAACTGTGCACTGATATATAATATTTGGCTATATGATCACATAAGTATCTACGTAACTTTTAACCTACACTGTTAAAAGGTACTTATAACAACGCATACGAAATTTTAATTTTGAAAACTTTTTGAATTTTCTTTTGGGTAAAAGGGATTAATTAAATCCTTGGTAAAATATATTACAGCAAAAACATTTAAGTACAATGAAATGTGGCTGAAGTAGCACATTTACCTCAAACGATAAAAACGCTTGAACACCCCACTACGAAACAAAAGTCATTTACGACATGCCCTAAATAACTATAACCACTACTACAATGACTAGAACTCCAATTGGAAAAAACCAACGAACCATACAGAGAACTAACACCACCACCTGACAAGGACTTCTATCCCCGCCCTTATACGAAACAGCAACATAGGAGTGACTAATCATTTATACAGGAAGGAGAGATTTGCCAAAGTCCAAGCATCTTGTGCACATTCGATGTACTCTTGAATCTGCAAGACATAAGTTTTAGACGAACCGTGGATTTTATGACATCAGCAAGTTGGCTTACAGTTCGTTTCGTCTTGGAGAACAACCGAGCATTTCTTTCTTGCCAAATAAAGTAGCAACTAGCTACAAAAACAAGTTTCGCCACAACACATCTAATCGACTTAAGTTTAGCAAACGGCACCATATAAGCCACAATACCGTCCATATCATTTGGTACCGAATCCAGAACAGTGAGCCCTTTAACACGCGTCCAGACAGTCCTAGAGAAACGACACTCGAAAAACAAGTGATCATGCGTATCCGGTTGAGAACCGCAAAGGGGACAAACCAGAGACGAGCAATCAGCATCAACTACATCCCATGGCCTAAGTAAATCCTGCGTTTTCAGTTTTCGCTTAAGAACAAGCCACAAATGAATGGCATGACGAGGAATATTGTGAGAGAACCAAACAATGTTATACCATGTAACCACATCAGATCTATGCCGAATGCATTCCCAAACAGCCGAAACCGAGAAAGCAACCACCCCACCAGAAGAGTCTATCTACACCAAATGATCATCAGCATTAGAAAAATTTGGAACTTGAATATAATTTAGCCTAGGATACTTATTCAGCCATCCCATAGGTCAAGACCAAGCACCATTATGAACCAAATCACGCAACGTAGAGTTACAAGAGAAACCACCACCATGAATATCACGCGGAGACACAACATCTGCCAGCGGCCCAATACCACTCCACCAGTTAAACCATGCCAAAATAGAGCTGCCATCACCAATATGCGAATGAATAAAAGGGCGAATAATAGAGCGAACCTGGAGCAGTTTACGCCACGCCCAAGATAAGTTGTCCCGTATTGGAATCTCCCAGAACGATCTGCCATTTAGCTTATATACGTGAATCCATCGAACCCAAAGAGTCTCTTTATGCGTAAGAATACTCCAAACATGAGCAGAAATAAGCGCCGAATTAAACCTTTCTAAACGCCTAATACCAAGTCCCCCCTCACATTTAGGAAGACACACAGTCTCCCACGCCACCTTTGCACGCCCTTTCTTACCCTTAGCCTTACCCCCACAAGAACCCGCGCATCAATTTCTCCAAATCAAGCATAACACCAATGGGAAGAATAAAAACCGATGGCCAGAATACATGCATAGACGATACCGAACGGATCAACTGAGCTCTCCCTACAAAGGAAAGCACCTTGTTTTTTCAGTCATTAATACGCTTCTGTACCTTTTCCCTAAGCTCTTGGTAGTCTCTAAATATGAGCCTTGAAGGAAATAGTGGAACACCTAGATACTTTACCGGGAGTTTACCTTCCTCAAACGGAAGGATACTTAAGATATTGGCTTTAACCATAGAACTAACATTGCAAAAAAAAGCCAAACTCTTAGCAATACTAGGGACCAGCCCAGAAGCAACCCGAAACTCCTCCAACGAATCCATGATAAACCTAGCAGAAGCCATATCACCATAAGTAAACAGAAAAAGGTCATCCGCAAAACACAGATTCATCAATTGAAGTTTGGAGCAGAACCGATGATACGTAAAGTTTCCCGCCATATCTGCTTATCTATGTAACATAAGCGTGAGCACTTCCAATAAGAGTAAACAAATATGGAGAGATCGGATCACCCTGCCACAAACCTCTCTTCCCTTTGAAATAACCATACAAAGACCCATTAATGCTAATAGAAAAAGAAGTTGTGGACACACATTCCATGATCCAGCCAATCATTCTATCATGGAAACCAAACCCATCAAGAATTTGCCTAAGAAACTCCTAATTTACCGTATCGTACGCCTTTTGAATATCTACTTTAAACGCACACCTGGGCTGACCCCGATTAAGATGGTAGTTATGCATTAGTTCATGAGTCAATAGAATGTTATCCAAAATTCTTCGCCCCGGAACAAAAGCCGATTGATTTAAACTCACCAAAGACTTTAGGCAGTCCTTTATCTTATTCGCTATCACCCGACTAATACATTTATATAAAACATTGTAGCAAGAAATCGGGCGGTAATCATTAATCTTCAGAGGATCAGCAACCTTAGGGATAAGAGCCATGATCGTATGATTTAATTCTTTTAGAAGAATATTGTTCATGAAAAATTGCTTAATCGCTTTAGTGACATCAGCAGAGATAATCCCCCATGTACTCTTGAAAAACGCAGCCGAGAAACCATCAGGCCCCGGGGCCTTATTGTCTCCCATAGCAAACATAGTATCCCGAATCTCCTTTTCCAACACCTCCCGGATCATTGAAAGAGCATCAGTCTCATAAAGTTTGTTTGGAAACAAATCTTCTTGATTCCAGTTTTGATTACCACCATCCTGTCCAAGAAAGTTAGTATAATGGTCAATAAATACAAAAGCAACCTGATCACCATCTCTAAACAGACCCGAGCTATCCACAACAGAATCAATGCGATTTCGAGCCACATTACTTTTCAGCACTTTGTGAAAGTACGCAGTATTTGCATCCCCAAGTTTCAGCCAATCTACTTTTGCCTTTTGATAAAGAAAACGGTCCTCCAACAAACAAGCATCATTGTAAGCTTGGAGATATGCAGCAACATCATCTCTAAGCTCCGTATTAAGCGGGTCTGAATCAAGGGCAGTCTGAGCCATATCCAACTCACGACGGATCTGAGTAACATTAAGCGATAAGTTACCCTGATCAAAAAGAAGTTTTCGAAGAAGGTGCTTCATCGACTTAAGGCATTTAACCACTTTATACATCCAAAACCCACTTATCTGCATATTCCACCTATCAGCTACAATATCCTTAAACCTCAGATTCTGAATCAAAATATTAAAAAACTTGAAAGGCCTCGGTTTCAGATTAGTGATTCTAGGAATACGTAACACAGCCGGGGCATGATCAGACGTTCTAAACGGCTGGAAAACAACATTTGCACCCTTAAAAACATTGAAAAAATCCAAGTTTGCCATAACATGGTCAATCTTTTTAAGAATGCCATCATGACCACGCGGTTTCTGATTCTAAGTAAACCTTAAACCAGTGCTATTTACATCAGCCACACCAATAGTGTCAACACACTCTTTGTGACACCCCCAAATCAGGTTTGCAACGGAATAGTAATTATGTGTCACGTTGCGGATCACAGAACAAATGGCATACAAAGCATTGATCATAATTATATAATTTTGAAATACAATTGATAAAAATATTGTTTTAGTACAATCAGTTGAAATCTTGAATATCCATTGTTACAAGTATCCTAGTGAAAACAGATCCCCCAATTATTATGATGCTCCTAAATGATGCTCAGTCCATGCTCAAATAATCCAGCTTAATTTCCTGAGAAAAACATACTTAAAACAGTCAACATAAAGTTGGTGAATTCGTAGAGTTTTGTAAAATCATAGTTCATTTGATATGAAAATCAAGTTTAGTATCTCAAAATATCCAGTATAGTATTTCTTAAGGTTTGATAAAAATCAAGTTCAGAAATATCAGTATGTTCCATGTAGTAATGTACCAAGTAATATAAAGTCAAGTTTAGAACCGCAAACATCACAAAACTAGTATCGCACAAAGCCAAATACTATAAGGTAATTACATTTACATATTGCCCAAAACTGAGACTGGACAGTTAAGTCCTCGACAAATGAGGACCCTTTGCCTTATTAAAAGGCACCCAATAATAATAAGTTCTGACATTTGAAACATCTGTTGTCCTGGCCGAGGCACAGTGAGCATGACTCACCCAGATGGGGATGGTCAATCCCAAATAGATCTATTTATAACATTCAGGCAATTCAAAAATTCTAACAGTTTCAGATGCACGAGTCATGCGGGTTCATCTACAATAGGCAAATGTAATCAAGGGTGACAGTTCAGTTTGCGTCCTATAAAATATGTTACCAGTTTTCTCCACAGCATTAATCAACGGTTTATTAAATATAAGTATAGGGCCATGATATTAAATCATATAGTCAAAACAATTTATAGCATGTCTCCCCCTCATGGGTTAGTAAAAACATAAATAGTAGTGAAAGGCGAGGCTATGAACTCATCTCAGTAGCATTGATGTAGTGATGATGTCACTGAATAAATTGACACAGTATGATCACAAAGCAGTAGAATTACCTAAGTAATTAATTGGGTCTCAGTATATGTACAAATCTAATGCACATATAAATGCAGTTGATGAAAATGCATGATCACCGATTTAATAAGTTGTTATCGTTTTAAGTGTTAAACTTATTGTAAGTTATCGTAACATGTACACTGTTAATTTAATAAAGTGTATTTATTTCGTTCGAATTGTAATGAATTAAATAAAATGATTTTTATTTAATTAAGACTTATAGAATATTATATTTCATAAAGTCCTTGAAGTTTCAAATGTTCGTAATTAGTCATCCACATTTCACGAATTACAATATAGCCCTTAAAGTTTATTAAATAAATAATATTAATAAAACTTAAGTTAAATTGCTCATGAGTCCTTGGTTTTAATTTAATTACCAAAACAGCCCCTAGGGCTTGCTAAACTTTCACTACTTGGCAAGTTTAGTCCTCTAAAATCCAAAACCTTAAGTACAAATATAGTGTAAATGCTGATTTAGAAAGTCATTTACGGGTTCGTTATCTTACCATAAAACGAAGAGAAAACATATTTGTATTCTCGGGTATCCCTTCTACAAGTTTCGTTCTTTAAGTTTTGCTTGAAAACGGCTCTAAAATGGGTAAAAACGGGTTCAAAGTCAATGGGTCAGAATTCAATGTTTTCATCAGCTTTTGTTGAGTTTTGGAAGTGTCTCGGACAGATTTTCAAAAGGCTGTAACTTATTCGTTACTTGTCCGCTTTTAGTGTTCTTGGTGTATATGGAAAGCTAGCAAGGTGATCTACAACTTCCTAGTTGGTGTCGAGGTCCAGATCCGACTCTAACATGCTAAAAAACGCAGCCAAAGTCGTCTGGTCAGCCTATGCATTGAATGCTGTCAGTTGCTGACAGTTTTGTTGTGTTAATCACAGACTTTTAAAGGTAGTTTCCCGCTTCGTTATAGCTCCGTTTTGGATGATTCAAAAGGCTACGGAAAGCTGGTTAGGTTATCTACCAAATGCCCCCATATACAGATATATAGTCGGGGTCCTACTGGGACTAAATTGGCTCTAAAGTAGGCTGTGCGGGCTACTTTTCTACATAAAATAATAATCAGGTTTGATTTGTTTAACATAGCAAACTTGCTCCGTTTGTGTTCAAATTTGGCAAAGTTACTATTTAAGGGATGACCTAAGACCTAGTACTCACGTTTTTGCCCAGCTCGTATTTTAAGTGTGCGTTTCCCAATGATGATGGATTACATCAGGAGGTTGTTTTATGTTAAAAGTGACTAGCACATTAGTATATCCTATTCCGTTTATTACAGCCTACGATAATCAGTGGGGTGGTATGCATATGAAGTGGAAAGAAAATAGAACAAGGATTCGTGAACTTACGAAGGGTGAACACATGGTTCGACTCGAGGGCCTGTGGTTATGCCATGGTGGTTGACTACGGCTGGTGGTGAAGACGAGGATACCAATTGTGGTTGCAGCATGGTGATGATGTTGATGAGTTTAGATAATGGTGACGATGTCGTGACCAGGAAGACATCAACGAGCAAACATGTACGCCAACAAATTAAACCCAAATCGGTGCGACAAGGTTTTATGTGGGTGTTTGTGTAGCTCCTGCGAATCAACAAGAGAATATAGGGAAGGTTTGTATGTGTTGTTTTAGCTCGTGTCTCCATCAGAAACACCCACCACAAGTAGATGATTGATGGTAGTATGTGCAACATGTGTGCCATGAGAGAGATGTGTGAATGGGAGGAGTGTTCGTAGGTTATATATAGCCAAGAGAGAGATAGGTTTGTATGGTGAGGTTTTGTACACGAGCGAAAGAGAGTTAGGAGATCTAGGGAGTGATTTTGTTTCTCCTCTTAGATTTAGGTAGATCTAACTAGGATTACAAAGTACATTGTATTTAGGCATGTGAGGAAATATCAAAGGCTAAGCCAAATGGTCTATGTGTTTCGGCTAGTTGGAAAGATTTGAGGTAGAATTGGTGAGATTTCATATGTATTAGAAAATCTAGTAAGATCTTCTTTTGATTTGGTTTGGATTTGGTTAAGTATGTATAAACGTGTGGGATAAAGAGAATGAAGGGAAAATTTTGTTTTAAAGTTTAACTAGAGATAAAGTAGTATGCATTATTTTGGTTAGTTTGAATTATTTTGTACATGAAAATAAATGGTCAAGGTGTTCTAATGTATTTTATTGAATCGAGTTAATTGTATTAAAAGTTTATGTTCAAAATTTTATAGTATACATTTTTAATGTGTATTATTTTGGATCGTCATTATTAATTAAAATTAATATAATTAGTAATAATTTATGCACACAAAATATGTCTAAAGATAAATTTAAAAAGATAGATCTATAGTTAAAATATCAAGTTTTTAAGTAACATAAGTAAATAAATAATATTTACAATATTATGATCTCGTTTGTAAAAGTGGTCGATAAAAATATTATAGGATGAGTGGTGATAAAAGTAAAACCGGTGACGTGTCAAAAGCTCAAATTTTGGGGTTTTACAGCACCTACCCGTTATTTTAGCTTTGTCCTAAAAGCTTAAGATGAAATTACTCATCCAGGGAACAAGTGAGGACACTCTTTCTTGAATGTGTAATCTTGTGAACTCAAGTTTAGACTCATAGGTGATATTTAAAATATAGTTATTGACCGTATGCCTCCGATGAGTAAGTTTAAATGCACAAAGTAACTTCTCTTTTATGTTTTGATAATTTACATAATTGGTCCTTCTATTTTTGTATTGTGGCCCTTAGGGCACAAATAGTTTCTAATGAAAATAACTTTGGCTCACACTTAGTCTCAAAAGTGGCAAAATCAACCTCTAGGGTTTTTAATCCGTGTTAAATCAACTAGGGATTCTTTTAAGTTTGATAATGTCCACGTTTAGCCCTTATAGTTTTAAAACTCTCGTCTCAATATTCTAGGGCTTATAATATGTATGACAAAACAAGTCCCCGATAGTTCTAAACGCCAAGTTTAGTGCAAAAGATTTAGTAAAAGGTTCATTAAATCATATTTGAGTTCGAATAAGTTTACAAGGTTGGATAAACTAGGACAAATTCGTTTTAAGTCTTGGTTTTATAGATGGACTTCATGGGCCGTATTAGGCCTAGGTATGCATAGTTAAGGTTTATTAACGTTTTTAATAGTTCTTCACGAGATTTTAAGTCTATTAAGCTTCAATAAGTTTAAGTGAGTTTATTAGTTTTAGGTTGGGTCAAGAATAAGTCGAGAATCCATAGCACAATGCTATGATCCAAGGGAATGAACACGAAACTTTCTTAAGTTTCTTGATGAGGATGTAATAATGATAAGATATGTTTGGAAAAATCGCGAATCAAAAGGAATACATTCCATAGCTGGATTAATAAAATAATATAAATAATGAGTCACGTCGAACATATTTAAGCCCACTTGTTTATAAATTTTTATTTACATCGATAAGCGTCCTCATCCATGTAAAGTAAAAATTTATAACTTCATGGTTCGGTGACCTGTAATTTCTTTATTCAAACGAAAAAGCGTCCTAATTCGTTTCAATAAGGATTTCATAGCCCAGCCTACTCAAATATTCCCGGCAAGCTTACCATCAAAAGAATATAATATCTAAGAAAATAGGTATTACTAAAAGAGTTTACAGTCGGTTTATTTATAACTTTCGTCTTCAGACGTCCCATAACATCTTAATACGAAACTATAAATAAACTTCTGCTCCGGTGGCTTATGATCAAGAGACTTATGTTCTATATTTAAACGTCATCTAAATATATAGTCATACCTTGATTTGGGTCCCACCACATCGTGCAAACTTATCCATATAATATCACATAAAATTCACCAAAAGCAAAGCGTATGAGTTGTCAATAAGTTGTGTTCCGTAAGTAGATGTTCAAATCACGCGCGTTAAAATACGTATCAAACGGTGATCTTGTATATAATATAATGACATATTATAAAAGTTATCCAATAGGTATAAGGCACTATCAGCGTATAGGCTTAAATAAGTAGTCATGAAGGATTCAAAAATCTTAGTACAAGATTTTAGGACTTATTTGAATATTATTACAATAAGTATATTTGTCAATTGGTACTGTTGTACAAGGTTTAAAACCAAATAGAGAGTGAATTTCAAATACTGGCTAGTAATATCAACCGTAAACTTTGGTATGAGATTCAAATGATTTTGTTAGATTTCCAAAGATTAAATAAGATTTCTCAAGATAAAAAAAATCTAATTTAAATTTTTCCAAAATTTAATTAAATTCTTCCAAAATACAATTATTCAAGAAAAGATTTGCAAAATCCTTTTTAGATTTTGCTAAGATATATATAAAAATCTATTCAAAAATTTTCAAGATTTTCCAAAATCTATTTTAAATTTTCCAAGATTTTCCAAAATCTATTTTAGATTTCTAAAGATTCCAAAAGATTTAGTTAGATTTTCAAAGATTTATAAGGATTTAGTTAGATTGTGTTTAGATATTTCTAAGGATTGTTATGCATTAGGTTGTTTGTGGTTATAATGCATTGTTCGGGCCATCATACTCCAAAAGTCATTCTATAAACGTTTGAGGAGCGAGGGCACTTTAAATCGTAAACCCAACCACTCAGTCAAAACATCATATCGAGATGGAACATCTTTAGTATAAAGCTACCTACTAACATGACATGTTTATACGTTTCATTAAATACGTTCAGTATTTTAATATTTTAATATCTTCTTAAAGATATTAAACAGTCGTAATACGTAAAGCACGTAAAGGGTTAGCTTCTAGTACTATCATATATTATAAATGCATAAGATATCGAATTGTATTTAAATCATATAGTTATGCATGATTTCTATGCTAAATGCTCTCTAAGTATGTCCCCGTCAAAAACCCAGTTTTTGAAATCTGAGTTTTTGGAAATTTCGGCCGGTTATAGTTTAGTTAATAAAATAGAAAAACAATTTTATTTTCGATCTAATTCTCTATAACCATTGCTCTGATACCATTCTGTGACACCCCCAAATCAGGTTTGCAGCGGAATAGTAATTGGGTGTCACGTTGCGGATCACAGAACAAATGGCATACAAAGCATTGATCATAATTATATGATTTTGAAATACAATTGATACAAATATTGTTTTAGTACAATCAGTTGAAATCTTGAATATCCATTGTTACAAGTATCCTAGTGAAAACAAATCCCCTAATTATTATGATGCTCCTAAATGATGCTCAGTCCATGCTCAAATAATCCAGCTTAATTTCCTGAGAAAAACATGCTTAAAACAGTCAACATAAAGTTGGTGAATTCATAGAGTTTTGTAAAATTATAGTTCATTTGATATGAAAATCAAGTTTAGTATCTCAAAATATCCCGTATAGTATTTCTTAAGGTTTGATAAAAATCAAGTTCAGAAATATCAGTATGTTCCATGTAGTAATGTACCAAGTAATATAAAGTCAAGTTTAGAACCGCAAACATCACAAAACTAGTATCGCACAAAGCCAAATACTATAAGGTAATTACATTTCCATATTGCCCGAAACTGAGACTTGACAGTTAAGTCCTCGACAAATGAGGACCCTTCGCCTTATTAAAAGGCACCCAATAATAATAAGTTCTGACATGTGAAACATCTGTTGTCCTGGCCGAGGCACAGTGAGCATGACTCACCCAGATGGGGATGGTCAATCCCAAATAGATCTATTTTTAACATTCAGGCAATTCAAAAATTCTAACAGTTTCAGATGCACGGGTCATGCGGGTTCATATACAATAGGCAAATGTAATCAAAGGTGACAGTTCAGTTTGTATCCTATAAAATATGTTACCAGTTTTCTCCACCGCATTAATCAACGGTTTATTAAATATAAGTATATAGTCAAAACAGTTTATAGCATGTCTCCCCCTCGCGGGTTAGTAAAAACATAAATATTAGTGAAAGGCGAGGCTATGAACTCACCTCAGTAGCATTGATGTAGTGATGATATCACTGAATAAATTGGCACAGTATGATCACGAAGCAGTAGAATTACCTAAGTAATTAATTGGGTCTCAGTATATGTACAAATATAATGCACATATAAATGCAGTTGATGAAAATGCATGATCACCGATTTAATAAGTTGTTATCGTTTTAAGTGTTAAACTTATTGTAAGTTATCGTAACATGTACACTTTTAATTTAATAAAGTGTATTTACTTCGTTCGAATTGTAATGAATTAAATAAAATGATTTTTATTTAATTAAGACTTATAGAATATTATATTTCATAAAAGTCCTTGAAGTTTCAAATGTTCGTAATTAGTCCTCCACATTTCACGAATTACAATATAGCCCTTAAATTTTATGAAATAAATAATATTAATAAAACTTAAGTTAAATTGCTCATGAGTCCTTGGTTTTAATTTAATTACCAAAACAGCCCCTAGGGCATGCTAAACTTTCACTACTTGGCATGTTTAGTCCTCTAAAATCCAAAACCTTAAGTACAAATATAGTGTAAATGCTGATTTTAGAAAGTCATTTACGGGTTCGTTATCTAACCAAAACGAAGAGAAAATATATTTGTATTCTCGGGTATCCCTTCTACAAGTTTCTTTCTTTAAGTTTTGCTTGAAAACGGCTCTAAAATGGGTAAAAACGGGTTCAAAGTCAATGGGTCAGAATTCAATGTTTTCATCAGCTTTTGTTGAGTTTTGGAAGTGTCTCAGACAGATTTTCAAAAGGCTGTAACTTATTCGTTACTTGTCCGTTTTTAGTGTTCTTGGTGTCTACGGAAAGCTAGCAAGGTGATCTACAACTTCCTAGTTGGTGTCGAGGTCCAGATCCGACACTAACATGCTCAAAAACGCAGCTAAAGTCGGCTGGTTAGCCTATGCAGTGAATGCTGTCAGTTGCTAACAGCTTTGGTGTGTTAATCACAGACTTTTAAAGGCAGTTTCCCGCTTCATTATAGCTTTGTTTTGGGTGATTCAAAAGGCTATGTAAAGCTGGTTAGGTGATCTACCAAATGCCCCCATATACATATCTATAGTCGGGGTCCTACTGGGACTAAATTGGCTCTAAAGTAGGCTGTTAGGGCTACTTTTCTACATAAAATAATAATCAGGTTTGATTTGTTTAACATAGCAAACGTGCTCCTTTTGTGTTTAAATTTGGCAAAGTTACTATTTAAGGGATGACCTAAGACCTAGTACTCACGTTTTTGCCCAACTCGTATTTTAAATGTGCGTTTCCCAATGATGATGGATTACATCAGGAGGTTGTTTTATGTTAAAAGTGACTAGCACATTAGTATATCATATTCCGTTTATTACAGCCTACGATAATCAGTGGGGTGGTATGCATATGAAGTGGAAAGAAAATAGAACAAGGATTCGTGAACTTACGAAGGGCGAACACATGGTTCGACTCGAGGGCCTGCGGTTATGCCATGGTGGTTGACTACGGCTGGTGGTGAAGACGAGGATACCAACTGTGGTTGCAGCGTGGTGATGATGTTGATGAGTTTAGATAATGGTGACGATGTCGTGACCAGGAAGACATCAACGAGCAAACATGTATGCCAACAAATTAAACCCAAATCGGTGCGACAAGGTTTTATGTGGGTGTTTGTGTAGCTCCTGCGAATCAACAAGAGAATATAGGGAAGGTTTGTATGTGTTGTCTTAGCTCGTGTCTCCATCAGAAAAACCCACCACAAGTAGATGATTGATGGTAGTATGTGCAACATGTGTGCCATGAGAGAGATGTGTGAATGGGAGGAGTGTTCGTGGGTTATATATAGCCAAGAGAGAGATAGGTTTGTATGGTGAGGTTTTGTACACGAGAGAAAGAGAGTTAGGAGATCTAGGGAGTGATTTTGTTTGTCCTCTTAGATTTAGGTAGATATAACTAGGATTACAAAGTACATTGTATTTAGGCATGTGAGGAAATATCAAAGGCTAAGCCAAATGGTCTATGTGTTTCGGCTAGTTGGAAAGATTTGAGGTAGAATTGGTGAGATTTCATATGTACTAGAAAATCTAGTAAGATCTTCTTTTGATTCGGTTTGGATTTGGTTAAGTATGTATAAACGTGTGGGATAAAGAGAATGAAGGGAAGAATTTTGTTTTAAAGTTTAACTAGATATAAAGTAGTATGCATTATTTTGGTTAGTTTGAATTATTTTGTACATGAAAATAAATGGTCAAGGTGTTCTAATGTATTTTATTGAATCGAGTTAATTGTATTAAAAGTTTATGTTCAAAATTTTATAGTATACAGTTTTAATGTGTATTATTTTGGATCGTCATTATTAATTATAATTAATATAATTAATAATAATATATGCACATAAAATATGTCTAAAGATAAATTTAAAAAGATAGATCTATAGTTAAAATATCAAGTTTGTAAGTAACATATGTAAATAGATAATATTTACAATATTATGATCTCGTTTGTAAAAGTGGTCGATAAAAATATTATAGGATGAGTGGTGATAAGAGTAAAACCGGTGACGTGTCAAAAGCCCCAATTTTGGGGTTTTACACTCTTGAAAATCACTGATAGGTGTGTAAACACCCATCCTTTTTACCACTTAATTACAATAATAACCGAGCCAAAACGTGTATTTTATGTCATTTATGTCGGAATTATGCGTGGTTTGTGTTTTTGTTGTGATTTAGGACGAAAAGGTGAAAAGTGGAGAAAACACGGCATTCACGGGCTTTTATCGAGGAAAAAGACGAAAGATGAAGTCGAAAGATCAAGAGTGGAAAAAGAACGGAAGTCCAAGACCAATTCTGAAGATTTATCGAAGAAAAAGTCAAAAGACGGAAGTTTACCAAAAGCCGAAGAACTCAAGTCGTATTTATTGAAGAATTAAAAGACAAGTTCAAAGAAATCCCGAGACAAAGCAATTAAGTCCAAGATTTAAGAAGATTAAAAGTCTTAAGGACTAAAGCATGCAATTAAGGAAAAGAAGAAAGAGGGAGGAAGCTTCCTAAGCTCCTCCCTAATCTCCCCTATAAATAGTTTGTTATGTTTTCATTTCATAGTTGTTGGCTAACTTGACAAATTAGCTCTTCCACTATTTTCATTTTCTTGCAACTTTATTTTTCATGTCATTTTAATTAATTGTCTTGCACTTTAATTCCTTTAATTCAAGTAAGTGTTTTTAATTGTTGTTTAATCTTTATTTTCCTTTAATCAAGATTTTCTTTATCATTCTCATCCTACTTTTCTTGTCTTTGATTTGATTGTGGTTCGGATTAAGCATTGATTTTGCTTAATCTTATTGTTTATTTGATTAAAAAGTTCATCTTTTTATTTTCATCTAGGCTTGTATACGAATTAAGCTATAAGTTTGACAATCTTATTGGCTTATTTTGTATTTAGCTTATTTGATTTTAAAGTTTTCTATAAAGTTTTATCTTTTTAAAGTTTGCTTATTTTGATTGCTTATTTTGTGTTTTGATAAAGTCTTTAAATTTGTTGTTTTTTGTCTCGACTCATTATCTTTTTAATCAAGTTTCGGTTATTGCTTATTAGTATTAGCTTATTGGTTTTGCTTATTTGTATTACATTCCATCGGAATGGGATTTGGATTCCGACAGCTTGTTACGATCGCAAAAACCACAACGGTTTCTACATTGCGATCGGTATTGTGATACTCCCCCTTATTCGGATCTGGGATTCGGATCTAGGATTCGGATCTAGGATTCGGATATAGGATTCGGATCTAGGATTCGGATCTAGGATTCGGATCTGGGATTCGGATCTGGGATTCGGATCTGGGATTCGGATCTGGGATTCGGATCTGGGATTCGGATCTGGGATTCGGATCTAGGATTCGGATCTGGGATTCGGATCTGGGATTCGGATCTTGGATTCGGATCTGGGATTCGGATCTGGGATTCGGATCTGGGATTCGGATCTGGGATTCGGATCTGGGATTCGGATCTGGGATTCGGATCTAGGATTCCGATCTGGGATTCGGATCTGGGATACGGATCTGGGATTCGGATCTGGGATTCGGATCTTGGATTCGGATCTGGGATTCCGATCTGGGATTCGGATCTGAAAGTAAGATTTTTATTTTAGTAAGAAATAAAAATCCCAATTAGAGATTTTTATTTTAGTAATACTTTCGTTTTATTTTGTTGACCACAACTTTGTTTTTATTTTAGTTTTATTTTAAGATTGCATTTTATTTAAGTGTTTTTCTAGTAATTTTCTATCTTAATTTTTCACCTTGTTTTACTTTTATTATTTGTACCTGTCTTTAATTTTCTTTTAAATACTTTCCGCATTTACTTTTTAATTAGTTATAGATAATCAAATTTCTTTTTGTTAACCAAAAACGACTGAGTCACACTTTAAACTGGTAATCAATTGATTAGACACCGAGAAAACGAACTTTTCAACTAGTAAAATCTCTAATTTCAAATGGCGCCGTTGCCGGCTCTTTTCGTGAAGATTAACGGTTTTTTGTGAGAGACGCGTTGGCTTTTGGGATCCGTTCACTCGTGAACGTTATTTTTCGTGTCAAAAATTTTCAAAAATCCAAAAACATTTGAAAAATTATAAAAAGCATTTCTTTTTCAAAGTTTTGCACCAAAAATATTCTTCTTGCTTGTCTATTTTTCTTCATGGATTCGTCTTGTGTACGGTGTGGGAGACCATGGCATGGTTTTCAAACATGTCAATGGTGTACTTGTGAGCAGTGTGGTTCTGATATCGACGATACACAATTTGGATTTTGTCCATTTTGCAATTCAACAAATTCGTACTTCTCCTCTTACAATACTTTCTCACCCTCTCCCGTCTATGACGATCCTTATCCTCAAAATGCACCGGATTTTTCTCCATCCCCGTGGTGCTATAAGTGTGGGGGTCCTCACGAAAGTTTTCACTGTCCAACGGGGGATCAAAATTACTATAATTATACCCCTTCCAGTTTTGACCAACCCCTGCAATACCCAATTGATCATCAGCCTCGTCACGGGATAAGTTACCAAGAACCAATTGACGATCTTGCTACAGCCTTTCAAGAACAAAGAAACGATCTTGCTACAGCTTTTCAAGAACAAACGAAAGAGTTTTTACACACGCTGCAAACTTGTATGGAGTCATTTTTACAGCAGCAAGATCAGACGAGTACTCATATCCCTGAGCTTATTATTAGCCCTTCAGGTATTGAGGAGAGCGATGACGATATTGAGGTTATTTTCGACGAGGAGGAATTTCTAAAGCAACGTAAGACTTCTCCCATTCCTCCTTCGTCTATTGCTATCACACCCGAGGAGCCCGTTGGCTCTCTCATCATGGAGGATGAGCATCTTGACGTTATCTCGGCAACTGAATCGGACAAACTCCTAAAGTCTAGTGTCGAGGAACTTGTCGTCATCCCAAGTGAGCCCGCGGGTATTCTGGAAAATCTGTGTGATGGGCCGACTTTTGCGGAGCTTACGGACAAGTTTGCTTCGCTAGTCAATGATCACATACTCACAACTCCACATGCGATATTTGATCCTACCAACAAGAGTTCAACATGTGGTGAGTATGATCATTTCGTCTTCGAGCCCGAGATTGAGGAAATTATCGACCGAGAGCTAGCTCTTTTACCTCTGCTTCCTCTTACAAGCGAGGTCATTTTTCCAACATCGATGCCGAACTTGATGAGTTGGAACGTCTTATTTTTCATAATAATGACGAACCAACTCACTTGACCAATCATCCTATTCTCGAGGAGTTACCTAATCAACACTCCTCTTATGAGAATTACGTTTACCACATTCGTGAGGATTTACCTTATCAACAATCCCCACAAATGAATGATGGTTTCGTACTTGATCGTGATCTTTTCAAACGAGTTTCTACACTCTTTATCTACGAGGATATCGACAAGATCTACTTTCATGAGGATAAATGCTTTGACCCGGGAGGTGACATGGACCATTCTATGATTGATAATTTTACGGCTTTGCCAATTGGTCTGTATCCATTGTCTTTGGAGGATGACAATGTGATTCCCTTACCCACCCCACCTCCCGTCAATCTGGATTTCACTTGCTTTTCTTATATTGAGCAGACTTTCCTACCATTCAAGACTTATCCTCCCGCCTCTCCTTTGTTGATGTCCTCCGGGAACGAGGAAAAGGTCTTTGATCCCGGTATTACATTCGAGGCATCCCCATGGACCATTTAATTCGGGGACAAGTCAGGCTCGTGACTTGGTTAACAAAAACAAGCGCTCTTCGGGAGGCAACCCGATTATCTATCTTTATCTGTTTTCACCATAAGTGTAGGGGGAGCCCCGTGGTGTTCCTTGTTCTCTTTCTTATCATATGCAGGGATTCGAGCTTCAAAGACACACTCTTGATGACTTTTGACGAACCGTGATTCCGTGTTCACTTCTTCCCGGTTCTATCCTAAACTCTTTTCGATTCACTATTTTATATTTCTCAATATTAAAATAGGAATCTCGTTAGTTGTCTCTTCCTTAGCAAGATTTAAACAAAGTGCACAATGTCCTAAGTGTAGGGGAGTTTACACCCACATGCTTAAACATTGAGGACAATGTTTATATTAAGTGTAGGGGGACTTCTATCAAAGTTTTAAGTGGACTTTTCCATGAAAATGCCTTCATTTAACCGGAAAATCATCTTTTTCAACATTTTTCAAATTTTTAATTTACTTTAGCCATTTAGTCGTAATTTTTAAATTTTTATCGTTGCTTTCATATGTATATATCCCGCAATAAAGTCAAAAATATTAATAAAGTGGTGTAGCTAGTTTAGAAGTCTTTGACATATTGGGCCCGTTGCGATTATTTTGACTCAACCCGAATAGACTTATCCAAGTTTATTCTAGCTAGTATCCTTAACCATGTAGACCTTAATTGGTTTATTAGGCTAAGCATCCACGAGTCTCATTACTTGAGATTTTAAATTGTGGAGAACGAGAAATGATAGAGTCAATTATAAGTCGGTATTCTTGCACAAGCTCACTTGGTGTAATTATTTGCCTATTCTCCCATCACTTGCTAATAATTTATCTGCAATAAGTAAGGTCGTACGATTTGAAAAGTTACTTAGCTTCTAGCCCAAGATCGTTTAAAAGTTGCTCGGTAATGATAAGAGTTCATAGCCAAGGCATAACTTATGAAGCGGGGCGCGAAGATTGGCGAGTCCGAAAAGGCCCTAACAAGGCATGAGGATTCCATTTTATTGCTGAAGATCCAAAGTGATGTGAAAAGCATTATTCCCAAAATCAATATGAAGGATCAAGACTCACGACGAAAAGCAATCAACTCCCATAAAGATCATGGAGAAGTCTATCCGAAAAGACCCTAACAAGGTATGAGGATAAATAGATCCAAGTCCGAAAAGGAGGCGGATCGTTGTATCTCAAAATCCCAATTAGAGATTGAAGAAATAATCATGAAGTCGTGGTCAACAAAGTTGGAGTACCCCTCAAAAGTCTCCAAGTGAAGAAACTCTATAACGAAGAGAAGACCATTATCTCAAGAACGTCTCTCGAAGATATGAAGTATGAAGTACATGCCAAATATCGGCCCGAGAAAGGTCTCAAATCGTGAACCGAGTTATGCCAAGATATGAACTTTTTGATATCCCGAGAAGCAGTTTTAAGAGATTTTATCCTTTAGCTAACTATTAATCAAATCGTCCTACTTTGCTTTCAGCCTAAATAAACTATCGAAATAAGTCCAAAAATGCATCTTCATGATCATTCTAAGACAAAAATAAAATATAAGAGATACAACTAGGAATAAGGTAGTTTAAGCATATAATTAAGCCATGTGTGTAAGTGTTTGTTTTGCTAATTTATAATAACAATGATCTCGTTTTTAAGCTTAGTTTGGGGAACGTGAAACTTGAGGATGATAAATCTTCACAGCACCGAAGCCCTAATGTAAGTCTTAGATCTCTTTGCAAGTTATCTCCACATAGCTATTTTCTAGTGAAAATGGGCTTCTATCCTTTTGTTTACTTTAAAGTTTTAATTTCTCTTAGTACTCTAATTTTTGTTTTAGTAGTATGTTAATAAGGCCAGGGTTGATTGATTATGAGAAAAGTGTAAAATTGCTTTATCACTAAGCATTGCATAAGGGCATGGCAATGGTTAAGTGTAGGGGATTTGATAGGTGTGTAAACACCCATCCTTTTTACCACTTAATTACAATAATAACCGAGCCAAAACGTGTATTTTGTGTCATTTATGTCGGAATTATGCGTGGTTTGTGTTTTTGTTGTGATTTAGGACGAAAAGGTGAAAAGTGGAGAAAACACGGCATTCACCGGCTTTTATCGAGGAAAAAGACGAAAGATGAAGTCGAAAGATCAAGAGTGGAAAAAGAACGGAAGTCCAAGACCAATTCTGAAGATTTATCGAAGAAAAAGTCAAAAGACGGAAGTTTACCAAAAGCCGAAGAACTCAAGTCGTATTTATTGAAGAATTAAAAGACAAGTTCAAAGAAATCCCGAGACAAAGCAATTAAGTCCAAGATTTAAGAAGATTAAAAGGCTTAAGGACTAAAGAATGCAATTAAGGAAAAGAAGAAAGAGGGAGGAAGCTTCCTAAGCTCCTCCCTAATCTCCCCTATAAATAGTTTGTTATGTTTTATTTCATAGTTGTTGGCTAACTTGACAAATTAGCTCTTCCACCATTTTCATTTTCTTGCAACTTTATTTTTCATGTCATTTTAATTAATTGTCTTGCACTTTAATTCCTTTAATTCAAGTAAGTGTTTTTAATTTTGTTGTTTAATCTTTATTTTTCTTTAATCGAGATTTTCTTTATCATTCTCATCCTACTTTTCTTGTCTTTGATTTGATTGTGGTTCGGATTAAGCATTGATTTTGCTTAATCTTATTGTTTATTTGATTAAAAAGTTCATCTTTTTATTTTCATCTAGGCTTGTATACGAATTAAGCTATAAGTTTGACAATCTTATTGGCTTATTTTGTATTTAGCTTATTTGATTTTAAAGTTTTCTAAAAAGTTTTATCTTTTTAAAGTTTGCTTATTTTGTTTGCTTATTTTGTGTTTTGATAAAGTCTTTAAATTTGTTGTTTTTTGTCTCGACTCATTATCTTTTTAATCAAGTTTCGGTTATTGCTTATTAGTATTAGCTTATTGGTTTTGCTTATTTGTATTACATTCCATCGGAATGGGATTTGGATTCCAACAGCTTGTTACGATCGCAAAAACCACAAGGGTTTCTACATTGCGATCGGTATTGTGATACTCCCCTTTATTCGGATCCGGGATTCGGATCTAGGATTCGGATCTAGGTTCGGATCTAGGATTCGGATCTAGGATTCGGATCTGGGATTCGGATCTGGGATTCGGATCTGGGATTCGGATCTGGGATTCGGATCTGGGATTCGGATCTGGGATTCGGATCTAGGATTCGGATCTGGGATTCGGATCTTGGATTCGGATCTGGGATTCGGATCTGGGATTCGGATTTGGGATTCGGATCTGGGATTCGGATCTAGGATTCGGATCTGGGATTCGGATCTAGGATTCGGATCTGGGATTCGGATCTGGGATTCGGATCTAGGATTCCGATCTGGGATTCGGATCTGGGATACGGATCTGGGATTCGGATCTGGGATTCGGATCTGGGATTCGGATCTGGGATTCGGATCTGGGATTCGGACCTGAAAGTAAGATTTTTATTTTAGTAAGAAATAAAAATCCCAATTAGAGATTTTTATTTTAGTAATACTTTCGTTTTATTTTGTTGACCACAACTTTGTTTTTATTTTAGTTTTATTTTAAGATTGCATTTTATTTAAGTGTTTTTCTAGTAATTTTCTATCTTAATTTTTCACCTTGTTTTACTTTTATTATTTGTACTTGTCTTTAATTTTCTTTTAAATACTTTCCGCATTTACTTTTTAATTAGTTATAGATAATCAAATTTCTTTTTGTTAACCAAAAACGACTGAGTCACACTTTAAACTGGTAATCAATTCGATTAGACACCGAGAAAACGAACTTTTCAACTAGTAAAATCTCTAATTTCAATCACGCATACCGGTATCAACCATAGAAGCTCCCATCGTATCACTAACAGAAAGAGCAACATTAAAGTCTCCCATAATGCACCACGGTCTGCCACGAACATAATGAAAATGGGTTATAAGATTTTGCCATAATGTACGTCTATGGATATACTTGTTGTGCGCATAAACAAACGAGCAAAAGACCTCCCTCTTATCAACCTTACAAAAAATACAAGCATGGATCACCTGTTCATCAAATGCAACTTTTTGAATTGTGTAAGCTAATACTTACTCAACTTTAAAATGCTATTATTTTCAGATTATCATGACTTCACTAGCCTCATCACCGACTCATGTACCCGATATCGACGCTCTCTTGACTACTACTGCTGCTATACCAGTATCACCCACTTCAGTGCTTCAGGGATTACCATCAGACTTTGAGTCTGGAGATCACCAGACTGCAGGAGTCATCATACTATTTGACTCTACCACTGCCACACCACTAGTCTTACCTATTTCCTAACCAGGGAAAGGGATCAGGTTGTACCCACTTTACCACCACTTCCATCGTCCTCATCATTGCACGGCTATGCTCATAGAGCTCTACCACCTCGCAAGAGGAGGTACGACTCTACTCCTGTCTCTACTTATAAGATCGGAGAGGGATCTAGAGCAGGACGGGCTGAGACTGACCCTGTCAGACTCAGATCTCCGCACTAGCTGCACGTCATGCTCAGGATATGTCGGATATCTACGCTATCTTACGAGCAGGACAGCATGGACGCTCTGTGTTGCAGGAGCGACTAGACACTCTTTCTTGGGCCGTAGGGGCAGAGTCAGAGGCTGCATTAGGGACATGGACGACTATCCAGGGTACCCTACAGTGGTTGCTAGAGGAGAACGATTATCTCCGACGGCGTGTCTTTTCTTTGGAGGGTCAGCAGTATCAGACACACTATGCACTCATGACTCAGGGAGATACTCTTCGGATTTTCTTCGACCTCGCAGAGATTCGTCACTAGGGATTGACAGTTGAGACTGCACATCTTCGAGGAGTAGCCGACACTTTTCGAGCTCAGTTGTTAGAGGTTCTCCGGATTGTTAAGGAGACCCGAGCTGCTATGGTGACCATGCAGGATGCTATGCAGGCACCTATAGCTCCGGCTGCACCAGCCACTTCTAGTGATGCTGCTAGTCGAGCTCAGAGTTGATGTACTAGATTTCTAGTATATCATGATAAGCATTGGGTTGCATCTCATCTCTCATGATTTAGGATTGTGTATTGTATCTTTTGTTCTTTTCAGTTGTATCTCACCCTAGTACCTAACCATAGTAGATAGGTAATCTTTTGGTGTACTCAAACAGCTATACCACTATTTCAGACAGGCATACTACCTTCCTGTCTTGGATTGGTTGTACGTATATCATATTGTTATTTGCGAGAAATGACTTGTGCTGATGTTACATTATTACCCCTTTGTGCTTATATTATATTGTGAACTTTTTGACAGGTTATCCAATTTGTTATGAACTTCATGCATATTCATTTCCATGTAGACTAATATAATTGCAATATTGACAAAAAACTAATAAATCTCATTTTTGTATGACTATAGAAGCATGGCTTCAAGAAACACACGAGCAAACCCCGTAGGAGCTAATGCAATGGTTCGAGAGAACAGAGACTGTATTTCGTATTAGTGATTGCACGGAAGAAAACAAAGTGAAATTTGCCACCTGCACTCTACTGGAAAGTGCCCTCACATGGTGGAATCCTTTGGTTGCTACCCTTGGGCAAGATAATGCCTATGGGATGACTTGGACTACTTTAAAAGAAAGAATCATCGAAAAGTACTATCCTCGTGGAGAAGTGAAGAAGCTAGAGATCGAGCTGTAGAATCTCAAGTGCAAGAACGATGACATTATAGCTTACAACCAGAAGTTCCAAGAGCTGACTTTGATGTGTACCAGAATGTTTCCTGACGTGAAGGATAAGATTGAGAAGTATGTTAGCGGACTACCAGACTCCATTTATGACAGCGTACTCGCATCTCGACCTACTACCGTCGAGAGTGTCATTGACTTCGCCACCGAGTTGATGGACAAACGAGGCCGTAACTATGCAGAAAGGCAGACGGAAAACAAGAGGAGAGCTGACGAGAATTTCCGTAGTCAACATCAAACCCAACCACCCAAGAGACAAAACATTGGTCAGGTCTATTGTGCTACTACCACAGAGCCACCTCAGTATGGAGGCAACAGACCCAAGTGCCCCAAGTGCAATTTCCATCATTTTGGCAACGGTTCTTACCTAAAATACGGACCAAACGGTGTTCCTGTCCCTATAGTTAGTAGCAACATTGTCACCAACTCCAGACCCAACAACAACGGGAGTGGCCAGAACTTCCGTGGAAATGGGCAGCAGGGAAACCGCCAACCCACTGGCGGAAATGGTACTAGACGAAATGAAGTTCGTTGCTATGGATGTGGAGAACCGGGAAACATCAAACCCGACTGCCCAAAACGGGCAAACATAAATGGGAACAATGGGGGAGCGCCAGTAAGAGTTTACGTTGTGGGGAAATCCAGGACCAACCCTGACTCCAATGTATGGGTAAAAATGACAAAATATCCCTGGTAAATAAATTACATCAAAAAACGTTTAAGTACAAGGAATGTGGCTAAAGTACCACATTAACCGCAAGCTAAACGCTTGTAACCAAGTGTGTATGACATGCCATAACCACACAACCAAAACTAAAACTACACTTCTCTAAGAAATATTAAGATTAGCAGATTCATCATATATATTTTCCACCTCATCATCATCTTCATCCATCAAAGCACCAAATGAATTAGACGTACAAACTTCTAGACGTTTACTCAGGACCGCATCCTTAATAGCATGACCATGCATTTCACTAGCAGCCTTACCTTTATTAACAATACTACGAGCCATTTAAAAGATAAAAGTTGTAGTCTTATGTTCAAGCTATACACAACATTTCGAATCACACAAAACCGAAATCGCATGCGGGAGATATCACACTTTAAAAATGACGTTTTTGTCAAATTTCATGCACATAAGTTGTTTGATAAAATGCATAAGTAGAATTTTTTGTGACAATCTGTCAATTTATGGTTGATATTTTATTCTCAATATTTATTTGAAAACATTATTTTAATGTTACAATATGAACTCACTTATTTTTGGGAAGTAATTTGGATTTACGTCTTGAAATAGTATCGACTACGTCTAAACCGGAGGATTCAACGTTACGTGCTTACGTTTACATACACCGTCTTTGGTGACCGTCCGACATTTCAGAAAATAAATTTATCCGTGAATATTATTTTGGAGTTTTAAATTTGTGTTGGTTCATAAACTCACAAATTTACGAGAAGAGATTATGACTTACGATTTTATTTTAACGTCCTTTACGACTAAACCGGAAACCTTAGGATTACGTATTTACGTTTTCGAACTCCGTTTTTGATGAGACAATTTTTATTAGATTCGTTTTGTGTCGTTGATTCATAATTTATAAAAACGTTTTTCGTGAAACGACCCGAGTTCACGCAAATCGAGGAAACTAGAATTAAGGAGTACCCGTAAATTAGTGGGATGAGACAAGATAAATCTTGCCCCACCCCACTTTTTGGACGGCAAGAGTAAGCAAACCAACACCTTTAGGTGTCAAATTTTATTTAACAAGTGTTACACTTGTCATGGAAGCTTACACTTTAAGCATTCCACTAGCTAAAACCACTAGCCACTTCACATACCATCATTTCCACCATGCAAACTAGCTACAAACTCTCTCCCCCTCATCCTTATGCCGTCCCATCTACACCTCCACACCTCCATCACTTGATCAATTTTAACCACAAACATATGTTATAACTTACATATGTTAATCTCCATTCAAAAAGAGGAAGATTGGTGCAAGTTTTAACATCCAAGGAGGAGTTTCCATGGAGTATTAGGGCTGATTTTCTACAAGGTGTTCATGAAGATTGGTGGTCTTGAAGATGGTCTTGGCTATGCACAAGTTTCTCCATCAAAATCCATGTTTTGATCATAACCTACATCAACTTGGTGGTATAAAGATTGTCCTCCTCATCCTCTTGTTATTTTTGATTATGTAATCTTGTATTTCTTTTACTTATGTATATGTATATGATGATGAATGATGATTAAAAATATTGTGTGGGGATTTGGTGTTGATAAACATGCTTAAAAAGATGAAAGATTATAAGAAACAAGGCTAAAATCTTGTTTAAATTTGTTGGCTTATAAAACAGTGAAGAAACATATGGTAAACTGATAAAATGACTTGAATAGATTGATATACAGTAAGCTATGGGTCTTGTACACATGTGGGAGTTGGCCATGCAATGGAATCATTGTAATGAGTAAGATATGATCAAAACAAGTTTAAGATACAAATCTGAGTTCACTGTTTTGGACAATTTTTAGAAAATACTTAGAGGATGATTCAACAGTAGCTATAAGAGAGTTAAATGGAGCAAATATCATGTAGTTTATGCGATAAAAATTTGAGCTTCTATCTCCATATAGAACTCTAGATATGGCAGTTTTGGTGAAGATGAAAATAAAAATCAGATTTTGGAAATTAAAGTATAATACTATTATATAAGCACTCAAAATTTAATAGTATAAAATATAAATTAAAACCCACTAACTTACGGATTTTATTTATATAAATATGTAAAAGGTTAAATAAGTGTATAAATTATAAAAATGGTAGTGGAATAATACTTATAAGTTATAAAACTATAAACACGATTTTTACGACTTTTTCGGCTATTACCGTAAAATTAACGTTTTTGTTAAACAAAACTTAGATGGTTGGACCCGTCTAATGTAAACTTTATAAAACTCATATACTGATATATAAACATATATAACAAGTAAAAACCGATAAAACCCGAACCATAGGACATACGGACATTAACGAGCTAAGTAAACATATTTGACTAATAATTGGACTAAATAAGTTAAACTCTTATAAAAAGAACTTATTGGGCTTAACTCATTTAGGCCCAACATATAAAGTGTAGATACTGATAATATAAGTATAACATGGATTAATACAAGTTAAAGAACTTATAATAAGTTTATTGGACTTAAAGCACATAAATAGGTAAAACTAGTAAACTAGTATAAACGTTACCGACACATAACACTAAAATGAGCAAACGAGAATATGTAAACCCACTTGATCATCATATATATAAAATCATCATATGTATACATAATCTTTATTTTTATAAAGTCATTGGACATGAGTCTAAGACGAGTATTATTTGTCTAGGTTTCCGTGATTGAAGCATGTACCGTACATCCGAATCGCCGATAACCGCCTTCCCACATCAACGTGAGTTCATAGCCTCGCACTCTTTTAAATGTTTTTATAAATGTTTTATAAACCCGCGAGGGAGATAACATGTTAGTTTTTATAAAATAGGACACCATTTGTCCCGATTGTTTGTTTATTTGATTTGGACCCGAATGATTAAATGACCCGATTGTATGACCCGATAAATGATTAAAGGACCCGATAGATGAAATTAAAAGGATTATTAAAGTTAGGTTATGTCACTAAAAGTCCCATTAGCATGAATTGTGAACTACCGGGATTTGGTAGACGCTTGTGCATATAATAGTACTATTTGGGGACGATCACCCCAGTTCGCGCCTTGACGGTTGATCCCCGTCGTGCCACATTGATTGGTAAGCGAATTTATGTATGAGAAGATTTCCATAGCGTGACCTTTGTGACGACACACTAACTTAGATGGGCAAAAATAGGTATCGGGTTAGCTACCGGTTGTTTGTTTAGTAAGGTAACAATGTCATGCGATTATAATAATCCAAATTAACGAAATACTACTAGACGCTCCAAATTACGATGTATTGCCTGACTAGCAATACAGGGTCATACTATTGATATTATGTTCGTGTTTTGGTTTTCATAACCACATTCATATAACGGTTTTTATTTTCATACAACGTTATAAGACGTATTGTATGATTGTTTTTACGACATTGGCTCGTATAATAGTTTTTAAGGCAAATGCCTATATTATGATTTTGATAAAGATTTGTATAAAATGACTAGGGCTATTTTATGGCCTATTACAATGATTTGTACAAAAATGATTTTCAGTAATAATTTTATACTGATATTATATTGATGGATTTTATTAAACTCTATGAATTCACTCGGCAATATCGCTGACCTTTTCTTTTAACATGTTTTATCTCAGGTACTTGAAGGTAATTCTCGGGAAGACGACAAGAATTCATGGCCCGCACTTAAACAATATTTTCCATTCAAATACTTTGTCAAACTTTGTATGAAATATAATGACTTGAGACCGATGTAACTTTGATATTTATGAATGGAAATGCTTTATTAATAAACGACGCGATTTTATGCGTTGTCTATGATGTGAGTAATGTGCTATCCCGTAACACCAACTAGTCTTCGGCTGTATTGAGTTGTATAAATTTGGGGGTGTTACAGTTTGGTACCAGAGCTCTCGTTATAGAGAACGAAAGATTTTTAAAACCAAGGTTTTGAATAAAACATTTCAAAATCTTTTAACTATAAACATTTTTCACAAAATGTCTAAAAATCTTTTGACTATAACGGTGCCGAAGAATTCCCGAGTTACCGACAAGGCCAGACTGAGAAATGTTATTTTAATATATATATATATATATATATATATATATATATATATATATATATATATATATATAACTTGGATTATATATATATATATATATATATATATATATATATATATATATATATATATATATATATATATATATATATATATATATATATATATATATATATATATATATATATATATATATATATATATATATATATATATATATATATATGATGTAATTTTATTACATGATTGTTTGATGATTATTTTGGTATTTATACGAGGTATTTATACGACGTAGATTGTCACAAGGAACCCTAGATCCCCTAGTAAATTAATCGAAGCTATTCTCGTAGGAATTCTAGCTATCCTAGATCTAAACCAAGTTGTGGATATTTATGATCCCAACAAATGGTTGATATTCGTAGGAATGTAGATATTAGTTGATTGTGAAATCGAAGAAGAATTGGCGAGATTAAATATGATATCGATGTCATGACGATCTTTCCTTATAGAGCGAAGTTTGACAAAACATTACCACCTAGAAAGATGTCATATGATTCGTTGTCATCCAATTCTTAATTTAAAATCGAAAGGATGAATTTAATAATTATTATTTAATTAATTGTAATAATTATCGACGCTTTAGACGTCGGATTGAGTAAAACAGATAAAAATAATAGTTGAGACGAAACTAAAACGTAGAAAATATAAAGAAAGAAATTTTGAATAAATACGGACATGAGAATTATATCATCAGGAAAGGATAAAGAATCAATTACGATGTATTTCTTAATAACGAATGTGCAAAATAAATTTCCGAACAATATAAAAATAAACAATGTTTATAAAAAGGATAATATAGATAATAAAAAGGGATTCGCGACTAAAATGAATCATTAAGATTGGGAAGCCGATGGCGTTAAATGTTTTAAAGGGCCGTTTATGGTTGCCTAAATATGGAAGATTGTGAGATGTAGTTAAATTGGAAATCTTGTAAGTATAAATATTACATGTATGTCATTTTTTTTTACTAAAAGTATCTTTGTCTGAAGAAGTTGTACTGCTGACGAATTATGAAGGCAGACACCGCCTCATACATTAGTAAACGTTTAACTATTGCAAAGGTCATCATCTGAATTTGATTCGATTTGGGTCATCGTCGACAGACTGACCAAATCTGCTAATATCATTCTCGTTAATGATAGAATCTTGATGAAGAAATAGACTCTTTTATTTAAAGGAGTTATGTAAACATAGTGTGCCTGTATCGATCATCTATATCAAGATCCTCGCTTCGCATCGAATTTCTAGAGATTTGCTCAGAAGTCATTGAGAACGAACCTTGATGAGAGTACTGTGTACCACCCCAATCGAAGGGACGAGGTAAAGTAACGCTACAAAATACTATAAGCACTATTTTATGTTTGAATAATTGACCTTTGGTGATAGACTGTAAAATCGTTTCCCTTTGGAGAGATTATCCTTGATAATTATCGTATTAGGATCGAGATCGAATCTTGTTAGGATCTACATATTAGAGCATCTGTAAGCAAGAGTTTAGATGAAGACACCCGACATACACCCACTGTGAGTTGGACATGTCTTTTAGGTTTAAGGTTTCCTATGATGGCAAACCTAACCTTACAAAATACTCGACCCGTGAGACCTGAAATGATTGTCGAAATTAGGATTTGATTATTGACTGCCAATAGTGGGAAGGAGGTCATATGAATATGAAATGTAGATCTTGAAGTGCCAGATGGGTAGCGAAGTTATGCCAAAATTTTTAAACTTGGAAAATGAATTAATGATCTGACAAATCATGGGATATAAGTCCCCGTTGTATGGGACCATTGAGATGATGTAAAGGAATGGTTTGAAAGGCATATAAGCTGGATCTACCCTAGGACTTCAAGAGCTGCGTGAATTATGTTTCGTATATCGAACTTGATGGAATATCTATCAAGTGAGAATCTGATTATTCTTAGTAGAGCTTAGATAGGCGAAAAGTTGCATTCATCAAAAACCCGTGAACATCATGGATAGAGAAAGTAAGTCAACATTAAGCCTGATCTTATTCCCGTAGTTATGTTTGATGAAACTCGCGTATCGTAATGAATTACACTTGTGAGAAAAGACCGAATGTGGAGGAAATACCCACATGGCTTTAACTCTATAAGAAGCGAGTAGTAAGATGATCTTTGAGGACAAAGATCCTGTTTAGGGGTAAATGCTGTGACAATCCGTCAATTTATGGTTGATATTTTATTCTCAATATTTATTTGAAAACATTATTTTAATGTTACAATATGAACTCACTTATTTTTGGGAAGTAATTTGGATTTACGTCTTGAAATAGCATCGACTACGTCTAAACCCGAGGATTCAACGTTACGTGCTTACGTTTACATACACCGTCTTTGGTGACAGTCCGACATTTCAGAAAATAAATTTATCCGTGAATATTATTTTGGAGTTTTAAATTTGTGTTGGTTCATAAACTCACAAATTTACGAGAAGAGATTAGGACTTACGATTTTATTTTAACGTCCTTTACGACTAAACCGGAAACCTTAGGATTACGTATTTACGTTTTCGAACTCTGTTTTTGATGAGACAATTTTTATTAGATTCGTTTTGTGCCGTTGATTCATAATTTATAAAAACGTTTTTCGTGAAACGACCCGAGGGCACACAAATCGAGGAAACTAGAATCGAGGAGTACCCGTAAATTAGTGGGATGAGACAAGATAAATCTTGCCCCACCCACTTTTTGGACGGCAAGAGTAAGCAAACCAACACCTTTAGGTGTCAAATTTTATTTAACAAGTGTTACACTTGTCATGGAAGCTTACACTTTAAGCATTCTACTAGCTAAAACCACTAGCCACTTCACATACCATCATTTCCACCATGCAAACTAGCTACAAACTCTCTCCCCCTCATCCTTATGCCGTCCCATCTACACCTCCACACCTCCATCACTTGATCAATTTTAACCACAAACATATGTTATAACTTACATATGTTAATCTCCATTCAAAATTTAATAATTATTATTTAATTAATTGTAATAATTATCGACGCTTTAGACGTCGGATTGAGTAAAACAGATAAAAATAATAGTTGAGACGAAACTAAAACGTAGAAAATATAAAGAAAGAAATTTTGAATAAATACGGATATGAGAATTATATCATCAGGAAAGGATAAATAATCAATTACGATGTATTTCTTAATAACGAATGTGCAAAATAAATTGCCGAACAATATAAAAATAAACAATGTTTGTAAAAAGGATAATATAGATAATAAAAAGGGATTCGCGACTAAAATGAATCATTAAGATTGGGAAGCCGATGGCGTTAAATGTTTTAAAGGGCCGTTTATAACTTACGTATGCTAACTTAGATGGGCAAAAATTGGTATCGGGTTAGCTACCCGTTGTTTGTTTAGTAAGGTAACAATGCCATGCGGCTTATAATAATCCAAATTAACGAAATACTATTAGACTCTCCGAGTTACGATGTATTGCCTGACTAGCAATACAGGGTCATACTATTGATATTATGTTCGTGTTTTGGTTTTCATAACCACATTCATATAACGGTTTTTATTTTCATACAACGTTATAAGACGTATTGTATGATTGTTTTTACGACATTGGCTCGTATAATATTTTTTAAGGCAAATGCCATGATTTTGATAAAGATTTTTATAAAATGACTTGGGCTATTTTATGGCATATTACAATGATTTGTACAAAAATGATTTTCAGTAATAATTTTATACTGATATTATCTTGATGGATTTTATTAAACTCTATGAATTCACTCGGCGTTATCGCTGACCTTTTCTTTTAACATGTTTTATCTCAGGTACTTGAAGGTAATTCTCGGGAAGACGACAAGAATTCATGGCCCGCACTTAAACAATATTTTCCATTCAAATACTTTGCAAAACTTTGTATGAAATATAATGACTTGGGACCGATGTAACTTTGATATTTATAAATGGAAATGCTTTATTAATAAACGACGCGATTTTATGCGTTGTCTATGATGAGTAATGTGCTATCCCGTAACACCAACTAGTCTTCCGCTGTATTGAGTTGTATAAATTTGGGGGTGTTACAGTTTGGTACCAGAGCTCTCGTTATAGAGAACGAAAGATTTTTAAAACCAAGGTTTTGAATAAAACATTTCAAAATCTTTTAACTATAAACATTTTCACAAAATTTCTAAAAATCTTTTGACTATAACGGTGCCGAAGAATTCCCGAGTTACCGACAAGGCCAGACTGAGAAATGTTATTTTAATATATATATAACTTGGATTATATATATATGATGTAATTTTATTACATGATTGTTTGATGATTATTTTGATATTTATACGAGGTATTTATACGACGTAGATTGTCACAAGGAACCCTAGATCCCCTAGTAAATTAATCGAAGCTATTCTCGTAGGAATTCTAGCTATCCTAGATCTAAACCAAGTTGTGGATATTTATGATCCCAACAAATGGTTGATATTCGTAGGAATGTAGATATTAGTTGATTGTGAAATCGAAGAAGAATTGGCGAGATTAAATATGATATCGATGTCATGACGATCTTTCCTTATAGAGCGGAGTTTGACAAAACATTACCACCTAGAAAGATGTCATATGATTCGTTGTCATCCAATTCTTAATTTGAAATCGAAAGGATGAATGTTGCACTTGAGGCTGTCATTGGAACCAGTACCCAAAAGCCTCATGCCACTAATACCTTTCCGAGAAGTCTAATTGAATGTGTGAGTCATTTAATACTAGTGACTCATTTGATAATTGTTGTTGTAAGAGCTATAGGATTGGAAATTAAGTGTTGATAGTCTCGAACTTATATTGCCCTTTAAAGGTGTAAGAATAAGGTTGAAAGTATTGGAGAATGAGGTAGGATATCGAATTGAGTATAAAATTGGTTGAAACTTGAATAAAGTAAAATTTAACTTGTATGGAATATGAGATTGTTAAGAGGAAGTCGTTAAGTTCTGTGATTGAATTATAAGGTTTTAAATGATTGTAGGTTCGTGTTAAGGGTTGTTCCTAGGCCATTGTCCACTAATGAGGATGCCCAGTGTCCAAGAAATAAATTGAAGAAATCTTCTTCTGAATTGGGACCGATGGATCTTTTGGGACATGTGGAACACCTAATGACTCTTGTAGATTAGTATTCATTGTGGTATCTTTTGAAAATCCCTAACTTAACTGAGACATCAGTTGGTAGGATGAGTTCTGAGAATTGTATGACATAGTGACATGTAATGTGTTACGGTACAATTTTGACTTGTTTGTGATTAATGAAAAAGACTACATTTGATTGCTAAATTATACATGTATCGATGATATCTATCTTTTCTTGCTTCATCCTAATGTTCGCATTAGTGATGAAACCACTGAACAAGTACTCATCTCGAATTGAGTTACGTTGTGGACTATTCTTTTTGAGTGTCATCGAGGTCATGAACCTCATGATTAAGTGGGTAAGCTCATTTCCTGATATATAGTAGCTAGTTCTTGGCGAATAACTTTTCATCACTCTTTTGCAGATCACTCATTGTTTTTATAAGATAAAACAATATCCTTTGAGAAAAATTGAATTTACATCACTATAAGGATTATTCAAAGTGAGATTTATAAGTGATTGTTATCGAAATGAAGTTGTTTATAAAACACCTGGGAAACTTAATTGTTTTCATAATAAAGAAAATCTTTGTAAATTTATTTTTGATTCTTATTTAAGAATTAAGCATGAAAATGTTTTTATTATAAACATGATGATGAAATTTTGACGAACTGAGTATTGCATCGTTAATCTTGAAATTGTATATAGTTGCGCGCCTACATACAATTTGGAATGGACCATGCAAGGTTGATTAGTAGTCACCATAAAACTGATTAATAAACACCACATTTTCTTTGAAGATTGGGAAAGATTAAATTTTATGAGATCTGCAAGAAGTGAAAAATAAGGACATAATGTTAGGGACACCTACATATGTGCCTGTAGCATCTATTCTTCTGATCGAATTTACTCATCTGTGGAAATTGTCTTATTTGACAATTGACAATTCTTTCTTGTCCAATTCTCCCATAGTGAGATTCTTAGGAAAAGCATATGATTACCGAGTGTTGATACCCGACTGGATGTATTGACGTTCTTATCATTTCTTATGATTTGATTTCATTTGAATGACCTGGGTAACGATCCGAGGAGCTTTCGAATGCGTACTCAAATTACGAAAACATGGGATATATTCATATTCATTAAATGTTTTCATCTGTGTCTGATTTGAAATTCACTCGCATAGATTATGCGTTGACCTTACTCTTTTAAGGTTAGTTATGTCTCCTGATATCCTTGAATTTGTGAAGGATTATGAGTTATTGTTAGTCTTTTGAGAAGTTCACATCTTATCGACGGCAATAAAACTGGAAAGTTGATAATGCCAGTAGAATGGATTGATTGATTATGACATGACGACATTGTCTTAATTGATGGGAACTCAAGTAGAATTCCCCTAAATGATAAGATGTTGATTATCAAAAGTGATCTAAATAATTCTTGATGGATGACTTTAAATTATACCGTGAATGGTTGTGAATTAGTAATAGATATTATAATCTAGAAAGAACCTAATATGAATTTAATAAAAAGATGTTTATGTTATCTGAAACTTTAGGAAGTATTTGTTGGTAAATTACCTAGACTTTCGCCATTAAGGCAAGTTGAAATTGGTATTGATTATATTCCCGGTGTTGCACTTGTGGCGTGTGCACTATACGTCAGCACCATCTGAATTAAAGGAATTACCATACAACTGAGAGAGTTGTCGGGGAAAGATTTTATTATACCAAGCATGTCATCATGAAGAGCTATGGTGTTATCATTCCTTATATTTATAGATTACTGTGACTGAGTAAATTAACAATCGAAAACGATATCCATAACTCGAAATGGAAGATATGTTCGATCATTTACAAGGTTCTAGCGTATGTTTTAAAGATTTGATCCATGGCATGGTTATCATCAAACTTCGCATCTGCGAATGAGATTATCTATTCCAATCACTACATCCGGTACTTGTAATGAACGTTATGAGTTTCACGTGATGCCGTTTGGATTGACTAATGCACATGTAGTATTCATAAATTTGGTGAATCACGTGTGTAGGCTGTAATTTGATAAATTCATGCTTGTGATCATTAAGGACCATATGTTTGTTTATAAGAATAAGAATGAGTTAATAATTATTTATAGATTGCCCTAAATTGACCGAACAATAAAAACATGTACCTTGAATATTTAACATGAGATTTAAGACTTAATACTTTACATGATTTAACCGTGTGATTAATAGATAATGGAATATAAATTGACTCTTCAAAATTTAGAAGTCATTTAAGACTATGAGTTATACTAAAAAGAAAGTGCAAATATATTTTGACAAATGTTTTAACAAAGGATTTTAAGGGATTATTCCCTTATACACAAACCATTTAACTAAACTTCTGTTTAGGGGTAAATGTTTGTGTATACCCCAAGACAACCTAAGAAGAATTGAGGAAACCATTTAAACCATGACTTAAGATCTTAAACGACAATTTTTGCTTTTCAACTAAGAAAATTTTGACCAAAATATAACCAAAGATTTTTCAAACATTTACGAATCTTATTAATTATTCTCGATAAATCAGCAAAAATCATGTTAACCAAATTTAAAATTATTTTGAACATTTTTATATAATTGGATGGACAAAGAAATTTAAATCTTTACGTTTACATTTCATAAAAATTTAATAATTATTATTTAATTAATTGTAATAATTATCGACGCTTTAGACGTCGGATTGAGTAAAACAGATAAAAATAATAGTTGAGACGAAACTAAAACGTAAAAAATATAAAGAAAGAAATTTTGAATAAATACGGACATGAGAATTATATCATCAGGAAAGGATAAAGAATCAATTACGATGTATTTCTTAATAACGAATGTGCAAAATAAATTGTCGAACAATATAAAAATAAACAATGTTTGTAAAAAGGATAATATAGATAATAAAAAGGGATTCGCGACTAAAATGAATCATTAATATTGGGAAGCCGATGGCGTTAAATGTTTTAAAGGGCCGTTTATGGTTGCCTAAATATGGAAGATTGTGAGATGTAGTTAAATTGGAAATCTTGTAAGTATAAGTATTACATGTATGTCATTTTTTTGACTAAAAGTATCTTTGTCTGAAGAAGTTGTACTGCTGACGAATTATGAAGGCAGACACCGCCTCATACATTAGTAAACGTTTAACTATTGCAAAGGTCATCATCTGAATTTGATTCGATTTGGGTCATCGTCGTCAGACTGACCAAATCTGCTAATATCATTCTCGTTAATGATAGAATCTTGATGAAGAAATAGACTCTTTTATTTAAAGAGTTATGTAAACATAGTGTGCTTGTATCGATCATCTATATCAAGATCCTCGCTTCGCATCGAATTTCTAGAGATTTGCTCAGAAGTCATTGAGAACGAACCTTGATGAGAGTACTGTGTACCACCCCAACCGAAGGGACGAGGTAAAGTAACGCTACAAAATACTATATGCACTATTTTATGTTTGAATAATTGACCTTTGGTGATAGACTGTAAAATCGTTTCCCTTTGGAGAGATTATCCTTGATAATCATCGTATTAGGATCGAGATCGAATCTTGTTAGGATCTACATATTAGAGCATCTGTAAGCAAGAGTTTAGATGAAGACACCCGACATACACCCACTGTGAGTTGGACATGTCTTTTAGGTTTAAGGTTTCCTATGATGGCAAACCTAACCTTACAAAATACTCGACCCGTGAGACCTGAAATGATTGTCGAAATTAGGATTTGATTATTGACTGCCAATAGTGGGAAGGAGGTCATATGAATATGAAATGTAGATCTTGACGTGCCAGATGGGTAGCGAAGTTATGCCAAAATTTTTAAACTTGGAAAATGAATTAATGATCTGACAAATCATGGGATATAAGTCCCCGTTGTATGGGACCGTTGAGATGATGTAAAGGAATGGTTTGAAAGGCATATAAGCTGGATCTACCCTAGGACTTCAAGAGCTGCGTGAATTATGTTTCGTATATCGAACTTGATGGAATATCTATCAAGTGAGAATCTGATTATTCTTAGTAGAGCTTAGATCGGCGAAAAGTTGCATTCATCAAAAACCCGTGAACATCATGGATAGAGAAAGTAAGTCAACATTAAGCCTGATCTTATTCCCGTAATTATGTTTGATGAAACTCGCGTATCGTAATGAATTACACTTGTGAGAAAAGACCGAATGTGGAGGAAATACCCACATGGCTTTAACTCTATAAGAAGCGAGTAGTAAGATGATCTTTGAGGACAAAGATCCTATTTAGGGGTAAATGCTGTGACAATCCGTCAATTTATGGTTGATATTTTATTCTCAATATTTATTTGAAAACATTATTTTAATGTTACAATATGAACTCACTTATTTTTGGGAAGTAATTTGGATTTACGTCTTGAAATAGCATCGACTACGTCTAAACCGGAGGATTCAACGTTACGTGCTTACCTTTACATACACCGTCTTTGGTGACAGTCCGACATTTCATAAAATAAATTTATCCGTGAATATTATTTTGGAGTTTTAAATTTGTGTTGGTTCATAAACTCACAAATTTACGAGAAGAGATTAGGACTTACGATTTTATTTTAACGTCCTTTACGACTAAACCAGAAACCTTAGGATTACGTATTTACGTTTTCGAACTCTGTTTTTGATGAGACAATTTTTATTAGATTCGTTTTGTGCCGTTGATTCATAATTTATAAAAACGTTTTTCGTGAAACGACCCGAGGGCACGCAAATCGAGGAAACTAGAATCGAGGAGTACCCGTAAATTAGTGGGATGAGACAAGATAAATCTTGCCCCACCCACTTTTTGGACGGCAAGAGTAAGCAAACCAACACCTTTAGGTGTCAAATTTTATTTAACAAGTGTTACACTTGTCATGGAAGCTTACACTTTAAGCATTCCACTAGCTAAAACCACTAGCCACTTCACATACCATCATTTCCACCATGCAAACTAGCTACAAACTCTCTCCCCCTCATCCTTATTCCGTCCCATCTACACCTCCACACCTCCATCACTTGATCAATTTTAACCACAAACATATGTTATAACTTACATATGTTAATCTCCATTCAAAAAGAGGAAGATTGGTGCAAGTTTTAACATCCAAGGAGGAGTTTCCATGGAGTATTAGGGCTGATTTTCTACAAGGTGTTCATGAAGATTGGTGGTCTTGAAGATGGTCTTGGCTATGCACAAGTTTCTCCATCAAAATCCATGTTTTGATCATAACCTACATCAACTTGGTGGTATAAAGATTGTCCTCCTCATCCTCTTGTTATTTTTGATTATGTAATCTTGTATTTCTTTTACTTATGTATATGTATATGATGATGAATGATGATTAAAAATATTGTGTGGGGATTTGGTGTTGATAAACATGCTTAAAAAGATGAAAGATTATAAGAAACAAGGCTAAAATCTTGTTTAAATTTGTTGGCTTATAAAACAGTGAAGAAACATATGGTAAACTGATAAAATGACTTGAATAGATTGATATACAGTAAGCTATGGGTCTTGTACACATGTGGGAGTTGTCCATGCAATGGAATCATTGTAATGAGTAAGATATGATCAAAACAAGTTTAAGATACAAATCTGAGTTCACTGTTTTGGACGATTTTTAGAAAATACTTAGAGGATGATTCAACAGTAGCTATAGGAGAGTTAAATGGAGCAAATATCATGTAGTTTATGCGATAAAAATTTGAGCTTCTATCTCCATATATAACTCTAGATATGGCAGTTTTGGTGAAGATGAAAATAAAAATCAGATTTTGGAAATTAAAGTGTAATACTATTATATAAGCACTCAAAATTTAATAGTATAAAATATAAATTAAAACCCACTAACTTATGGATTTTATTTATATAAATATGTAAAAGGTTAAATAAGTGTATAAATTATAAAAATGGTAGTGGAATAATACTTATAAGTTATAAAACTATAAACACGATTTTTACGACTTTTTCGGCTATTACCGTAAAATTAACGTTTTTGTTAAATAAAACTTAGATGGTTGGACCCGTCTAATATAAACTTTATAAAACTCATATACTGATATATAAACATATATAACAAGTAAAAACCGATAAAACCCGAACCATAGGACATACGGACATTAACGAGCTAAGTAAACATATTGGACTAATAATTGGACTAAATAAGTTAAACTCTTATAAAAAGAACTTATTGGGCTTAACTCATTTAGGCCCAACATATAAAGTGTAGATACTGATAATATAAGTATAACATGGATTAATACAAGTTAAAGAACTTATAATAAGTTTATTGGACTTAAAACACATAAATAGGTAAAACTAGTAAACTAGTATAAACGTTACCGACACATAACACTAAAATGAGCAAACGAGAATATGTAAACCCACTTGATCATCATATATATAAAATCATAATATGTATACATAATCGTTATTTTTATAAAGTCATTGGACATGAGTCTAAGACGATTATTATTTGTCTAGGTTTCCGTGATTGAAGCATGTACCGTACATCCGAATCGCCGATAACTGCCTTCCCACATCAACGTGAGTTGATAGCCTCGCACTCTTTTAAATGTTTTTATAAATGTTTTATAAACCCGCGAGGGAGATAACATGTTAGTTTTTATAAAATAGGACACCATTTGTCCCGATTGTTTGTTTATTTGATTTGGACCCGAATGATTAAATGACCCGATTGTATGACCCGATAAATGATTAAAGGACCCGATAGATGAAATTAAAAGGATTATTAAAGTTAGGTTATGTCACTAAAAGTCCCATTAGCATGAATTGTGAACTACCGGGATTTGGTAGACGCTTGTGCATATAATAGTACTATTTGGGGACGATCACCCCAGTTCGCGCCTTGACGGTTGATCCCCGTCGTGCCACATTGATTGGTAAGCGAATTTATGTATGAGAAGATTTCTATAGCGTGACCTTTGTGACGACACGCTAACTTAGATGGGCAAAAATTGGTATCGGGTTAGCTACCCGTTGTTTGTTTAGTAAGGTAACAATGTCATGCGGCTTATAATAATCCAAATTAACGAAATACTACTAGACGCTCCGAATTACGATGTATTGCCTGACTAGCAATACAGGGTCATACTATTGATATTATGTTCGTGTTTTGGTTTTTATAACCACATTCATATAACGGTTTTTAATTTCATACAACGTTATAAGACGTATTGTATGATTGTTTTTACGACATTGGCTCGTATAATAATTTTTAAGGCAAATGCCTATATTATGATTTTGATAAAGATTTGTATAAAATGACTTGGGCTATTTTATGGCCTATTACAATGATTTGTACAAAAATGATTTTCAGTAATAATTTTATACTGATATTATATTGATGGATTTTATTAAACTCTATGAATTCACTCGGCGTTATCGCTGACCTTTTCTTTTAACATGTTTTATCTCAGGTACTTGAAGGTAATTCTCGGGAAGACGACAAGAATTCATGGCCCGCACTTAAACAATATTTTCCATTCAAATACTTTGCAAAACTTTGTATGAAATATAATGACTTGGGACCGATGTAACTTTGATATTTATGAATGGAAATGCTCTATTAATAAACGACGCGATTTTATGCGTTGTCTATGATGTGAGTAATGTGCTATCCCGTAACACCAACTAGTCTTCCGCTGTATTGAGTTGTATAAATTTGGGGGTGTTACATTTTTAGTGTAGAAATAGATGTAAGTGTAATATTTATGTACCATAACGTTCCATTTATCATTTTATCCATTTAACATAAAAAAGATATCTTTTTAACTAGTTTACGACATCAATATTTTAATGCATCACAGTTATTGTTTTAGTGAATCGCAGTTAAATTCTTAGCACATCTCAATTATTTTTTTAGCACATTACAGTTATTCTTTTAGTGAACTAACGAAAAACATTGCAACGTATTTTAGTGAATCACGGTTATTGTTTTAGTCCATCACATTAAACTTTTTAGCGCATCATAGTTAAATTTTTAGAGCATCACATTTATTTTTTAGCACATCGCGGTTATTTTTTTAGTGCAGTAACGGAAAACATTGCAACATATTTAGTGTATCACGGTTATTATTTTATTCCATCACAGTTAACTTTTTAACGCATCACAGTTATTTTTTAGTGTAGTAACAAAATACATTGTAACACCTTTTTAGTTACGACACACTAATATTTTAATGCGTCACAGCTATATAATTAATACATCACATTTTTTAGAGCATCACAGTTAATTTCTTGGAGCATTACAGTTATTTGTGATTCACTAAGAAGATAACTATGATTTACTAAAAAAGATAACTGTGATTCACTAAAAAAAGATAACTGTGATTCACTAAAAAAAAGATAATCGTGATTCACTAAAAAAGATAAATGTGATTCATTAAAAAAGATAACTGCAATTCACTAAAATAATACAATTGTGGTTCACTAAAAAAGACAACTATGATTCACTAAAAAAGATAATTGTGATTCGCTGGAACATTAACTGTGATGCACTAAAATATATACATTTTGTAAAAACTTAATAGCAAGATCTGCTTAGGCAATGGGATGTTGTCCCTTTGGTGGATTTAAGCCTTCTTCGATGTCCTCTGTGTAAATTGGTGCCGGATTCTCATGACCATCTTTTTTTAATGTTCTTATTCTGTGCAGGTTTGGTCTAAGGTTCGGGTCCTCTATGATATGGATAGCGTTCCCCCTCGAATTGATGATATATTAGCTTATGTTATTCCAATTTCTGAGGGAAAGTCTTGCCCTAGTATCCTTGCACGTCTTGTGTTGGCTGCTACTGCGTACTTTATATGGATGGAACATAATTCAAGACTATTCAAGAAAAAGCAGATGGTGGTTGATCAGCTTGTTCAGATTATTTGTGATACTATTCGATTGAAGTTGATTTCATTTCGTTTTAAGAAGTTGTCTACCGGGTCGAGTTTGTTGCTTGACAAATGGAGGGTGCCGAGCTTTAGAGTTTCTTACGATGGGAGTTCCGGGGTGAGGGTTGTACTCTTTTTTCCTTGTCCAAAGTTTTTCCCACTGTGTTTTATTTGGCAAGGTTTTTTAAGGAGGCAGGCTCATTTGGATTTCCTTTGCTCCTATCGTGGTGTTGTTGGAATGAAGAGAATGCGTGTCTTCGTGTTTGCATCTTGGTTTCTATCTAGTTTACTTGTATTGAAGTTCTAGTTTAGTTAGTGTTTATGTCATTGCATAACCACGTGTTAACATGCTGCCTGTAGCATGCGGTTAATGTGGTATCTCAGCCACATTCCTTTGTACTTCAACGTTTTTTTGGTTAATATATTTACCGGGGAAACCCTTTACCAAAAAAATAAAAAAGATATATTTTTTGATCTTACATGCGTAAATGATTAAAGGAACATTGTGGTACAAAAACTATTGCATTTACAACTAATTTTACAATTAAAAACTCACTTATGAATTTTATCAAACACCTTGTGTGCACAAAATATGACTAAAACACCATTTTTAAAGTGTGATATCTCCTTCATTCAATATCGATTTTACACGATTCAAAGTGCTGTGTAAAGCCTGAACATAGGACTACAAATTTCATCTTTTAAGTAGCTCATGATTTGGTCGTTATGGTGGACAAAATTAGGGTTGAAATTAGAAAAAAAATCAAGAAAATCAAAACATATGTAATCTCTTAAAAAAAAGTTGAACGAATTTCAACAAGATTTATATCAATTTGAAGAGGATTTAATTCTAAGGATTATGGTGAAATCGGTTTATTATTAAAGTTTGTCGATTGAGAGTTATGTCCATTTGAAATTTCGGGTGAAATACAAAAACGTGAAAACTACAAAAATACCCCTGACCAGATTTATTTATTTTATTAAGAGAGTTTGACCGAAAATTTGACTAAAACTGGTTGGAGGACACTTGTCACTCCCATATTCTCTCATACTCTTTTTATTTTAAAATCTTTTTTAGAATAAATTTACCCTATATATATATATATATATATATATATATATATATATATATATATATATATATATATATATATATATATATATTTCTACACTACACTATGAGTAATACCACAATACATAAAAGCTACCAGTTTATATTTCAAATTCACATTTACTATTTCTAAATATTATAACAAATGTTACATAGTTTATGTTGTTAAATTATACATTTTATATAAATGCTATTTATACTTCCACTATAAACCCTAAACCTCAACCTAATCACCTTAGATTTAAACTAGGACTTACATTAACTTACCTAGATCTTTAGTAACTCCATAAGTCTACCAAAATCAAACACAAAACTACCTTAAACCATTATACTAGCCGATTTACACATCTATACTACTTTAGACTTTCTAGAAATCTTAGAATTCAAACACATGCCATTTACCAATCTTGTACAACCTAAGTAATAACTACCTAGTACTAAACCTCACCCTTTTGTCTCCTTGACCAAAATGTCGCGGCTACCACTAAGGGGCAAAAGGCAAGTGTACAACTATCCCCAATTAAGACCTAGTACTATGTTTTTCCTTAGAGGATTTTTGGAGATTTACTATAGATTTGCTTGGGATCTCACCCTCTCTCTTTCGTGTATAAACCCGAACCACAAACAAAGACAATATCAACCCTCCCATCTCCTATATTTCTCACGGCACATATACATATACATACAATCTCTCCTAAACTTCATTCATGATACAAAATCTATGTCTCAAACACATTAACTCCTATCATTAACTCCTATCATACAAGTCTTGAACACCAAGCCACAAGAAGAAACTTAGGACGCGAGAAAACACCACACTCACTAGCATTCGTGTAGATCTAAGAAGTGGTCACGAGACTACTAGTTCATTTGCCATTCCTAGTCACTCATCACCTTAACAAAACAAGTAAGTATCACCACCTTTATATCTATTTTCATTCTCTTATGGACATATAAGCATATACATAAAATCATATGTAAACTAGGTACACTAATAAAAACTATCATCTAAACAACATGCATACATGAAACTTGATGAACAAGCCCTAGGTTATGCCCTAAAAACCCACGGCTTGATTTAATATAGGTGATATCATGATAAATTCAAACTATATAATGTTAAGATTTGCCACTTCCTAAATCTAGGTTAAACCTAGAAAACTAGAAAGCATAAAAATGCCTTAATCCTAAATAAGCTAGTGTACATGGAAAGTTATTAAGCTTATAAGCCCTAGTGAAATAAGCCCATGAATTAAGCCCATAAACTAGGCCCAACTCATGGCTTGATTTATTAAGCCGAGCCAATAATAGGCCCAATTGGCCCATGAACTTATTTAGTTTATTTGGTATAAGTTAGACATTGTGTAATTTTTCCTAGATCTAAACAAGCCCAAAAATCTAAGCCCACATGAGCCCAAAACCAATCAGACCCTTAATGGGCCTTACCGAGCCCATTAAGCCCTAAAGATACTATTTGGTAACTTTTTGTGTCAAAAGTGAACTATGGTGAAAGTATAGGACTAAAATGGACAATTATAAAAGTATTATATTATTTTCTCAGGTCTATAAACTCTAGGGTGCAAACCGTAACTTGTAAGCCTATTTTCTAAAACTTTATAAACTTTGAGGGTCGTTTGGTAAATTGTTCTAAGTTAAACGAGTGTTTGAATATAAGCCGAGCCTTAAATATAACCACAAGGACCATTTCTGCCACTTCTCGAAACATAACCAAGCCCTAGGGATTTAAATGGTAACTTGCTATAATTTTCAAAACATAGGGACTATGTTTGCCATTTGACAAAACTCAAACGAGCCCTAATGACTCGTTTTGCCAAAGTCCGAATCTTCTAAAACCCCAGGGCTAAAGTTGACAATTGTCGAAACATATTTAAACCCTAAGGACCTTTTATGAAACTAAATTAACCCTAGGGGTATTTTGTGACAATTACCAAAAGTAATGTGAGCCCTATGGGCGGTTTTGGAATTATCATTAACAACTAAGGACCTAACTTGCAATCAAACTAAACAAACAAATCCTAGGGGTATATTTTGCCATTATCCGAAAGTGTTATAAGCCCTAGGGGCTATTTGGAAACTTTTATAATAATAAGGACTTGTGTAAACACGGAGGACTAATATTGAACACTTGAAACTTAAGGGGCTTTTATGAAACATTCTTTATACATAACTCTTAATTAAATAAAAATCATTTTATTTCATATATTCTACTTTTATAATTAAAATTAAGGTAAATATACTTTATTAAATTGTTCGATAACTTACCCAACAATTTAATAAATCTGTTATCATGCATTTCCATCACGGTATTTTTATGCGCTTTTTGTTGTGCATTTACTGTGACCCACTTAATTACTTAGTTAATTATACTGCCTTGTGATCATACTGTTCCAGATCATTCAGTGACATCATCACTACTTCATTTCTACTGAGGTGAGTTCATGGCCCCATACTTTACTGCTTTCATACTAAACTGGGGGAGAAAACATGCTACATATTTTCATGCAAACGTTCACAGACAACAACTTTATTCTTGCCTATTGTGATGCCCATTGCCCGTGGACTGTAATAGTTAATTATGTGGATAGTAAGCGTGAAATGTTATAGATAGATCTATTTGGGATGGACAATCCCCGTCTGGGTGAGTAGCTGTCACTGTGCCTCGGCCGGGCCAAACACACTTGTAACATTGTCGGATTGGGTATGTCTAAGGACAATTACCAGGATGCCCTAGGGCTCCTGGCTGCGTCTAGCTTCTATTACAGGCAATAGGACTACAATCGTATGTCGCTTGGTGCACTACTACTATAGTGATGTTTGGCATGGCTATACTTTTACTAAACTCTATGAATTCGCCAACTTCGTGTTGACCCCCACATTTTTCTTTACATGTTTTCTCAGGTAACTAAGCAGGTTTATGTGCACTTGGACTTCCAACATCATATATGAAGCATCATAATGACCATCGGGGCAGGGTTACTACTTTGGACAATAATAAATGTGAACCAATAAGGAGATAAAGGATCCCCTTGCCTCAGCCCTCGTTTCCCTTTAAAGTACCCATGATTATTTCCATTAATGCATATAGAGAAGGAGGCTGAAGTGACACACGTCATAATCCACTTAACCATTCTAGGGTTAAAACCAAACTTATAAAGAATCTGCTCCAAAAACCTCCAATCAACCGTGTCATACGCCTTTTGAATATCAACTTTAAAAGCACATCTCGGAGGGCCTCGCTGCCTATGGTAATGAAGCATAAGCTCTTGAGTTATAAGAATGTTGTCAGATATACGCCTTCCCAAAATAAAAGCAGATTGATTTTCGCTAACAACCTCTTTAATACCATGTATAATGCGATTAGTAAGAATTTTACTAATGCATTTGTAAATGACATTACAACATGAAATAAGACGATAATCAGTAACTTTCAAAGGAGTAGTAACCTTTGGGATAAGAGCAATGAACGTGTGATTAATCTCCTTCAGAAATTGTTTGTTGTCAAAAAAACTCACGGACAGCCTTGCAAACATCATTGCCTACAATATCCCATCCCTTCTTGAAAAACGCTACAGTGTACCCATCCGGACCCGGTGCCCGGTCATCACCAATATCAAACATAGCGTCTTTGATCTCCTGATTTGATACTTCACGAACCATTGAATGATAAGACACATCAGAAACGCGTTTGTCGAACAAGTCCTCCGAGTCTAACACATTACAATCCATAGAACTCCCCAAGAACTGTTCATAATGCGTAACAAACACTTTAGGGACATCTGAACCCATAACCTCCACATTAGCAGCATCACGAATAACCTCAATCCGACTACGATGGTTACGACCTTTAACCACTTTGTGGAAATATGCTGAGTTCGTATCCCCAGCACCTAACCAGTCAATCTTAGCTTTTTGTTTCAAGAAGAATTCCTCATCATACTTAGCTTGATTAAAATCTTGAACATATACTGCCACTTCATCACGTAAATTCAAATCGGAGGGATTCAAATCTAGCGCTTTCTGAGCAACATCCACTTCCAAACGGAGCCTTACCACTCTATCATGGAGATTACCCATGATCATGTAACAATTTGCGAAAAGGCTTCTTCAAAGATTTCATCTTAGAGACGATCTGAAACATAGTATGCCCAGTAACATGCACACCCAACTGCTCGGTAACCACCTCCTTAAATATGCGATGAGAAGCCAAGAAGTTGAAGAACTTGAAAGGCTTAGGCTTTGATTGGGCGATAGATGGCATCCAATGAACAATAGGAGAGTGATCCGACAGTCTATATGACTGGAAGACTGCATGGGCGCTCGAAAAAGCATCTATGAAAGCAATATTACCCATACAACGGTCTAGCTTCTTCAAAATACCCATACCTCCCTGAGATTTCTGATTCCATGTGAAGTGCAGCCCTGAAGAATTAATATCCTCCACTTAAATTCTATTAACACAATATTTGAAAGCACACATGGCTGCATTCATGGTCGACGCCCCAAAATACACGTCTTCTATATTGCGCGCCACGTTAAAATCCCCCAAAAGAACCCATGGCTGGTCATGAATAACATACTTGTGGAGATCTAATTCCTCCCAAAGTAAACGTCTCACAGTGGGCTTATTATCAACATAGATATAAGAACAAAATAACAGTTTGTTAGTTTCCTTATGCCTAATCTTAACATGAAGCTTGAGCCGTCTGATTAATCACCAACAGGTCCACGACATCAACATTCCACCGAACAATAATGCGACACCCCTTCGAACATAGATTTGCATTAGATGCCCAATCCCAAGACCGAAACACCCTAGAGCAGACCTTAGATAGTTCCACGAGATCAACGTGAGACTCCAGGATGGCACACACACTCAAATTATTTTCAGAATCAACTTGTCGAACCTCTGATTGTTTAGGGGCACGGTTCAGACCCCTTATATTCCAACATCCGACACTAAACATAAGGACCAACAACAGAGGGAGTGCTTGCCCTCTTATTTAATTTAGGATCCACTTCAGTGTACACTTCCTTGACTACACTATCCGATTCCTCATGCACACTAAGTTTGTCATGCTTAGAGCTTGATTCCCCAATATCATGCGTAGATGTAACATCACCATCGCCTAAAGCAGTAAATGCATTCTTAAGATGGACACTCGTATTCGAGTTAGTACTAACTGATTTAGTAGCAGCTGTAGCCTTAGGTCTGAATGCAAAACTCTTTTGCTTATTGGCATTCACCTCCCATTTGTTCTTCCCATTCCGTCTTCTCCCACTAACAGTGGTAAACCCATCACCTTGAACAACAGTTGGTTTAGTAATAGCAGGTGGCTGTACACGTTTAGGACAACAGTCCAATGTATGACCAAATACATGGCATTCCGAGCACAATGGAGGTGTCCATTCATATTCAACATTCATCCTAACTTTCATACACCCCGAACCCTCATTGTTTGGGACACCTATGAAAACTTCCTTTTTAAGCTCCTGCTCTGCACTAACCTCAATCATTGCACGAGCAAACCCTAGCCGACCCCAGGGCTCCGTACACATTGAACTAGTAAAAGAATCCAATGCAATAGGTTTTCCAATCTTAGTAGCAATGAGGCTGAGGCCATCGTCCGAGTATGCAACAATAGGCACCTTATGAATCTTCACCCACACCGGAACCTTCCTAACAGCATCTTTGTTCAGGTCCAAATCAGGCGCCCATTTACATAACATAATAGGATGATTGAGAATCATCCAAGGGCCATTTTCTAGCACCTGCTCAATACCTGTCACCGAAGTAAACTTGAAGTAAAAAACACCATCCTCGTCCTTCATCACTTTTTGGAATCCAAATTTACCCCAACTGTTTTTTGCATAGCTTTCAACAAGTGGAAAGCCACACTTTTACCTACAAAATATCCAACCAAAGAGTTAACAAACTTCCCTTGAACCGTCCCATGGTATCCAAGGGCAATAAAAAATCCATGTCATCTCTCTTATCTTCACTCTCCAAGACCCTAAAATTGATCTTCTTCCTCACAATGGCGGTTTTCACCATATCAGCAAAAGTACTAGTTTCTCCCACATTAGTAGGGGTCACGCTGTCCTTCGCCGTTTCCACAAAAGCAACCTGCCTAACCACTTTCCTCATAGGCTTACCATCCTTCCCTAAAATCTTACTGTCAACATTACGCAATTTATTCGTAGCAAAACAACTTTTTAATGAAACAAGTGCAACAGATGACTCAGGAGTCGATTGTTTATCACACAACGGAACGTCGGGCTGAACCTTCATCTCTCTATAATCACGAAATAACGAAAAGAAAACAAACCCTATAATTAGGGCTCAAAACACAAACAGTGGAAACCCTAACCAGCCGTCATAATACAACCACAATAAAATAATGATATACAAAAAAACCCTAGAATTGAAGCGTCACCAACCCTAACTACAGTGATCCAAAAAAACCTAACCCTAAACACAATCAAAACCCTAATCAAACGTCGAGATATATAAAAAACTGATTAGATCCAATTAACCAAGATGGAAACACGTAATATTAGCCGATCACAAAGGAGAAGGGAGTAACAAAAGAATTAAATCCGATCTTTATACAGCGAATGAAATGATTACCAGGATTAATTATGTAAGGAATTGAAGCAGTTCTTAAAATCGCCCATAGAGAGAATTAGGGTTGTCATAAGACAACTTATTTATTTATTTATTTATTAATTATACTATCATAATCTAATGAATAAACAGATTACCATTATTCATAGCTTCTAACGGTCAATATTTACCCTTTTTTTAGATCGGCTTTTCTTATCTTCGATTTATCAATTTTTGTATTTTTTTATCTTCGATTTGTTGAACTTACAGATTTGTTAAGGTTTGTGATTGTTTGTTTTTAGAGAGATAAACTTGGCGTTTGTAATTTTAGAGAGAGAAAGAAGATGAGTTTTGAGAAGAAAAACTGGTTGTTGGGTAAGAGTTTCAAGTATTTTCACTTTTCGGTCCCTCCGTTTTCTTTTACAAATTGTCAATTTTAGTCTTTTCGTATTTTTTATTATAAGATATGGTCTTATTTTTTCAACGACCAAAATCAATCCCTTAGAGCAAAGGGTGTCACGTCGGGTGTTACTTCGCCGAGCCTAGGTGACACCTTCGCCGGACTTTGCCGAGTCACGCCGCCACACCGCCCCTCCCATTTCGCCGAGCCTTCGTCGCTGCAGCGGCGAGGCAACAAAAAAGGGATAGAAAAAAATATAGTCGTTGGGCCACAATTGAAAATTGATTTTTTTTAAACATTTACCATTATATATATCTCGTATTTTAACACTTTTAACAAACATATATATTTCCCAAATCAACAAATAATAGTATGACTTATTCAGTTCCACACACTTTTGATCAAATCAAAACATTTGTTGATAAACTAATTAAAGAAGACAACGTTCGGCAAAAAGCGATTATGGATTAGCCCTCCAATATGAAAATGCATCTACCGCTGAACTTGAATTGCAGGAAGCATATGAAAAATGCATTGATATTCCAAAAGATAGTCGTAATTCGATCATCAAATTTTTGAAACAAGAATCAGACAACGATTATGAGATGCATAATTCCTTGTTTCGAAAAGCGGCTAAGATCGAAAAACAAATGGAAGCTAACTCGGTCTGGGAGCCTAAATTTTAATTTAAATTCCTGTCTTGTTCTTTTAATCTCCGTAATGTATTTTTATTTTCTGTGTTGTAATTTTAATTACGTATGATTTACCTCTCCAACGGCTATGTATTGATTTGAATTTTTTAACGGCTATGTTTTCTTTATAAATACTACCTCCACTTGCTTTAATTTTCTCATACAAAAAACTTACTCTCAAACATGTCTCAAGAAAGAACCTACTCTGGAGGAGCAAATAAAAAAAGAAAGGGCCATCAAATGCTTCTTGAGGTGTTTGAATTTTTCATCGGACTCATCTGATTCGGATCTTGGAACAGATTAAATTCCGTTGAATTTGTATAGTAATGTATTTTTATTTTATCGTATTTTTAATTTCCGTATTTGTAATTTTTATTTAAGTATTTGTAATTTTAATTTGAATGAAATAAATTTTAATTTGTGTGAAAATGAAAAAAATAAAATAAAAGATAGTGGTGAGCCTAAAATGAAAAGGAGTTTGCTCTCTACTAGTCAAGAGGTATTTTGATTAGTTGTTCTGTGTTAATGTGACATAGATGTGACAGCTGTGAAAACAAAATAGAGATACAAAGTCTCTATATGATACCTTTGACTCTTAATTTCTAACCAATGTTTTGAAACCCGGTTCGACCCAGTTGGGTCAACCGGTTGAAACCGGATCCGGTCTAAAAAACGGACCAAAATAAACCGCTTTTTAGAATAGTTGAAACCCAGTTCGAACCGCCGGTTTTTACCAAACCCGGGAGAGCAAAACCCGCCGGGCCTTCTTTTTGTTTACTTTAAAAGTTGGAAAAGTAAACAGATAGTATTCTCCGTCACATATGTAGTTCCCAATATTCCTATCTTATCTCACTTGTTTCTTCCACTTACCCACCAACATAGCTCTGTCTCATTTCAAATCGAGTAAATTTACCTTTATAATCATTATGTTTGAATGAAGAATCCAAATAAATCAAACGCATTGAAGTGTTATTTTGCTTGATCGATCATATCTATGAATTAGATAGATTAGATCTATCATGATATTTACTGTTTTTATATATTTTTTTATTCTCAGAGTATGAATCTTAAAGATAAAACCATCAATGGTTTTCAATCTTACAGCAAGCATTATTTTTTGCTGTTAGTACAATACAATCAGAGTTTGGATGATAAAAAATGGGTATTTGAACAGGTGCATAAA